>VZTB01010099.1:165171-226711 GCA_013397245.1 Thryothorus ludovicianus
TCCAGTTTCTAATTTCCAAAACTATTAATCTTATGATTGTGATGTCCAGCTTCCCTTCTCAAGCTGCTTTTAGGAACTTCAAGATAAGCATACTTCCTTCTAAAGCTATAGGTTTGTGAATCCTTATACAAAGCAATATTCTAAAATTACACTTCAAAAGATTATTATTGCAAAAATCTTCAAAGCTTACCTATAAGGAGAAAGTTCTTGTCAAAAAGCAACATCCTAAAACTTTAATTCAAATGCTCCTTAATCAACTTAAGACTTATAAAAGTTAATTGCGAACAAAGGATAGATCCAAAGGCCTTCTTCCATGCTTTACTTTCCTCAGTTATTTATTAGAATTCATCTTTATAACTGTCCCATGGTCAGGCTCCACACATATCATAATCACAAATACACGTTACATGTATTTACCTGACACGAAACACAGCTTTGTGTTTCACACCTGTGGCCAGGGTAGAGGATTCTGCTGATCTCTGGGACCACTTCAGCAGCAGCACGATCTCGGGGTGGCGTGCGGTGGTTCTTGGGGACCTTCAGCCACTGTCCCGTTCCCATGGGCTTGTCTCAGGGACCATGGCCCCTCGACATCCCTCGCTTTTCCTTGTAAGGGGCTCAGGACTTGGGTCTGCTCTGCAAGCCTTGCTGACGGATAAACCTTTTCTCCTGTTTCTTTTTGAGGCTTGTGCCCCTCTGTCCTTCCAGCTCTTGTGGGTGGATGGTGAGGAGCACCCATCGGGGTCTCCAGCCCTGCAGGGAATGGCTGGACAATAAAGGCCAGCTTAAAACTGGACATCACCCAGAAAGGTGCACTTGCAACCCACAAAGCCAAATGTATCCTGGGCTGCACCCAAAGCAGATTCTGCCCCCTATTCTGGTGAGACCCCACCTGGAGTATCCAGCTCTGGGATCATCAGCACTGGGAACATATGAGACTATTGTATTGAGTACAAAGGAGGGCACAAAGATGATCAGAGAGCTGGAGCACCTTTGTGTTGGGCTGAGACAGCTGAGGCTGCTCACCCATGGAGGAAAGCATGCTTCTTCCTTACTGCAGCCTTCCAGACTTAAAGAGGGCTTATAAGAAATTCAGGGAAACCTTCAGTGCAAAGATAAGGGACAATGGTTTTAAAATAAAAGAGTGTAGATTTAGATTGCACACAAGGAAGAAACCCCCTACTATGAGGATGGTGAGGCTCTGGAAGAGGTTGCCCAGAGAACCTGTGGCTGCCTAAATCTTAGAAGTGTTAAAAGCCAGGTTGAATGGGGCTTGGATCAACTTGGTCTAATGGAAGGGTCCCCTGCCCATGGCAAGAATGTTGAAATTAGATGATATTTAAATGTCCCTTCCAACCCAAAACATTCTGTGATTCTATGAAATGTGTAAAGTCAGTGCTGCTTCCCCATGCAGCCCAGTCTTTGCTGCTCTACTTGCCTGATTCGTGCCTGTCCCTCTTCTGCAGCATCTCTGCAGGAAGGCAGCAGCTGAACATGCCTGCTGTGCTTGTGGTCAGAGGTTGCCTCATTGCTGTGCTTTGATCATTGGAGCACTGTGGGTGACACAAGAGAGCAGCAGTGGGATGCCCCAGGGCCAGCAGGTGCTGGGAGGCAGCTTTGGTAGTGACACTGCTTGTAGGGAGACTAATCCCTACCTTGCTGTAAAGTCCCAGGTAAGAAAGGAATTGCCGGCCAGAGGCTGCATTTAGAAGAAACAAACTGGGCTCATGGGAAAGAGAGAGGAAGGCTTTGTAGATGCCTGGTTTCAACTTTCCCTTGTGATTCTTTTTATCTGTGCATGAAAAGCTTCTTTTCCTCAAAGTCCAAAGCTGCTTTCCAGGGCCTTCCTTCACCTCTGCTTTTGCTCCAATTGAGCCGATGTCCCCACCCCCGGCTCAGACTTGACCTGAGCTCTGACCTGCCTTGAAACCCCATCCTGAGGAATTAGAGCTGCAGGGCAGGGGCACAGATATAACCAGGTGGATAAGAAAGACATTGAGAGATAGGACAGGAGACCTCAGGGGTGGGGTACAGGGGGGTAGGTAGAGGGAAGGACAGAAGCACATCCTCAGGCAGAGAGGACAGCTTTTCCAATATCTGTGCTCTGTGCCACTGCATGGAATTGTGCCTGGGCACACACGGGTTACTGCCTCAGTGCTGGATGGAAACACAGGGGCATGCATGTCTTTGTACTCCTGAGGGGGCAGAATCAGTTTTATTTTAATGCCAATCACCATCCCCTCCTATAAGGGCCAGCATTGAGCTTTGCTGTATGTTGGTACACTGCTGTGATGTGGTTTCTTAGAGAATCACAGTGCAGGAAGGAGCTGGTACTGCTGCAGTGTCAGTCAGAGATACAGGAAACTGGTAGGAAATTAGGGCTCTGTCATTCAGGGAACTCCTGGCTTAATGTGAGAATTAAAGGTGTGTGTAATGACTGCTCAGTGCATGTTATATGTTCTCTGGTCGCAGATGATGCATTTATCACTTCTCAGCTATAGGTTTTGTCTGCTGTTCTGCCATACTGCCCAGACTATTTTTCCAGGGTGATTTGACTCATAAAACACTCTTCAGGTGAAATAAACAATTAATAGGAAGGAAGGAAGGAAGGAAGGAAGGAAGGAAGGAAGGAAGGAAGGAAGACAGCACCAGTCAGACAGACAATGTCTAAACACAGAAGGAAAGGGGTAAGGTCCTTCCCCTCAGACCCATCTGCTCCATGACCATCTGTGGGTAATTGAAGGCCAGGGCATAACACAGGAAAGTCTGGCCTCACATGTTTGGACTGGACTTGAACTTTTCCCATTCAGCTGAATATCCTTCTCTATAAAGACAACATGGTATCACTATACTTTTAGAGGAAGTGGAGGTGAGACCGTAGTCAAATCTTCTGTTCCTGCTGCCATAAGTGGTGGGGCAGCCACTTTATCTGTAAGTGAGGAATATCAAAAGTAAGAGAGAGATCACAAAGGTTGTGGGTCTTGCACCAGGGTGGAACAGAACCATGGCACCTCAGCATTACTCTCTCTTCCACCTCTTGCAGTGGTGAGAATAATCTTCACCTGGTAATCTATCCCCTGCCCCGAGTCTTCATGCCCACGTGAATCCCTTAGCCACACATCTCCTGGCATAGCTCACGGAAATCCCTTGGCCACATATCTCACAGCATAATCTCAGGGTTGTAGGCCTCAGTTCCCATAGCTGCCCATCTTCTTTTCGCTGCTGGAGGCTGTCCTCACTGGCCAGCAGTTTGGCAACATCAGAAGCACAAACTATAGCCCTGGGGATGACCCCAGATCTCAGGTTCTTTGAGTAGGCCCATATGATCGATGCAGTACTGAAGCTAACTCACAGCACTGTTCCTCTCTGGTACATAGACTGGGTATTTTGGAGATGTTTCAGGTGTTGGCAAAGACAAGACTGTGTATGAATTTAGATTTAATTTCTTGCCATGCGGAGCAGAGCCCTTCTAAAAGCTTTCCAGAGAGCACTGGTGCTATTTGTGGATTAGAGTAGCAATGTCAGTCTGGGCTGGGAAGCAGGATGCTGGTTGTCAGGTTGTCTGCAGGGAGGGAGGTTTAAAAGGATGATGAGAAATAATGGTTCTTCTGTACTTACATCTGGGTTTAGGAAACATGAAATGTTCCCAGTAGATGTTTCTGGTAGAAGCAGAATTTGTCTTCTATGATGGTCCTTCATTGAAGGGAAGAAAGAGAGAGGATTGAAGGTGAATGTGATGTGTAATGGTAGGTCATATGAAAGGCAGTGCATTTGGAGCAAAGGATGCAATGACAAATGGTTTGAAGGAGTAATCTGTATGATATTTGTTCCTCCTGTTGCTGGGTGTGATTCCTGAGGAGAGCTGGCCAGCACTCTTCATCTCTTTTTCTTTTAGTTAAACAGTAAAAGATTTCTCCCATGGAAACAGAGCTATGGGGCTATCCCAGCTAGCTGGTTTGATCTGCTACAAGGTTTTGTCCTTCAGAAATGAAGATCAAGTGCTTCAAAAATGAGCAGGAGGAGACGGACAAAGTTGTGTTTGAGGACCAGCTCCTAAAGGAAAGTTAATCTTTTCAGATCCTGGTCATTTTGGAAGTCACACTAGAACCATGGCCCAGGGTAAGTGACTGGAAATGGGGAGATGAAAAAGTGTTGGGAAGAGCTGTTCCTAGCTTTATGGGGATAGCAGGAAATCAGAAGAGACATTTTGAGGTGAAGCAATGTCTGTGCTCAGGTCTTTACTCTCTGGACTGTTCTTTCTACAGAAACATGCTCTGGATCTGCTGTGAGCAAAAAGGAGGCTGGAATGTTGGGCTTTGTGCTGGCATAGTTCATGGTGGTACTATCAGAAGGAAAAAAAAAGTGAATTATTCATGAGCTGAGTAGAAACTCAATCTTAATGGGGCTGCAGAGAGATATTTTAAAGCCTGTAAGGCTTCACTAGAATTTAGATTTACCATGATAATTTCTTTGAGTTCCCAGCATTCAAGTGGATTTTATGTGGTCTAATCCAATATCTGCAGATGCCCGTGATAGCTTTTAATTTATTTTAACTGATGTTAGATTGGACTTTCACTGATGAGAAGTCATTTCAGAACTATCATCAGTTGCCAAAAGGTCAGCCCAGTTCTCTGAGACAAAGTCCTAGGCTGTGGTTTCTTATGAGTATCAAATCAGCTACTTCATTCCCAAATGTCTCCACATTGCTTTGATGCAGACATATTTTGTAGACTCTGGAAGCAAACACGTTCATACTTATTTTTAGAAGGATTAAATAGGTTTCTTTTGCAACTGCACAGGTAGGAAAATAAAGAGATGTATCATCCAAAAAGCTGTATTCTTGTTCTCAAAATGTAGGTTTGCTGAGTAACAGTACCTTATCCCAGCCTTTGCTTTCTGCATTCTAATAACTTATAATTAGTAGAATTACAAACAAGTACTGGGTAAGTTATTGTTCAGAGATATCTTTCGTGTTGCAATGAGGAATATCCCTCAGCTATATCCTGTACTGTTAGTTTTTTCCTTAGCAAACTCCCTTAAGCAAGCCACATCTAACGTAGCCCTTTGCCCCTATTGGTTCTTAGCCTATAGATTTTGGTCTCCAGCATCAGGACAACCCAAATTCCCTGCCCACCATCACAACTGTTAATAACTAGGGAAAAAAAGTCTTGGTGCTAAAAATGTCATAACCCTCTTTGCTGGACAAACATCAGTTTCCCAGAGAACTATGATGGAAACAGCATATGGATTTTACTCCATAGGTATCAGTTTCCCAGCCTGCCCAGAGCCTTGAGCTCATTGCACCTGTGTTGTTCAGAGCCCTGCATTATCCAAGTGAAAAATTCTTTGGATAAGTCTCCAAGGTGTTCTCAGAAACTGGATTCCTCTGCCATAAATAAATCCTTTATGAGAACAGCCACTGCCATGGGCTCTCTGAAGGTCAGCCGACCCCATGGATCTTAGCATGCTAAGAAGAGCATGGATTGCTGGGATAAAAATGGAAATCACAGGGTAATCATTCAGTGCTATGAATATAGGACACTGCTAACAGGAGCCTGGAGGAGCCTTTCCTGTCCCTCAGCCTATCTGGCGCAGTGATTGGCAATGCTCCAAGGCCTGTGTGAGTTCTTCCACCCATTCCTGCTCTTTCTTGCTGCAGGGCTGCCCTGCTTTTCTTCTGCAGCCACAGAGGAAGTTGACATGGAAAGAGACACACTGCTGGGTGACTAAATCCACAGCAAACCTCTGAATCTGTGTGTCTCTCCGAGTTAAAAGAAAGTGTTGCTCCCTGTTTTTTTCCCAGCACCATTCCTTTCCTGCTAACTGTTGTCCCTGTTAGCAGGGCACTGCCTCATCCCCTCTCAGAACTGTGAATTTCCAGATTGGCAGACTTGCAGATTCAAGGGCAGTCTCAGGGACTGATACTGGGCCACTTAGGCTTGGATGGAGACTCTACTCCTGCATTAAGCAGTAGGAGGAAGGCTACAACTTCCCAGCCCTGCACCCACCTGGAGAGAGAGAAGGGGGGAGTACACAGTAGCATTTCCAAGGAATGTTTTGTACTTTGAACTATTTATCTAAGGGTCTGAAAGGATTTAATAACTGTGAACTAATTAAACATCCTAATTAACCTAGTGTTTTATCTCAGCTCTTTGTTAGCTTTCTGTGCTGCTGAAGAAGAGACATAGTCCCATATATCATGATATCCAGCCACTTTGCTTAATTGTGATTCCTCTGCACATGGTGCAGGCACTGAGCCTCTGAGGTGATGAGAGGAACACAAAAACTCACGTATAGGAGAAAATTAGAGGGGCGAAGCAGCCCTGTGTGACTAACAACCTTGAGATTTTTTCCATGAAGAGGATATTGACAGCCTAATTTGTTTCCCTTCTCCATTATCACCGGTTTGTTCTCACGTATGCCACTGTTTCGCTAAGGGAGATGGAAACAATCTGCTTCTGGGCACATGATGACAAAATGTCCGTGCTATTCCTTTGTCCCATCCTTGTCACTATGGCTCCAAGCTGCTCTGCTGCAACCAGGAGGAAGATGCTGCTCGCTGTCTCCTTTTGTGATACTTTGCTGTGGGCTTGCCTTTCCATGAGGTTTACACTGATGCTACTGGTACTATTTTTGTGTAGAGCCCACAGAGCCAACTCTCAGATCTCCATGAGCTGTTTCCTAAGTACCACAGAAGAAGGGGCATCTGAAATGAATGCCTAGCTCAATTCAGAGGTAGATCAGGAGCAACATGACTTTCCTACCTCCAGGGCTAAATAATTCTCCTGGTTCTGGAGCTTTGAGAGATCCTGGAGCAGGCTGGTGGATGTGGTGGAAGCAGGAGACTATGTGCTCTGTAGCAGAAACGGAGACAGAGGATTTAGAAGATTGAAGATCTTCAAACTCGTGAGGGCCATCATCCCAAGATGCACTCCTTGTGGATGCAGTATTTAGTGGGGGACAGCTGAAATCCTGTCATTGCATCTTCTCACAGCTGAAAACGATGCCTTGGAAGATAAAGCCCAGATTGCCCAATCAAGGGCAGAATAATTTTCCCCAACAGCCCTATTTGAACCAGCAGTTTCAGTTTGCTCTCAGCTGTAACTCCACCTCTACACTGTTTACTTATTACTACTCACATAAACATGGGTTGGAGGTGAGCTTCTTTCAGGTTCACAAACTCAGCTTGGAGTCACAATTCCTTTAGGAGCTACTCGCTTAAAAGTGTCTGGAAATGAGTCTGTGTGAGCAAAGGGTCATTAAATTAGCTGAGAAAACAGGCTGCAGTGGGGGAATGCAGCAGTCACCTTCCTTGGAATTCACTGAGGGAAAGCTAGGCACAAATCTGTATTGAGGATGTCTTAGGAAAATGAATCAGACCTGCCAGGATATGGGGAGAGGGGGGAGATGACCCACTGGGGACTTTTTTTCTGAACAGAACAAGCAAATGATTTTACGAGACCAACAATCCCCCAGTGTCTCCTTGTGCAGCCCTATGCAGCCAGCGGAGGAAATTGGTAACTGTACCCAGCAAGCCTGTTTTTAATTAACAAATAATTATCTACAAATTGCTGTAATTATTGCCTTGGATTCCAGAGGACAGGGACTTTAGTGCGAGATGAGCACAGTTTCCTTGCGAGTGAAATATTTTCCCTGCCTTATCTACAGAGCCCTGCTGCTGTGAGGTTTGGGGACTCAGCATCTTTCCTTTGGAGAAAGTGATAAAACAGCTCGGGCTGTCTGGAAGGGGAAGCATGCTGGAAAAGACACCGAAGGAAGGGCAGTTTCTTACATTTATCAGGCTGTCTGTGCTCATGCTGGAGTGATTTGGGGGATGCCAATTAAGACATAAACCTCATCAGTGAGTGCCAGGAGGAGGGTGCTTGCATATCCATGAGCCAACAGAGCAAAATGGGCATCCTGATTTGCTATCTTTCAATGAGAAAAGGATAAATCCAGCTTTGGAAAAAGATGATTAGTGTTAATTCAGATCAAATGGAGGGCATGGAATTTTCCTGAGCCTTCAGCACTGAAAGATGTTGGTCTGGAGAGAGTGCATCACTGGCCATGATCTTCCTGATTACATTTTAGAAGGTGGACACACAGAGCCATTCTACCTCTTTTTCTTCAAGTTCTTCTGCTAAACTCATGGTGGATATCCACAACAACCACTTTTTCACAGTTATAAAGAATCTCTTCCATGGTAGCCTAAGTACTAATACACAGAGATGTTTATTGTCCAGCAGGACTTACACCTTTCAACAAGTTTGACAGGGAAGATCCACTCCAGTTTGCAAGAAAGGCACTGAAAGACAGCAGTACATCCTGGCTGGATGGGCACAACCTGCTGAAGAGTTCCTGAGCCTAGACTTCAGCCACACTAGGTGTGTTTAATCTCTGAATTCTGATGCTTCCCAAGAAACTTAGACTTTTCTTCTGTCATGTCTAACTGAATCCCCTCAATAATGCCAATCACTGCCAGAGCCTCTGCTTCAAGCAAATGGGATGTTTTTGGTTATTTATCCATGGCATGTCTACCTGAGGTGAGCTGCCTGTACCATACGCTGCTGTGAAATGTTGCCTTTGTTTTTGCTGCTGTGTACTGTGTCTTCTCCACACAGATACTTACCATCTGGGGGAGAGAAACCCCACAGCACCTTCCAAGGTGATGTGCATTGCTCTTTTCGGCATCCCTTTGGTGGTAAGAAAACCCCATCTCAGTGAGAAGATGTGGCTCCATGTTGTGGAGGAAGGGAAAAGAATAGGGCAAGCTGAGACCTTGGCCCTGCCCTCACCCTCATCTTGCTTCTACTAGTGGGACAGCATAAAAGCCCTTAATCCTGCTCAGAAATATCCCACTTTGCTTGAAAAGACAGAAATGGCAGCTGATATTCTTCTATTTTATGGGGTAGCAGGAGAAATTAGTTTGGATGCGTGAACCTGTGTCCCTCCTGATGTCCAGTATGGTTTCCAGTGTTTCCCTGTCTCAAGGAGCTTCATGCTCTTCAGATCCCCTGAGGTTTAAGATCCTGGCATGAGCTCATCCTTTCGGAGCCCACACTGGTACCTCATCTGGCACAGAATGGCATTTCTCAATCATTTCAAGGCTTCTTGTCAAGCTTGGCTTGCTGATCGTGTGAGTGATAAACTGCCCACTGTGAGAGCCGGGTCTTTGCACAGAGCGTGGTGCCCTAAATGCTGGGACCTTGTTGAGCATCAGTAATGCTCCTGCCTTGTTCATGCTGTGGCTGTGGCTCAAATATGTGACTCTAACAGGAGAACAAAGAAAAATACGCCATGTTTTGGTGTTAGGATCAAGAAGTGGTTTTTTGTTTGTTTTATTTTTCTTAATATCTATCCTCTCCCATGCACTGTGGCCTGTAAACAAGTGGTTCCTAATAAATGGAAATAGTTCATGGACTAAGAAGCTGTCATGAGAAATGATTGATTGTACTTAATATTTTATTTTCAGGATTTGAAAGGAAATCTCTGAAATATCCTTTGGCAGATCTGTGAACCTAATGGAGTGATTCATAGAGATACAGAAGGAGCAGAGGGCTTGTTACCAGCAGAGTGGGACAATGTTGGTTTTTTTTCCTACACACTTTTGCAACACAGCTGGAAAATACTGTGGGGGAAAGGCAAAAAAGGCAAAATTCAGGTTCAGTTGCTTCGGGCCTGCTGATAAGAGAAAAACCTAGGGTTTTCTAGCCACTCTACATTCATAATATTTAAAAAGCAGAGAGAGAAAATCAGTTCTTTGTTAGTGAAACATGAATTTTCTTTCAAATTGAAGTGTCTGGAGGCTATTGTGCCCAGCATCAGTGTGGTGTTCTGCACCAGCAAACTTTAATGACTTTGGATTGTTCCCAAGAGAAACCAGTATCCTGTTGTTTTACTGGGCTGCACTGGTGAAACAACTTGCCCTAAATCACACAAAACGTCGGGGTCACACATGGGATTTGAACTCTGACCTTCTGATGTCCCCTTCTGTGTATGCACCATCAGCTCTTGCTTTTCTCATGCCTCATTTCACTCCAGATAGTTTCTCCTGCCTTCAACCTCTCCCAGCTGCCGATGATGCTCTTTGATGCCTCCAGCATGTCTCTACAGAGGACTTGTCCCCATGCAGGACATTTTTCTGAAAGGCTGGGGGAACTCTTCGCTATGTGTGAAGGAAGAGACCAGGTCGTGGTCTCTTCTCAAAGTCAGTTGCTTTGTGGGCCGGCTAGTTGGAGTTTTTTCCCCTGCAAAATCAACAAAAATGAGGATAGGAAAAACAAGGTTTCAGGAGAAATTCTGGCCTGTTCTCCAGGTGAGAGTCACCTTCCAGTTAAGGGACAGCAGTCACCTTGCCTAAATCTGGAGTGCTGCCATGCAGGTGTCTGCATCAGAGACATTGCCACTCCCTTCATAGCTATTGGAGATAGCTCCTCTAGGGACCAAGATGCCCCATTCTGAACTAGACATCTAAAATAGCCTGGGTGCATGCCCACAGGAGGGGTTGTGATGGCGCACTTGGATGGTGAAACCTCTGTGGTTGGATGTACCCATTAGGGCTTTGTTGGCTGCAGGCAATCCTTGAGGAGTTAGCTCCAGCCTGGAATGTGAGGGAGAGGTCTTAAAAATATCTCTAGTGGCTTTGCATGTACAGGTGAGACCTCACTGCTGATAGTGAGCTTCAGGTGTTCAAAACGCCTGGTTTATTTCTTCCAAGGCACAACTTGCTCTGGCATCTCTTTCACCTCGAATTTTCTTCTTTCTCGGTTACTTCTTCCCTTTTGTCACTAGATGCCAGCAGAGGACACACATCAAGGGCTGCTCTGCATCCAGGGCAGGCAACACTTCTGCACCAGGCAGTTCATGGCTGGGTGCCCCAAGGCATTCTGATGACTTTTAATAACTCCTTGCCTACTTATTTATCTGGAAGATTATGTACAAATGCTGTATTTAAGTCAAATCTTCAGCTTTTTGTGTGGAGCTATTTGAGTGCATCAACACCTCCATCATCCCCATCCTTTTTTTAAGACTTTTTCTCTCACATTTACTTGATGCATTTTGTTTTATATTTGGCTTGTACTCTCCAAATCCAGTTTATTTAATCCAACAGGAGCCCTCACAGATATAAGCAATTGGAACACACTCCAACAACTTTCTTTTGTACAGCACTGTCAGACATAGAGCTGAGCTCTATCCCAAGAGATAGGTGGCTCCTAGAGGGAGAATTTCTGTGATAACTGGAAATTGGCACCTAAATATAAGCATAAATACTTTAGATAGGATAGATAAATGCATGAATGGATGGATGGATGGGTTTTAGAACTCACAGTAATCACTTCTTGGTAGAATATGGGTCAGATAACTGACATAGCTAAAAGGCGAAATGGGTGATTTAAAAAAAATTCTCAATTATAAATGCTTGTCAGGAATACCCTTACCAGATAATAAGAAAGAAAAGGTATTGATTTTTGATACATGAGTCAACCAAATGGGTTGTTTCTGTAGCTGGGGTGCTATGAAGGGGGCTGATTCAGGCTGTGGTCGAGAAGAGAGCACTGCATGGGCACATGGGCCTTGTCTGATGATTAACTGAACCAGGTCTGTGATCTGTACAAAGGTATTCTGTGGGGAAGGTATGATCTATGTTCCTAGGAAAAGCCAGGACACTTTAGGAGACATTCTGCTTGATTTATTCATAGTTTCATAGGAGATTCTGCGACAATATTTCACAAGGAGGATTTTCATTACAAAATTCTCAAACCTACAACCCCAACAGCAATCTTCAGTGCCTGCAGCTCTTGGGCATGGTCCAGGATTTTGTTCTTGTCAAAACCAGAGCAGAGGAGATACTGAGACCATTTGAATCTCTCAGATATTGCAAAACTAGAAAATGTATCTCAAGCTTCTTGTCAGTGTCTAGACGCTTACACATTGTCTCTTACAGAGGTTGTGGTTCTCGCCTTTGTTTTACCTGCAGTGTAATTTATAATCTCAAAGGCAGATGCTGGGAGTCCTTCATAAGCAGTCCTGGGCCCTCTGCTCCTATTGACTTGAACCATGCAGGGTCCCAGCCCTAAGGAGCTGTTGTAGTGCATCATGATAGAAAAACTAAAAGAGTCAGCATTTTCATTTCTGGTCACTTGGTCTCTGTCCCACAGCTGGATGAAGGACAGAAGAGGATACTGTTTCTTTGGTGTCATGCTCTAATTGTTCCTAGTAGATGGAGCTTTTTAGGGAATGATGCTTCCCAGTTCATAGTAACTGGGAGGGGGGGAGAGTGGGGAGAAGGATGACATAAATATCTGAGAAAGATATTTCGGCTTCTGCAGCTGTAGGTGGAATATTCATAAGCAGCCATGCAAATACCTCATTTCCACTGGTGTTACTGATGTCACATGCTTCATCCACAGATCTGGGAGCTGCCCTGTCCCCAGGCTCACGTGCTGGCTGATGGATCACCGGGAGAGTCTAACTGTGTTTGGGAACATGCCCATCAGCAACAGAGGACCTTCAACATCACTTGACATGTCCCAGAGCATGAAGCAGTTCCTATGTGAACCAGCCAGGATCTGTCCATCTGTTTCATGTCGTGTTTTAAAAACTGTGAATCAAGGTAAAATCCAGCCTGGAGGTGACAAGTATCTAGGTCATCCTGGCCATGTCCACAGCTGGCAGGATGGAAAAGGGAGGGGAGAAGGGTGGCACTTACTGATGAATCAGAGCTGAAAGCAGCCCTTTAGAGACACTAGTACAGACTGAATGTTATAGATCAGCTGCTACTGACCTAAAACATTCACCTTGAGGTTCAAAGCATGACTTCTAAGCCTTGTTACTGCAGTTTTGGGACTAAAAGGGGTCCTGAAAAGTCCCCACGGGCTGAGCCTCGGGAGAAACAGTCTGCAGTTAGTCAGCTACGTGTCTGTGGTACCAATCAAACTTTTAAATCTGGAAGCATCTACCCCAGTAGTGATTTGATTTTATGCAATGAGTCTCATGCTACTGTGTTGCTAAGCATGTCACTAAATCCTTGCACATCAAAGGAACAAGTAAATCAAGCAAAACTGCATAAGCCACTCTACATTCAGTTTTGGCAAAAGGTGCTTAGACAGCCCTGGAGGCTGCAGTCCTCTAGCTAGCAGCAAAACTCACATAAGCCCAGAAGCAGTGCAGCTTTTCCTGCACCACCAGGCAAATGGCTTACAGCTGAGGTTGGATCAGGAACTGGCCTGGAGTCAAGTGGTCCAGAGGTCTAGTCATATGAATTTGATTATCATCTTCTGGATGGATTGAAACATTATACTTAACCTTTTTGTGTTTCTGTTTCAGGGTCCATACTTTTTCCCCCACCTTTCGTGGGGAAGATGAGGATTAATTAGTTAAGGCTATTTAGTGGAGATGAAAAAATTTTGCAATTGTTAAAGATTCAGGTTTACCCTTTGCTAAGCCAGCTTGTTGGAGTTCCTGGTGTCAGTATTGTAGTGCAGAATTTGTCTGCAATGTTACTGTTAATATTCCTTATTTGTACTCCTGATCATACAAGAACTGATGCCTTTTGCTGCTTTGCAGGCATCAGTAGAAAAAGGAAATGGTAACTTCACAAGCTCAGCAGCTGTTCTCACTCCCTGGGGCCACGTTCCAGCACAAGAGCTGTCATTCTGCAGCAGACACTGAGGGAGAAATCTCTGAGACAGGTCACTCATTTGGTTCTGATGGGTGACAGGGGTGGACAGACTGCCTGAAGGCTGGGTAGGGGCCACCATGGGCTGTAGGGGAGAGGATGCTGTGGTGTCTGTGGTGGAGGACATGCAGTGTAGAAGTTGGTGTGGCTGAGTGATGAGGTGAACATGTCACCACTGCCTGCACTGGTGATGGAGGCCCTGGGGCTGGCTTAGACTGGATGCCCTCTATGACATGATTTGCATTCAGTCAATGGAGGTCTAAGGCTCATTGCATTTCCCAGGTGGCAGCACTTAGTGCAGTACAGAGGCTATGGGAGTCCTGGGACACCTGAAAGAAGGCTGATAAGTCCAATGCAGGATCTCTGAGACACCTGTAGAGTCCTGGAGATTGGGCAGAGCACTGACCAGCTTTGTGTGGGCAGGTAAATAGAGCTGCAAGTCAGTACATCCCTTGATAACAGGGAATGGTTCAGCCTGTAGGGAATCAGATGCCTACACCTGCATGGCTCAGTTGCTCTCCCAACTCCACAAGTGCCCTGATGAGATCTTCACATATTTCAGCAGAAACTGGCATGCATGTAAACACTGCACTGACATGTAGGGATTAAAGCAAACTTTGGGTTCCTCCTAAATCTGATCCTCCAGCAGCAGTGCTGAAATCCTCTACAGCAGAAAGGAGGGATCCACTCTGGAGGGTGACCATATCTCCTATAGTGAAAGGAGGTAAGAGCAGGGCTCTCAGGGTGTTTGTTCTTGCCCTGAGATGGGTCCTCATTTGAGACTTTCCAGGTCAGGAGAATTAGGGAATGCCTGATAATCTCCTCCCCAGAGCCCTTTGTACTGCAATTCCCTAGATCTCTTCCTGCCTGAAATCCTCTCCATCATAAATCTAATTCAGAAACTTAAGACCTTTACCCAGATATCCCAAACCTCTTGTCCCACACCAACTCTTTACACGTTCTTGCCATAGCACACTGTTCATTGTGCATGTCCCACAATAAATGAACTACAGTCATCAATGTCCTTTAAAGTGAGTAAAGTGAAACCCAGTTAAAATTACTTTTGGTCAGTCCTGGTTTAGAATGTGTTGAAGTTTATAGACCACAATCCCCCCACAGAGCATTGCACAAGAAACAAATGGAACATGTCTCCTGGGGATCTTTTTCTCTAGAGAATCCAGATGCTTTCAAGGCGCCTGGTAACAGTACAAAATAGTCTGCTATTAAAATTCAAAAGCAAGTAAAATAGCCCTTCCCTGCAGGCTTTCTTTCTATGAGGCATTTCTGATGAGAATCCAGAGTCTCTGTAGAGGCCTGGCATATGAAATACAAATTATATAGCTAGCATTCCCTTCTTTAGAAGTTGACTGTGTGAAGCACAAAATCCCTTTGCAATTCACACTCATGATGAGAAGCAGCTCCTTGTGCTCAGACCGCTCCTCTCAGCATGCCTTGGGCTGAAGGCCTGCAAGGCTTGTAGCCCAGGAGCTACCTGCCCTTCCTAGGGTTGTTCCAGCTCAGGGGAGAGCACATCTCCTGCATCCTTCAGAGAACAGTGGAGGGTCCACAGGCAGAAACAGCCTCTTGCTTTCTCCAGCCCCCTAGAAACACACCAGGGCTGCAGTTGTCCTTACATGCCCATCTCTGGAGCCTTCCTGCTGACATCAGAAAGGGCATGTGTGCAACTACACATTTCGGGCTATTTTGTCATGGGGATAGGTTAAAAATGAGTCATGGTCTTTTTCACGAATGACTTGCACAGCGGAGTTTTTCCACACAGTGAGCCATTATGAACCCATAGGTGGAGAAGATAATTATGACTGGTGTAAAGCTGTGCCTAATTTCCCACTCCATAAAAGGGAGACAATAACTCAGTTTCCTAGTGGAGGTGTGTGATGATTTAATCACAAGGCGAGCTTTGTATTTATAGATTTTAAAGACACCACTATGATTTTGTAGTCTTGCCTCCTGCATAACAAAGCTCAAAGCCATGAATGTCTTTGTTGAGTTCATAATTTTGAGTTTGTAGCACATTTCTTGGAAAGGCATTTATGTCAATCTGAAAGTATGTGTGCCAAGTTATGAACCCCATTTTCTATGCTAACTCACATACAGCATTGTATTTTCTGTTCATAAATTCAGCTTGGGAGTAGGGTCTCCACCTTGTGCTATCTGTTGGTTTTATACTTATCCCCCATTCACTGCAAGATTGCAATAATGTCAGCCTGCCAGTGCCCAGATCAAAGAAAGAACCTTCCACATCCCTGAGAGATCATCACTGAGAAATTGTGGATAAAACCATGTATGTTCCTTTCACCAGCTGAATGATATGGCAGAAAATTATCTTCCTTGGGCTGTGAATGGCAGAAGGAACTCATACTCTTTGCAGCTAGGTGGGTCTATGTGTTTAGCCCATCTAATTAATTGTTTGCTTTATATTCATGTACCAAATTACAAAGGACAAAGGTTTTATTTTGCATTTTTTCCAAGAAAGTGAAGATAATCTCTGCATGATGTCCTCATGAATTAGCATAATTCTGACTGAGATCTCTTTGTAGGCATATATAAGGATGGATCAAAATGAAATTCATAGAAGAGGCATGTCTACATGCCTATGAGTCCAGTTTAACAAGCACAAAAATACACTTGGTGAAAGCTGAATTAAATTCTCTTCAATTAAAATGTTTTTCATATGGTGAAGAATCTAATTATTTTGAGAAATCAGTCTAACCTGCTGTATTTCAAAGGAGGTTCAGTTTTGTTGTTTGGCGATGTGACAGGCAGTACTGAGTTTGTTGTCCCCCATCACAGGATTTTGCTCTTGCAAAAGCATTGCCTCACAAGAACTAATGCAGCCTAAGTTATTTTTCCTATGCTGTTGAATGTGGGGTCACCACCATAAATTTGAGGACATTTTTCTCCCCTACCCAACATAGGAGGAATGGATGTGATTCCTGATGGGATATATGAAGAAAATGAACCTCTGACTAGTTGTGAGAAGATTTAGGGCTCAGAAGGTGAGTGTATCCTTTGTCACATGCAAGTAAACTAATCTGAAGACAGAGGTGCTAGTTGACCTCCAAAATGCCAAAAAAGCCTGGCCCAGGGGCACAGCATCCTCAAAAGTCTTCAGTTAATGAAGACTAGATCTCTTGTTCTTTCTAAAAGTGACACGACACGATAAAAAAATTCCCATGCCAACTGTGTTTTTTCCCTCACCTGCTGGTCATTGTGTCTGTCCTCTAAAGAGTGAAATTGAGGGCAGATAGGCTTAGTGAGGTGGTAGCCAGGCAGAAGGTGTGGAGTCTGAATGTAGAGTGTTATGCCTGGAAGGAAGACTGAGATGAAAGGGCTGTGCTGAAGTATCTGACCAGGGACCCACAACCCGGAGGGCCTACTTGAATCCAGACCAATCCAGATGTGAGGAGATTTGCTAACAACTTTTTGCAGGATATAATTTTTGTGTCTACTTCTGGTGACCTTCCTGAAGTCACCCACACATCACACACAGCAAGAGCATCAGTAGCTAAGACAAGCTCCTACGAGTGCTCTCTCTTGGTGCTGACAGTGAGGGAGTTGCTTGGATTCCCTTCACTCAGGTTGCTTCTCCATCCTCTCTCCAAGGCAAGGAGCCATGTCTCTCTCTGACTCATGGAAAGAGCATCTGGCTGATCATCTCTGAGGAGAGAGGTGACAGACTGGTAGCCACACAGAGCCAGGGGTAAAGTGTAGATGTGTGTTAAAGACTCTGAGTTTCATGTTCTCTTTACCTACTTGATGAATGTGACCATTAACATGAACAGTGCGTGCCTGAACTGTTTTGTGGGAGGCTGGGAAGTCCCAGGCCATGGGAGGGTTTTCAGGAAGGGAAACCATGGGACCAGTTTTCAAGAAGGAAGAGCCTGGTGATAACAGTCTCTCTTCTGTGCCTGGTAAAATCATGGAGAAGTTTATTCTGGGAGTTTACTGCAATAACACTTGAGAGACAATGCAGTCATTGGTTGTAGTCCGTCCATGAGTGTTTAGTCCTCGTGACCAGATGAGGATGAATGTGGTGACTCTGGCCTTTGTACACATGAAACTACAAGGACTCAGGAGAGTACAGGCCATCCAAAGCATATTAAATTGTGTTCCTTGCTACTGAGGAGAGAGACAAGCATACTTTGTGCATAATTGGATCAGCAGCACTGGGGAAAAAGCTTCACAAATTTTTACTTGGAACAGGAAGTGGCCAGAGATGGACCCAGTGCAGAGCTTGGATGGGTGTATTCTTCACTGGGTGAAAAGCTGGCTGGATGGCTGGGTTGCAGGTGACTGATTAGGTGACAGGGCAGAACCACTGCTGTCTTGCAGAGCCACCTGTGATGTCACTATGACTAACTGGCTGTTTCAGTATGAATGAACACCTGGCTTTTGCAGTGTCTGACCACCATATGTTATTGTTTCTCTTTCCAAGTCATGAATGGGGTCCAACAGGAACAATCTGCTTATGCAGGTTACATGGAGTATATGCTTACACAGATATTTGTGACCCTCAACTATTTTCCACTAGTAGTTAGCTGGAAAACAGTATTACCTGCAGGACATCCCAGCACTGATAACAGCAATAAAATTCCAATTTTGTTTGAAATAGAAAGGATTGTAGTCCTTTGAGGACCTGCATGCCATAAGAGGTGGAGCAATAAAACCAATAAGGGCATTGAAGCAAAGACAGAAGAGAAAGTTATGAGACAGTTGGACATTTTTATGGAGAAAAGTAGAATTAAAGGATATGGTGATAAATCAGGTAGGTGGAACTGAGACTTCCAGAAACCAGAGAGGCAGGTTAGAGGTGACATATTTTGTTCTTGTTTAGTACTTACCTACTTCACTTTTAAAACCTGAGAGAATATGTTCCTCATGGAAAAATATTTTACACAACTTCATGGAGGAGCCTGAGATGGCCAGAGCTTTGGCTCATAAGTGTGGGCATGGCTGATGATAGAAATGCCTCACTGTCCTGTCCCATCTCTTGTCCAAGAGTGTGGTACCATTGCTGTGTCTTTGGATTGTGGAATGCTGACTTGGCTATTGAAAAGTCATCTTTTTGCTTTTTCCTCCGCTCATCAGCATCCTTAGGTGACCCAAGCTTCCTTCCTCACTCCAGCCCTTCCTGTACCTTAATGTGTGCTTGAAAACCCACAGCAGCAATTTGAAAATAATGTTGAAAACCAAGAGCGATGCATTTGGCTTTTCATAAGGATCTAGAAAGTTTGACCTATTTTTCTCTGTCATGGTTTAACTCAGCCAGGATCTCAGCTGCTCTTTCACTCCCTCCAGGTGGGATGGAGGGAGAAAATCAGAAGTGAGAAAACTCATGGGTTGAGATAAAGACAGCTTCATAGGAAAAGCAAAAGCCATGCATGCAAACAGAGAAAAACAAGGTATCATTCACCACTTCCCATTGTAAGCCTTCAGGAATCCCCAGAAAAGCAGGGCTACATCCTGTGTAATGGTGACCTGTGAAGACAAATCCATCACTATGAATGTCTCCCACTTCCTCCTTGCCCCAGCAGGACACCATATGGTCTGGGATATCCCTTGGGTCATTTGGGGTCAGCTGTCCTGCCTGTGTCCCCTCCCAGCTCCTTGTGCATCCCCAGCCCCCTCGCTGGTGGACTGGGGTGAGGAGCAGAAAAGGCCTCGGCTCTGTGTGAGCACTGCTCAGCAGTAGCAAAACCATCCCCGTGTTATCAACACTTTCCAGCACAAATCCAAAACACAACCCCGTACCAGCTATTATGGAGAAAATTAACTCTACCCCAGCCAAAACCAGCATATCCTCCCACTTGGTTACTTCTCTCCTTTTAATAAATCAAATAAAACTGTAGGAGCACTGCATTTCATCTTGTCTGAACTGTTATATTTAATCTCCTGAGTGGGTGGGGTTGGTTTGTGTGGAGGGGAACAGCTCAGAGCCTGAAAACATGAGAGATGACTCTTTTAAGCTTTTCTGATTTCATGGAAAGTTGCCAGATAGCATTTTAATTAGGATCTATCAAAACCAATCAGGAAAAGAAGAAGGTTTGTCAAGTTGTTAGCAGCCGCTAAGCTTTTTAGAGTTTGTAGGATGGGGTTTTTTTGCCTTGTGCTCAAATTTATTCATCCTAACAATTTTACAGCTCTGCTCCCTTGCTTACAGCACATCTCTCTGCATGAGAAACCTCTTCTATCATCTTTGCCGCTAGCTCCCCTGGTAATTTTCCTGCTGGGATGGGCAGGAGCACTCAGGCATTGCCAAGGTAGAGATTAGATTTTCACTTTCCACTGTGGAATTTTTTTCCCCTGGTGCTAAAAACATTTTCTTTGGGTGTTGATTATGCCATTATTTCTGTTTCATCTGCAAAGTAAGTTTGGAACTCAAAGATCCTCAGTATTCATTTAGTGATGTAAAACATAAGCATGACAAATAATCATATTATATAGCCTACTAAGGAAAAAAAGGGAAAATGAGCACAATCCTAAATTAGAACATTTTCTTCAGCAGATTTTAGTGGAAAAGGTTTTTCCCACCCATTTGTAATTCCACAATGTGGTTCACATTATCTCTGGAATTCTTTGCCATGTTTGTTGTGTTTTCAGAGATTTCAGTCAATAGGGAGTGAGTCAAATATTGAAAGTTAGGATCATCTTGAAGTGTTTTGCTGGATCAGAGATTTCATTATCAAGATACTGGTCGCACCATCTCTGACACCCGGGAATATTTCTTGCTCAAAAACACAGTTTAAAATAAAATCGTTCACTTTCGTGTCTAATATGGCCTCTGAAGGAAAATATATGACAGCTGGAGGCTGTAAAAACAGGGTAGGATCACTGAACACATCTGGAAATACTTTAATTACTGCACATTCAACTTTGAACTATTTGGTTCCTATGTAAACACAAAACTAGTAATTAAAGTACAAGACTTAACTCATGTGGATTGGCATCTTTTAACTACTGGTTTGGAGAAGAGAGGGGGAAGAGAAGGGGTAATTTTACTTTTGTAGATTTGAAGGCCAAAAGGTAATTTTACCTTTGTAGATTTGAAGGCCAAAAGGAAACCATTAGATGTGACCAGCTGTAAAACAGACTGGTGAATTCCAACCCATTGCTCCTTTTTTGAGCCCAAACCCTTGAGTCTACCACAGCATGATTTCCTGAAAGATAGTTAATCTTGGTAGAAAAATATCAAGAAATGATGCTGCACACTGGACAGTGGAGGGAATACTTATCAAATGAGTTTTAAGAAAGCATGAAGTTAATTAAAAGCTTTTCAAGTCCTTTTTCGAAACAATCTAAGGTTGTATGATATTTAAATTTGATTTGCAGTAAACCAATTACAACGAGCCATAGTTTTAGCTGTAATTAATTATATATTTAACTTAAGATGTGTTAATAAAAAAATAATGGAAGCCTAAAGGATATGCAATCAAAAATTAGTCAACTTGGTAAATTATTCTGAGGAATTGCTTTAAATAAGGTTAAATTTGCTGACTTGCCATGAGACTTTGCATAGTTGGCTCAAGATGATAAATTAACTGTGCTGTAGAAGTAAAACTTCTTTAAATGTATTTTTATTACATGGAGATGAGTGGGGATTTTTATCAGTATTTGGGAGGGCCTCATCTGCTGGTCACTGTTTTGGGTCAGCAAGTCTTTCCTGTCTGTGTGAAGGCACACTGTGCATGCTTCAGCCCTCTGCAGTGTGCTGGGCTCTGTGAAACCAGTGCCAAACTGCAGGTGATGTTATTGCAAAGCACTGCCTTGCCTGTCTTGAAATGCTGCACATCTTGGCTCTTCTGGATTTGCTTCTGTGCTCAAAGGACATCTCTCTGCTGTGCTGCTGGAAGCTGCCTGAGATGTCCTCATCCGGATACTCATGACTGAAAGCAAACTCAGGGTGGGCAAAGCCAAACTGGCATTCTACACATAAAGCCAGCAAAACCTGTATGAGTTCCAAGGACAAAACTTGTCCTTGGAAAGACAGGGCTCAACAAGTCCAGGAGACTGGCTTGATGTCCCAAACCTATTCTGTTTCCAGAGAGGTGAGAAAACCTGTAAAAAAAAACCTGATTTTGACTTTCTCCTCTGCCTTTTTTTCTTTTTTTTTTTTTCCCCTTCTGAGGTCTGATGTAGAAAACTTAAAAAATTGTGGAAATGCAGAAAAATCCACTTTATGTAAAATATAGCATTCAGAATAAAACCTGGACATTTTTAGAGTAAGTATTATATTATTGCTACTGCACTTCTACCTTTTACTAAGAAATATTCCCAATGATACCAATATATATCAAATTGTATAATGTTAATAGCAATGATTTCCACAGTTTTTAGATTTTACTACTTGTACTTCACAGTGCTTTGTTATATTGAACTACAGTGAATATATAGATAACAATGCCTTTTTCCCCAATCTTTCTTCCTGAATGATGATCTTCTTCCCTGTCTGCAAGACAATATAAGAGGATGTAACCTTTCTTTTTTTTTGCAAGTCAACAGTATTGATGCTTTTTATTTTCAAGTCTGTAATTTCCCTACCTATTTTATCAGTATTTATAAAGATAAAACGTATGCAGGCACTTTTGTATGCAGCACTATTGTATGTTGGAGTGTATTTGTCACTATTGGGAAGTAAAGAATTTAATAGCACCACCAAAATGTTTATGTAGCATATAATGATAAAGAATATATTATTAGATATTAAAAAGATTGAAAAAGATTTTAAATTCCAGATATCCATTAATTTGTTTCTTAAACATTCCATTGAAATTTCAGATAAATAGATCTGCGATGTTACTTACCTTGTTGAAATCTAATTTCCTGCTGCAAAGGCTAAAAAACTGAGCAGTCATTTGCCACAAAGTGATGGAAAGCACCAGGAAGTAAGTATAGGTTATAGCTAAGAGAAAAAGGGGCTTTAGAGGAAGGACTAAAATATAAACTGCACTGGGCTGCATAAGAAGCAAACAGGAGGTGCAGAAGACACAAACAACGAGAGACATTCAGTGATGCCCATGGACAGATCTGTCTTTGCAGCTGCCAAGACTTTAGCTTTCAGAGCCTAATCTCACACAACAGGTTTTCTCAAAGGAAAAACATGGGGCTGCTGTGGAATGCCAGCCTCTTCTTCCAGATTCCAGGGGTGGCAGATTCACTTGAACATCAGTGTTACCAGGAAAGGGTTTTCATATTGCAGAAAGTCACTGCCTAGCTCATGGCTGCAGAGCAGAGGAGTTCTTGCAGCTCCTCTTGTGCTGTGTCTCGTGTGTCTTGAGGTCTCTCTGGCTTACATGGTACAAAAGTGTTGTACAAGTGTTG
This sequence comes from Thryothorus ludovicianus, assembly GCA_013397245.1. NCBI lineage: Eukaryota > Metazoa > Chordata > Aves > Passeriformes > Certhiidae > Thryothorus > Thryothorus ludovicianus. The sequence continues at coordinate 188,189 of VZTB01010099.1, forward strand.
GATTGCAAAGTGATGCACTCAGAAAAAAAAGCAGTTCTAATTGTACCCATACAGAGAGGCCCTGAGATGACTGTCCTCCACCTCTCATGGTGGAGATGCTAATAAAAATTTCTAAAGAAAACAGCACCTCAATGCACAAGAGCTGTCAAAAAAACCCCAAATTGCATCCTAGGAACTGTTAGGAAAACAATACAGATCAAACCACAAGGTACCATCGTGCTGTTTACAAAACCCTCGAAGAGATCTCGTGCAGTTCTGCTTGCCCTGTCTCAAAACCAATCTACTAGAAGTGGGAACAGCAGAAAGGGGAAAAGCAAGGATAGTGAAAGATATGGCTTGGTTTCTATCATACAATATGAGGAGATAGGAATCTATAAAATCAGCAGTGACAAAGAGAAGCTAAACAGGGAATAGCTAATTGTGGTTTCCAATGCAAAAATCATTACACTGGAATGATGGGAGTATTTCACTGCTTAAAATGAAATTAAAAGGAGCCATGTTCCCAAGATGTACAAGGTTTTATTTCTTTCCACAGCAAGGAAATGAAGTGCCAAAGTGCTTGCCACAGAATATTGCTGGTGCAAAAAAAGGAGTTAAAAAGGTTGTGGTCTAGCTAGACCTTTAGTCTGCTCTGACAAGGCATTTCTTATGTGAACTTGGAATTTAGTGAAAAATTCTTGTACATTGGACTTTTAGACCTTGAATTTATCTGTGTGAGTGTCTGGTTCTGGGGTTTTTGATGAGAAATTTTATGCATTGATTCAAATCTTGTGGCAAAAACCTGACTTTGGTTACTGTATATCCACAGCACTAAAGGGACTGGCTGTTGTCACTCTTGTAATAGAGGATGCAATTCCAATGTCAGTTGTAGGATTTGAAGTAGAGAATAAACTGAGAAAACCACTACTGATAGCAGATACACTCCTGAGAGTATTTAATGAGGCTGTACTTGAAAACGATACAGGGAGCAGTATAATGCATGCATGTTTGACCCAAAAGAATTATCCAGTTTCAAAACCAACATGAAAAAGCTGTAGCTGAGTGTGACACTTCACTGGAAGCCACCGTGGTTTTGATTGTACACTGGCCAGGGAATCACACATCTGACCAATGCTTCCAGTTCCACCTGAAGTGTTGAAGTGGCAATTCATGGCAAGCCATCTGAAGACAACCCCATTAGCTTCAGAGGTGCTGTATTATTTGAAATGCTTCAGAAAAATACAGGAAGTGTAAGTGGATGTACCTTGAAGAGCCTAAAGAAGGGTATAAAAAGAACTATTCAGAGTAAAAAATGAAAAGTGGACACAGACAAGATCTTGAAATGTGTGAAATGTGCTGAAAACTGCAATGAAACAAAAGCTTGTGCTAATAAATTAGGACTTGAAGCTGTGGACCACATGTACATGACACAAGAGTGACTATTTCTCAGCTTTAGCATACTCATCCTAACACTAATTGCTTTAGTGGAAAAACTAGCACCAGATTCATCATCAGTCATGCTAGTCTGATATTTGCAAGATGTAGGATCCCAGCAATAATTAGAAGCAAAAATAACTCTCTGTTTCAATAGACAAGACTTCAGATGATTTGTAGTTCTTGAGTTTGAGTTTTTCCCTGCCTGAAGCCATACAAAAAATGTGGTGGAGGATAACAGCAAAGGTAGATGTGTGCACAGCACATACCAAAATCTGGTGAGGAGGACCCAGGGGTTCAAGACCCTGCAGCTGGTGTACACATTGTTACCACAGAGATTCAGAGAGATACAAACACCGGAGGAAGATTTGTGGAAGAATCAGAGTGCACTTGCAAGTTATTCTGAGTTAGAGGAATAGGGTTATGAAACCTGTCAAAATGGCCCTAAAAGTAAAGGAAAAAATGAGAATGTTGCAGAGCTGTAAAAGAATGAGCAGAGGGACAGAGATGGATGGGCCTCTTAGAAGAACAGTCAGCACACACAGTGCTTCTGGGAGCTCCTGAGAGACCAACTGAGTGCTGTTAAAACAGTTAAAGTGGAGCTGAATGTGTATTTTTTTTCCTAAGTGCTATAACACAAATTGCAATGTGAGTTAATTTACGGCTGAAAAACAGGGAGTTGTGTTATGAGAATATTGATTTCCAGGACAAGAAACAAGGTGATACTGACCAGAGATGCCCAAAAAGGAACCGGCAGGCTTCTGGAGACAGTTAAATGTCATTACTATAACTTGACTTTTCTACTGCATGTTCAGCTCAGGCTTCTGTCCTGATGGGAGCCTAAACCAGTGTCTTGATTCTTCCTCCGTGAAAACCGTGGCCAAAACATTTCCCTTTGATCATCCCAGGCTGGTGAAAGAGCAGGACACAGCCTCTGGCTTCCTGTTTTCTGTTTGCAAGTCACGTAACCCAGCTTTGAGTGTCTCAAGTTGAAGTGTTGCCTGTTGTTTTACCTTTAAAACAATCAGAGGACAGAAATAGGCTGCTCCTGTGGTCTCCCCTGACATCCTTCTGCTGTGACTTGATGCTGAGCTAAATGGGGACTAGAAAACTTCCCAGGAATTCATGTTGGCAGAAGACATAGTATGGCAGAATATGGACAAGGTGAGGCCCACCAGACACAAATTATGAATCCTTGAACAAGGATAATATCTTGTTTAGTGGGAAAAGTCCTCTTATGCTCAGCTGGGGGAGCTCATCCTGTCTGAGATCCACCATCTGTGGATCTTCACTTATCTATAGGCAAATGTTTTTCACCTCCTTGCTATTCACCCCTGGACAATGTCTTCTTCAAATACAAAACACATCACATGGTTCAAGGAAAAAGCCTGAGTGTCCTCATGTCTGCACCTTCCTACTCCAAATTAGTTGGACAGTTCAGCACACTCTGCTTGCTGTAGGTCTGCACAGGTTACCTGGCTTCAGCACCATCAGTATTCAGCCCATCAATGTGCAAATTCTACTCGGGGAAATAAATATCCATAAAATGTTTTGCTGAAACTCCCAACCAAAAGATGGGCAGATGATGCTCCTGGCTGGACTGTACAGATGATTGGAAGTAAGAGTTTCTGAAATAGCTTCTTGATTTAGAATATGTGTCTCATTAATCTTTTAAACAGAACAGTATGAGATGAGCACAAAAAGATAATGGAGCTCCCAACAGCATCCTTGGCCTTGCCCTTAGGACAAAGGTAGCAGTGCTTAGGCCTGATTAAAAAGTCATTTAGGTGGAGGTGGTATTCTCTGGAGGTGCCCAAAATACCACAGGCTATGTTCACTGAAGGACATAATTGCCCTGCAGGTACTGGATCCAAAATGGAGATCCCCCCTCCTGTCCTGCTTGGCTGCTTCTCTTTCAGCAGATAGCTGTGTTCTTCACAAATTCATTTTTTTCCACTTAACCTACCCTAAAATTCCAAGTCTGCCTCTGGCCTAAAGGTCTCCAGTATTACGGGTAATGAGTGTGAGCTGAGGCTGAGTGATGGTGTGGACCTTGTATATCTGACTTGTGCTGGATTTGCTCCACACTGAGCTCCACACAGGGCTAGAAGAATAGAGGGTCTGACCTCCACCATGTGGTGCTTGGAGCACCTCTCCAGTAGGAGAGAGACTCATTTGATTCCTTTGCAGCAGGTTTTGCATTTGGATTCATGCATGTCATCATCCATTGTCCCAGGTGTCCTGCTGAGCTTGTTTGATGAGGGGCGCTGTATCATATGGCCCGAGCAAAAATGTTGTTTATTCTGTAGTCTTGCACTGAGGGAGTTCCAGGGAGAAAAGGAGCTCAGAGTTCTGGGCTCTGCTTCAGCAAACATTTCTCTTTTGCATCTCGGTTTTTACAGCCGAGACCCCAATCAAGTCATCCCTCTTGATTCTGGATTCTTTGTAACTTCTGGCTTCAGCTGTTGCTGAAACAATTTTTTTTCACCAGGTAATATCAGGAGAAGTGAGATTATCTCCATCTACATATAATCCAAAACACAGGTGTCTGGAATAGCCATGGGGGTGCACAGATTTGGACTGAGGCAGGGCAGAAGTGGATTGCCCACAGCTTGGATGGATACTACCACAGATGTGTCACAGCTGTGAGAGGGACACAGTGGCTGCCCAGATTGTAAATGCAAGCAGGGCTTGGCAATGGTCCTGAGAATGCTTAACTCCCTGGTGTAGGTAATCCATTAAAGGTGTTTGGTGGTTTTTTACTCCTTTCTCATCCTGTTATAAGGCCAGGAGCATTTTTGAACCACTTGCTCATCTCATGAATATATAAGACTTTCCCTTGGCTGTAACCTCCAGTGGAGGCACTGCCAATGCTCACAGGAGTCTTGGCAAACCAGATGATTTGCTTTTCATTACCATTTGTACCAGTGATTCATGTTATCTTTGGCTGACTGGTTCATTGATGTTCCTCCATTTCCTCAGGTGCTTGAACTCTGTAGCCCAAATGTGGTATATACATGAAATTATTAACTGCTGTGGTTGCTTCTCCTTCACACAAATTCAGACACTAACACTTCACAAATTAGTACAGAGCAAACAAAGCCAGATTAGAAGAATTGCTGAAGCTTTTCCTCTCTTATTTTTTTTGAAGTGTGGTTTAGCAAAATCAATTCTAATCTCTTTTAAAAAATGATGCCAGTAGCAAAGTCCTTCTGAACTTTAATGACTATTTCCCAAATATGACTGGGAAACTCCTGCTATTTTCAGTTGAATAGGGAGTTTTACAGGAGGTTTTTGTGAAAATAGATGAAATATTCTGATCATAAACAGCAAGTGATAAAATAAGGGTCTTCTAAACCAGACTGAAAACTGGCTGCTCTGCAGTACAGCCAAGAGGCTAATGTTTGATGAAGGTTGCCTGCAGTGCAAGTCTGCCGGGCTATCATTTCTTAAATCATAGTGGTTTGCTCGATTTTCTTTTGAGGGAAGAGAAGGGAATGTGCAAAATTAATGTCAGCAGACCCCTAGTGTCTACCAGCAGAATGGGTTGTAAAGTGCATCTTTTCCCTTCTCCATCTTCCCTCTGGAGATGGAGGATATTCTTCTCCCTCTATTGGTTTGCTGGAAAACCAGTTTGTTTTGCAATTTATCACCGGTTTTGAGGGTTTTTTTACTCTTCCTTTTATTTTTTATCACCCTGTGGTGGCACACTGCAAAATGATAACATTGTCTCTTCAAGGCGCTGTGGGGAAAATCTCAGTGGCCCATGGGAATTTGTTCACATGAACTTGTTTGCCATTCTTCAAATCTCTGCTCATTACCACCATGAGGCATTTTATCCAACATGGTTTATTTTTACAGTATCATTTATTTCTTACAGTAATTCAGTCCCTAACATGGCTCTGAATTTGCCAATGGCATCGATAACAGATTGGATCACACCTCCAGTTCATTGTCCCTGTGTGAGCCCTGAACGAACCCAGGAGTAGCTGGACAGCTACTGTGATGGAAGACTTACATTCAGGTTATATTGCAGCACAGAGGGATAAGCTTGAATGGAAAGGAAGAAAGCAAAGTCCATACAGAAATCCTGGATCAAATCCTGCAAGTGAGGAGGGTTTACATCCACTGCGGGCACATCCACAGCTCAACCCAGGTGCAGTAGTTTGTGTTTCTGCATCAGAGTCAAGACATCATCTGTGCTCCTCAGGTGTTTCTTCACTCATTTCAGTGGGCTTTAGATCATCATGGATTTAAAACTTTTTCTTTTCCACTTCTGATAGAGCTTACCTGTAGACTGAATGTTCTCCCTGGGGAAGGTGTCTTCCTTCCCCTTCTCTTTTCATTCATGGCCTTCCCAGCTTTTTGCCTAACTCCTTTTCTGCAAGCTGGGAATGTCAGAGTGCAGGAGAAGGGCAGCTTGGGACACTTCAGCTGAATGTGACTGAAACTTGCCAGATTCAGAAAGAACATTCACAGATATATCACACTCAAGCCACAGTCAGTGAAATGATTAAAAATCCCCTCAGATTTCTCACATTTTTTCTATTTTTTAATCAGTTGAAAAGTCACTTAGACTTTGGGAATTCTCATCAGAAATTTCAAATGCTATGAAAAATTGAAAAAAAAAAGAATCCTGCAACTTTTGGGGATATTCTCCTCCTTCTATACCTCCAGTTGCCTTGGGATCTGCATTCCCATCTTTACCTTGAAGAAAAATCTCAGCACCAGTTTAAAGCTATGAAAAGATCTTGATATTGGAGGAAAGTCTTACTCAGAAAAGGGTCATAAAGGCAAGAAGAGGGACTGCAGCTTGATCTTTTTACAGTTCATCTCTTCTTTTGTAAAAGCCTCATTTCAAAGGATCATAGAACTCTTTGGATTGGAAGTGACCTTAAAGACCATCTCATTCCAGCCCCGCTTCCACTGGCAGGGACCCCTTCCAAGAGACCAGAACTTGCCCAAGCCAGTTTGACAATAAACCCCACCATAATGGGATTTGAAATGCCATTGTAATAACAGCAACAACATAATTGCCTTTGTTTGTCATAAAGTTCCTTTTAGCTAGTTTTATTAAGGCTCTTGGGCTTAGGTGCTGATAAATTAGCATAAATTGCCATCTTATTAATGACTCCCACTCTAATCTTCCTTGTGATGAGAAAGATTAGGGTGAAAAGTCTCAGCAGAAGTCGCATTTTCTGGCAGGTTGTTTTATTATTATTATTATTGTGTAGATTAGTTTTTATTATTGTGTGGTTTGTTTTTATTATTGTGTGATTCATTTTTGGGGCTTTTTTTTGTTGTTGTTCTGTCTAATTGTAATTAACTAACAGTTGAGAAAGTCAGCCTTGCTGCATCACCCGCAATTGCTGCAGTCCAAGCTGCAGCTGTAATTTAGAGGGCTGGAATAATCACATAATTACTCTGCAGTGATTACAGGAGGCTTGCATGGTCAGTGGATAAGAGAGATTAAATGGCAGTGGGAAAAAAGAGGCAGACATATGTTGCTAGTTAAGTTAACCGCTTTATATTAATCCTGGCCTGCCCAGGGAAAGTGCCATGCTCTTGCTAGAGGATGGGATGCACAAAACCTTTGCCCAGACTGTGGGGAGCATAGAGGCCTTCTGCCCTAGTTCCATTGAATAGAAAGATTAATTTCCATAGAGGAAAATAGCAAGATTAACTCCTGGAGGTAATCTGTTTTTCCTTACTCTGGTTTTGCTTATGCAGCAGTGTTAGGTGCAGTTTCTTTGAGAAGGCAACCTAAACCTGGTGGGCTGCAGCAGGAATTGATTCACACCTGTCTGAAGCAAGGTCTTGGTGCAGCATTTGCCCCAGCAATGCCTCGAGGTGTGCCTGGGAGACAAGCAGTCTGTTCACCAAATCACATTGTTCTTCTTTGTTAAAATAAGACATTTTAAATCAGGTCTGAATGCTTAACAAGGCAGGTTGGAGGGGCTTAAGTCAAGTGGTGTTTTTCCTAGGTTATTTGCCATGCAAAAGGAAGAAACATTATTTTATGTCTGTTTCTGATTCTCCATTAAAAGCAAGCCTTAAAATCACAGTTTTTCTTAGTGAAAAGAAGGCGATTGGTGAGATGTTGCAGCCCTCCTTTTCATATAAGAAACTGCTAGGAATCTTTGTTCCCACCATGCCACAGCTGGGCAAATGGGACCAGGAAAGGAAGGAGCAATGTGGGACCATTGTTTCCCTTTACTAGCCCTGGGACTGACCCTGCACAGAAACACTTCTGAATTTAACAGGTGTGTGGCAAGATTAAGTTCAAGGTGGCCATGGGCTTCACAAGGCATTTATGGGCACAACCCTGGAGCTGTATTCCCCAGGCATCCCTGGGTGCTGCAGGCTGACACAGAATAAAATAGAATATTTGAGTTGGAAGGGACCTACAAGATTCCTCTAAGTCCATCTGTCTACTTAAGGCTGACCAAGTTGAAGCATGTTATTAAGGATAGTTCAAAGGCCCCTTAAACACTGAGGGGAGCATCTGTAGGAAACCTTAAAGCATGAAGCATCTCAGCCCTGTCCTAGCTTCTCTGCTTGATTTTCACCTCATAGAAGTATTTAGGAGAGCTGCCATCAGGGATGACCTGGAAAATCTGATGACCTCTGTACATGAGGACAGTGCTTGGCTGAAAGCAGGACATTCCAGACTCCGAGCAGAGGTGACTGCTGGAGAAATTGGCAAAGACCACATTTCCCAGGGGAGTTGGCTTGCTTTTTTTCCCCTAAAAACTTGCAGAAAAAACAACTTCCAGTGAGATACAAAACTTGCTTTAAAACAGTGCTGGATGGGGTCCCTCGGTGGGGAAGGAGGGCTGTCTGAAATCTGCTTCCCAAACACTGCTGTGTTATCAGTTGCACAGGTGCAGTGTACACGAGGGTAATGAAGACAGGATAGGAGGGGATTAGTAGGACATTGCAAACAAGTTTGTGCTAAGTGGCTTAGGGTTCATCCTGTCCTGCTTCTAAATACTGACTTCTGCTGCTTTTACCTTCCAAAACACATAAACTGTTGATTTTGATTAGTAAATGAATTTATACAGATAAGCTTCAGCCATCTGTTAACACAAGATGTGCCCCACCACCTTGTCTTTGACATTCAGAACTGAACTCGTGGCGTTTTGGTGCAGGGTGTCCATGCTGACATTCATCTGAACTGACAAACACAGCCCTGTCCATGCTATGAGAGGGTGTAGCACATTTACCTCTTCTGAAAATCAGTCCTAAGTCCTGTAAGTACTCATCCTTGTGAGCCTTGAGAACCAACATGGCATTACAGTGCAGAAAAATGTGGAGAGCACTGAAGACACCCTTAGTTCCCATCTCCCTGTCTTTCTCTATCTGCAGATCCTCTGCACCTATTTAGGTCTGAAGTAATTAAAAATGGAAGAATACCTATATGTAGCTATTCCAGAAGAACAGAACAAATAACTAACAACAGAAGTCAATTAATGCTTTGCTGACACTGTTCACATAGTGGAAACAGCCTTTCTCTCAGGTTCTTGCCTTTGGCTTTCATTGAGTTTCTTACCACTGTTTTCCATAAGAACGGGCAGTTGCATCTTATCTAAAATTTAATGGGAAGCTTGAAAATATTCCTCAACTCCATGCCACCCTTCTGCTTGCCCTGGGCCCTGCTTGACTTGATTGTCCAAATCTACCGAAACTCTCATCCACAGAGTAGATTCAGAAGCAATTTAAGAGATCATTACCTCTAATTTGTTTTTAATTCCTCTCTTGGAAACCCAGAGTGCTGCTAGCAGTTTCAGACTGATTATGGGGGTTTGCACCTAGTAAGTAAAACTCCTGCGAAGAAGGCAGAAACTTTGCAGGATATAGGGGGCATTTCATGCTATCACTTGCAGGTTGACTCCTTGCAGCATCCCATTCACGTTCTCCCTGTGCAAGAGAGCCTGGCAGCAGCCAACAGCCTACAAGTGTGCAACTTGGACTTTTCCCCACTTTATTAGGACTCTTGGGGCCTGTGAATTTTTTCATCCTTAGCATTAAGGAATCTGGTTGGTTTTATGCCCTGACATAGCTTTTGCCACCTTTGTGTTCTGTGTGTGATAAGGCAACGCGCCTGTGACAAACGGGAGGGAGTCTACTTCACAAAACTTTCCACTTCTGGTCTTGAACTTGGGATGCTTCCCCTTAATATTCATGTGCAGAGTAGGAGACTTTTTTCCTGCAGTAAACCAATACCTTTATGCTTCTAAAATACATCAGCGTCCAGCCTGCCCTCTGCCAAGAGTAACACCACCATGCCCAGACCCAAAACTTGTCCATCTCATAAGACTGTGGCAGAAGCATGCAGGCTGCTCCTGTCCCCATAAGCAATGGCTGCAATCAGTCCCTACTCCCAAACAGAGCTATTCTGATCCATGTAGATGGAGTCAGAGCGCCCAGAAGATGTCACGAGCTGTGTAGTCACAGTGGGTAGTGGGGAAACTCTCTCATCTCTCTCTCCCCTCTCACAGACTGCCTCTCACCCAGCAAAATCTGTCAGACTCTGATTCCACCTCTGTGGTGCCGTTGGGTGGCTCCAGGAGAAGGGACAGAGCAGATGTCCCTGCTTGTGGGCTGGTGGAGCCAGAATGGGAGGAAACATCTTTTCAATAAAAGAGCAGAAGCTGTAATAAATGGGGAAACCTGTGGCTTTCCCGATGGAATGCTGCCTTTCCCAATTTCCTGTACCACTTTTTCAGGTGCTAACAGGCACATCCACCCTCTCCACCCCCCACCTGCATGTTTAAACTCCAAACCAACTTCTTAGAAAACCCCTCCACTCTCCATAAAAGCTGCAGATGGTGACATCAGTTCATGTTCCCTCTGAGGAGATTATTTCTGGGTTAAAATATTAATATTTCTGGGTTAAAATTTTACCAGCACAATCTCTGGTGGGTGCCCTGGCGTCAGGGCTGCCGACTCCAGGAGGTGGCAGCCTCGCACAGCGCAGGGCGCTCGTGTGCTCGCCTGATCCCTCCCAGCTACTCGGAAAGGGCATAAAACACTCATCTGCAGATGTGTTTGGATCTGATTCCCCACCAGGTCCTCTTTGTACCTGAGCGATCTCTTTGTACCCTTGCAGGCACGGCAGGTTTTCCAGAAAAATAAAACTTTGCAGTCTTGTCTATGTTTGAGCTTAAGCAGGGTTGTGAGGTTTTTATTTTGGGTTTGGTTTATTTGTTGGTTCATTTGTTTGGGGTTTCTTATTTGGTTGTGGGTTTGGTTTTTTTTTTTTTGTTTGTTTCCATTTTTTATTACACAGTGGAAAAAAAATAAACAAAATTGCAATGAAAGGCTTTCAAACTTATCCGAGGTTTCTGGTACATAGAAATCATTAAAATCCAGCATGTTTTACAACAGAAAAGGTGAAATGAATTTGCAGAGTGCTTATTTTTCCCTTCCCCGTGCTCATATTAAAGCTTGCTCATAATATTGAATGAGCCTTTGGCCAGAGACTTACCGAGCCTTGCCCCTCTTGATCAACAGGGATTAAAAAAAGACACCTGGGACTGCTCATGCCGAGGTAATGAAACAGGAATCCGAGGGCTCTGGAGAGCAATTTTTAAAGTTTCTTTACTTATTGCTATGGCTGGGGCAGGATTTTCCCCAAATTTAGTATTCTGTCCGGGAGAATATAAAATAATGAGGCTCCTGCTGCTTCCTAGGGGAGACCCTTGAATTGCCTTGGAGATATCCCTGTCAGCCTGAGATTTTTTTCTGTCTAAGGCTGACCTGAAAAAAGGAGCAAAGAAAAAAGCAGTGGGATCATAAGTCTGTTTTGATGCTTTCTGGTGGCCAAAAATTACTTTTATCTTTTTTTTTTTTTTTTTGTGAGAAGTGTTGTTTGATGATTCATTTTACATAAGAAACACCAAGGTTAGGGAGTTCACTACTGAAAACATTTCTCTTTGGAAAATGAGAAGAACAAGGTATTGGTCACAGTGTGCTCTCAAGGCTTCTGCAATCGATGGGGAAGGGATGCTATGAGGCTGAAAAAACACAGGGTGTTTCACAGTTGTCCATTGAAAGGATCAAAAGCTGTCACAGTGAAAAAAAGAGAGAGCAGTGCTGGAGCAGTCAGGGGAGGAGAATCTGGCCGTGAGATGTGGGGTTTACAAGAGGCTGGCTTTAGGGCATGATGAATGCTAACGCCAAGAAGTTCCACCAACATGTTCCTTGCAAGTCAGGAGGAGGAAACCAGAGTGCCCCATATAGAGGGCTGGAAAAACTGCTAAGAAAGAAAGTGAGTCAATAAGGAGAGACCCATTGCTGTATCAGCTTGTTTTCAGCAGCTCTAAAACGGCTCTGATGCTGCACATGGATTGTTGTGTCTCTGATGTTGCCCCTTGGACTCCCACTGCTGGCTGCAATCTCTGATGGTCCCCCAGGAAAGCCATTATTCCACACATTTATGACCCATTGGGGACCACTCTGCAGAGCAGGGCTCTGGCTGGCTGCAGCTGGGCTTGCAGACAAGGTGGGAGGGGCAGATGTGCCACTACAGTGGCTTTTTTTATGGGGCCCTGTGTGCAACTTACACTGCCACACAGCCATTCCAGCTCTGAGGAATAAATGTGAGAAGTTGAGTGACCGTCTCTGTTGGTAAGTTAAGTGAAATGGGGAGCTGGGCAAATCGTAGAATGGTTTGGGTTGGAAAGAACCTTTAAAGATCAACTAGCCCAACTGCCCTGCAATGAGCAGGGTCAGCTTGCACTAGATAAGGTTGCTCAAAGCCCTGTCCAGCCTAGTATTGAACACCTCCAGGGATGGGGCATCCACCACACCTCTTGGTAACCTACTATGCCAATGTTTTATCACCCACATCATAGAAAACTTCTTTCTTAAAACAGTGGCTCAACTCATCGTATGATTTGCTTCCAGTCTTTTGAGTGGTGGTGCCTGGATGTTGCTCATGTTTCACTTTGGATGGATATGAAGGTTCAGACACTTGGAGCTGCAGCTGAGGGAAGTGCCACCCAAACCTGGCTGCTCTTGGTAAGCTGGTCCCTGAGATTTGAGGCGGGAGAAAGTGTGCTGGGGACACTGGCCATCTGTGGGACAGTAGAAATAAGCACTAGCTTCAAAGCAGTTTGGGAGGTTGCATCATAGTAGCCACAGGGATGAGCCAACAGATGATGAGAGAAGTTAATAACAGGGTTTGCAAACAGTGCTGAGAATTCAGTGAAGGAAAATCCAAGGATAAATCCTCAGTGAGAGCTGCTTCCCAGTCTCTATCCCACTAGATACAGATGACCTAGTCCATTTTCATCCCATTGAGATGTAAAACTGCCTGTGAAGCATGTGGAGGGTGTGCCAGCCTTCTTCTGGGTATCTTTGTTAGAGCTGGTATGTCTGTCATCACCCCAGACCCTTCCTGAGCTGCTCTTCTATTCACTGGAGCAAATAAAAAAAACAGGTCTCATGTGAAAGGCTGAGCAGCTGGGGCCACCACCTGAAAATAAAAGGCCACAGGGATAAAGGAGAGCTGGCAAACCCCTTTTCACACAAAGGAGAATAAACATATGGAATAGGTTAACATGTGAGGTGGCTGAAGCCATAATATAAATAGGTTCAGGAGGCATGTTGACAGGCTGCTGGGGAAAAAACCATGGTGGGGAGGAAGGGATTGCAGATATTAGGATACAGGTGAAGAGACCCAAAAGATAAGCTTCTGATAAAGCAAAAATAAGATGGAGGAGCAGTCTGGTCTCTTCTTCTTCCAGCTGTGCTGTGAGTTGGAGGAAGGAGCTGTTTCTGACCCACAAGTCTGAACCAGCAGTGGTTGGTCTGTTCAGCATAAGGAAGGTTTTGCTCATAAAACTGGAGACTTGAAGAGAGTTGGCAGCATGGTGTAAGAAATTGGGTGTTACGTGCCTCTGGTTTTGGAGCTGCTTTAAGAGGTGGATATGTGGGTTTGGAGGCTTGTACTGATCAGAAATACATCTGGTAGGATCCCCTGACAGTGTCTTCCTGAGAGGGGAAAGGGTGAGGGTACAGGGGAAGAACCTCTTTGAGGAGCAGTGGCAAAGTGCAGAGATGCCTCTGTAAAGCCTCCTCTGCAATGACGAGGTCATGGAATGAGAGGAGAGACAGGAGATGCACTACACTGGTGCCTGGGTCTGCTGGAGACATGGAGGTCCCAACACTGCTGTGAGAAAGACCAGAAACCTCCTGCCTCAGCCCCCAATAACATTAATTTCTCAATGTCATCAACAGACACCAGGAGAAAGGAGTGGTGAATTCAGGTAAACTACTTGGAGGTAGTGGATGATTTTTTGTTTCCTTGGCCAAGCAGCTCTTTAGGAACTAAAATATGATCCGAGTCCACCAAAGCCATCCATCTCTAAGATTTTTATGTAAGCTTTTATTTTCTGTGTAACAGACCTCTTTAATAACTCTGTGTTGGAAAATCTCAGCACTTAAACTGGAAATGTGTCATGAGCTTTGCAAAGGAGGATGTTTCTAAAATCCTCACATGGGCAAGCATCCCCATGCCAAACGGAATAAACATCCTATGTGGTACTTGCAGATCCAGCCAAACAGATTTTACCAGCTATAGCAGCCAATTTTTTGGCTGCCGTGGTGAGAAATAAGCTGGAAATCTCCAAAGTGAGAAGCCAAGATTTGATAGACTGGAATTTTAAGTGATGTTAATGGTGGGTTGCTCTTCCAGGGAATGTAGCTGATGAGTTTTAGGGGATTTCTGATGCTTATTCTGACAACAAACTCCTGATGTTTGCTTTGAGTTACTGGAGCTTGGCATCATTCACAACAGAAAGGAGACATTAGAGCCCCTGAGTTGCTTTCTTTGAAAATCAAACTCTTCTGCTACCCAAGAGAACACTAAAGACATCTATCTTGCAAAGGGGACAGAGAATCTGTTCTGGGGTTTGGGTTGGGAGTTCCCTCCCCACCTGGACTGTAAGAGAGCTTTCTGATTTCAGGGATGCTATTGCAAGTCCAATAGCTACAACCTGAGCATTGTGACCTAAGGAGCAACATGTCTGATGAGAATTGCTGGTGAAAGTTGAGACATTGAAGGAACATTTATGACAATCATAGAATCGTAGAATTGTTTAGGCTGGGAAAGACTTCATGATGATCAAGTGCAACCATTAACCAAGAAAAGCCAGAAACGTGACCCCAGGTGCAGCATTTATATGTGTTTTGAATACCTCCAGAGATGGTGACTCCACCACTGCCCTGGGCAACCTGTTCCAATGACTCTGGTGCCTGTGAATGCTGAAATGCCTGGGTGATTATGTGTGGCTTGTGTGAGTCACCATATTTTGTGACTTCAAAAATTCCAGTTAAACTGCAATGAAGGCACGTAAGTCTCTTTGCAGATCTGGGCCTTGGAGCAAATGTTTTAGTTCAAAGTTTTCCCTATAAATGTAGAAAATAACCTAATGTGATGTTATCCTATAGACATCACAGCCTGGTGAAAGCATCATCAGATGGTTCCTCAGAGTTAATTCATCCATTCATTATTAATGTGTGCCTGGAATTTCAATTTATTCTCATTAAAATGTGATTGATGGTAAAGATACAGCACATAGCAGTCACACTGCTCCAGCTCTTTCTTTGCACTCAGCAGAAAAACCCAAGAGCTGCTTCATGAGCAAAATCGGGTCTTTTGCTTTGCTTTCTGTGCAAAAGTTGGACTTTTCTGGTCTCCCTGTGGTAGCTGCTTTACCTTTCTCTCTTTCATACTTCATTGCTACCCTGTAAATTGGGAAAACCAGAAAGAAATGAAGAGCAAACATAGGAAATGTCACTACTGGGCTTGCAGCTTTAATACAGGCACAGTAAAAAGGTGCTCAAGGGGGTGATGCTGCTGCCCCACGCCTGGAGCTGGTGATGGGGTCCTGTTAAACAGAGCAGTGTCACCATGGCAGAGCACCAGAGCAGTGTCCCCATGGCACATGGTCACTGCCACCCTCCTCCTCCTCCTCTGAACGTGGGCGATGATTTCCCATGTAGCCTGGCCAGGCTCCAAGCTATGCTCTGAGCCAAACCCTGGCCTGCAGTCATACAGGAGTTAAGGCCTCATTAGTTTCTTATTCCCATGTCAGCAGGCTGTTAGCAGTCTCTGAATTGACCAGCTGGTTTCTGGAGGAGAGCCAACCTGCAGCAGCATGGGTTCAGTCCCCCCACCAGGCGCTGCTGCTGCTGCTGCAGAGATGCATTTTGCATGCATCCCACGACACTGGCCCCAGTTCTTCTTCTCTCAGGGGATCCCTCTTGAATGTTGTTTTGTAGTTGATGGTCCCAAAACTTCCATGCCAGACTCTGCTGTCGACTCAAGCTCCTTGGAAAATTTTTCTCCATCAGCTACTTTTTATCCTATCCCTGCTCTCCAAATTCCTGGGTGTCTTGATCCAGAAAAAGCTTTTCTTGATTGCCTCAGAGAGCTGTCTGTTACCCTGCATGTTGTGCTGAATGGTTCTCTCCTCTGTGAAGTACACATCTAAAGAGTTGGCTACCCTTTCATCTCTTGAGCCAAATTTTCAATGCTAAGTCAGAGTTAGCAGGGTCTAAACTGGTCTTCAGATCTTCTGGACAGCTCCAGCCTTAGTCTGCAAAGACCTGCTCTTTTCATCTGGCACTAGGCACAAAATCCATTGGCAAGAGATTTTCTTCACTTAGATATGCATGGGGGAAGTAATGTTGCAAATCATGCTTAAAATTCAAGCTGGGCAGAAAAGCTTTGAAATGCCCTTAAAAGGCTGAGCAAAACATTTATGTACGGCTGTGCAACCTCTCCCTGGAGAAGGGAGAGAGCTGCTGGTGTCCCACCAAGACTGAGGTTTTTTCACCTATTCCCTTTTGATCTCGTTCATACCTTTTTTTTCCCTCTTTCCCTTTTTCTTTTTTTTTTTTTTCCATCCTTAGATCTCCCCAGTAATATGGCCCATATGTTTATTCTCCTTCCAGGGAAAGCAATGCCAGCATTCACATTGCACACTTCTATATGGCCATGTTTTCCTAATGTGCAGCACTTTGTTAGGAGGAATTTCAAGGCTTTCTATAATTTTCAAAGCTGGCAATTAGATCACTGCCTCCCCTCTGCCTCTTGCAGTGAAAATAAACTCCTATTTCCTTTACTTTCCCTCATACCATTACCCAGGAATTTCCAAATGTTTTGTGACTTTGTTTCTCTGGGTAACTGCAGAGTATCTGAGACAAGGTCATGGATCACATGCACGGGTCTCTAGGTGAGATGTAGCCATTTCTTTGAAAAGCAAAACCTCTTCTTGCCCCTCATTTCCACACTGCAGCCTTACCACCTTCTCAGTTGATTTCTTTTCTGCAGCATTGCAGGTGAGGAAGGTTTCCTGCCCTGGGAAATGAATGGCTTTTGATGCCACATGATGAACATGGGTGTCTTAGTCCTTTACTTTGCTCTTTCTCTGTCATCTTTCTGTTTCCCTGTGGTCCAGCAGGAGATGTGATTGCTAAGCACCCTCCTGTCCTCTGCATACATTTCAGGGGGCAAAGTGGTGATAGGTTTGATAAGGATGGGAAATTGTGAATTCAGAAAAAGAAGGGCATTTTTCCAGGCTGACTGACCATTTCTTGAATCACATCAAGTCCCTCATTCAGGCAAAATTTCAGCCCAGGACAACAAGATTTTGCATAATTAGATTTAACCATGTCCCACTTCCCTTTAAGAGACAGACTCTGCAGTGGTATGAGCTTACAGTGGAGATTCTGGGAGTTTCAGGGCATTTGGTGCTGCTTTCTGAAAAGCTATGAGAGCTTGGTAGAGATTACATCAAACTTACCTCCAGGAAAATAAAAAATACAGACTGTAGGAGCTAAGCAGTTAAACAGGAGGAGAGAATCCAGGGCATGTTCACAAGGAAGTTTTGCAAATCCCAGTTAGAAAATCTCAGTAATATTTTGGGGTAGGTGAAACAGAGGCTTAATAGGAAGAAAATATTCCATATACTGTGGAGGAACTGTTCCTAGGCAGGAGCCTTGAGCAGAGGGGATCAAGTACAGTGTTTCTTTCAGAGAAAGAAGAAATTGCTGCTGAAAGCAAAGATATCAACAGTGTGTCTGAGTAGCCCGATGGTTTGCTGTTCATTTATGCTGATAGATTTGAACAAAGAGAAATTTCACCAGCAAGTGGCACTTTTTCCAGACCTGTGCTGTCAGGCAGAAAACTTGATACAGATTTGAGTTGTTTGAGATCTGAAACTTGAGTCATTCAGAAGACCTAATGGCCTTCCTGTCAGATTCTTTAAATGACAAAATTCAAATTGCTATTGGCTATGACTTCAGTTAGGCCAAAATTTCATTAACTGTTTCTTCAGACTTTTTATGTGAGTTTCACAGTCTGAGATGGGAGCATTATCCCCATGCCGTCATTCTCAAGAACTGACACTTCTTTCTTTAGCAAAAGAAGAGGGTGCAAAGTTGGGAATGTGATGAGCCCTATGATTAGGGTACAATTGTTGTCCTAGTTCAGGAGGTGTTTGATTGTTGCATTGTGCTCCTTAGATGTTTAGAGGTGGATAGTTAATGTACAATTTTCTCTTTCCATGTTGAATGTAGGAGCTCTGAGATCAGGACAAAATGATTTCAACATCTTGATGCTTTATTTTATATATGATAATGAACATTCACCTAATACAAATTAAGGCCATTTGACCAAAAATCTGTGATGTATTTCCTTCTCCTGAAGTGATGACAGTCACTGAACCAACCTTGTGTTGGGTATAGCATAATACTGAAAACCAGCATACAATGCTGTTGCCTGGTTTGCTATTTCAATAGAAATTCTGGTTGAGGTCCTTAGAAGGTCTCCATCTTTTCTCTCATGTCCATTCTGTCTGACAATAAAATATCTGTACCATTTCCATGACTAGGAATGACTTAGGCTCTACTAAGAGCCTTCTCTTGCCAAACTCTTTGGGCAACAAGATAATGAAGGATCCTGTGTAGCATTTATTTTACACTGTACCTGAGCATTTGTTTAAGCCATGATGCAAAAGGATATTTGTCTAACTTGAAGAAAACACAGAAAAGCCAGATTTTGTGCTTCGAGTGCATTCTAAAATTGTTAAAAAAATATTTGCTGACCTCAGAAAAATTGAGTTCTTTTGGATTGCAGTGAGTCTTCAGCCAAGCAGGAGAGGAAGTGGGGAGATATGACTTGAGTTGCAACAAAGGAATCAGATTCATTTTAAACCTCTAGATTACTCATTAATTAGAACTGGTTTCTCAGACAGTGGGCTTTTCTCTGAATTACATAAGAAAATATCTCCTAGCTTGCACCTTCACTTCCAAAAAGAGTCTGGAAAGATCCTGTTTTCCAAAAGTACTGAAGGAAGCTCTGGATGCTTAGCCCTATACCTGATTTTATACTCTAGGAACATTTTAAACTCCTCACAGACATTTTATATTCATGGAGTGTGAGTTTGCTGTGATACAGCTCTGGGTGAATATTGATTTTGTACCACGCTCCACAAAGTTGTACTTGTGCACCATGGAGAGGAAAAGCCCTGGATTAAAGCTGCTGTAAGAAAATTCAGTCATGCAGCTCGTGTATGTGGACTCGTATAGATTATGGCCATGCTTTATCTCCTGCATTAAAGCCTTCTTCCTTGGCCTGAGAGCTGGCTGCACAGGGACACACAGGGCACGTGGGAATGCACACTCTCTGCCAACTCGTTTCGTTGCTGTCTCACCACAGTTCATCCTGCCTTCACACATGAGACTATCTGAGTGTAGGGAATATCACCCGGCAAGGGAAGAGAAATTTAACCTGACATGAAGACTTAGATGCTTCCTTGGAGCATACCAAGGAAGCTGTCCAAGGCTGCCCTCTAATTTTGGATCTTGGCATGTGATGACACCTCTCATTCCTGGCAAGTAAAGAAGCTCTCTTTAGGTCTAGGTGTCAGTGGCACGAGTCTGAATACATTGGATTTCTGTTTCCATTTGTCTGGAGATGTGGTTGAAAATCTGAAACAACACCTGCTGACTGTCAAATCTGAATGAAGTTGCTGGGGGTGAGAAAAAAAGTGGGGAGAAGAAATCTACTGCTGCTTTTGCCCATGTTTTATCTTTGGCACTCATCTATTTGGTAAAATCATCAGCTGTCTGGGCATCTGCCTGTTGCTTAGCAGCAGAACTGCTCTGCTGATGCTCTGGAGGCCTTTATCTGGGAATATGTCAGAGGAAAGAGCTGGTCCATTATTGCTCTCAAACAGTGGATTTCTTTTTTTTCTTTATTCATGACTTAGAACAGCAAGTAATTTACAGAGAAAATACATTGTTCCTCAGTAATTCAGTTTAAGGATGTATAGAAAGAATCTGGATGTCTTCTTTAGTACTTTATGTACTTTATGTACTTTAGGACTCTTATTAATTCTCTAGTACTCATGAATGTTTGTTATTCACAAAATTTATCTGGGTCTTCTTGCTGCCAATGCTATCAGGGGTGAGTGTTTGCTCATTGAATAAGACATATGTGTCGTTCTGGCTTGTTGATAGCATCATGAATCAATAGCTGTCAGGGGATGGTAGATAATTTGTGCCTTGCTTTATTGCTATTGGGAGAAGGAAGGGAGGTGTTCAGGAAATCAGAGAACACAATAAATAAGTAGGCACACGGGTATTTGTTTTGTTCTGCATTGGCATCCAGCTAAGCCAGAGGTAAAACTTCATGGGTTTTGGTGCAGCACTGGGTGACTGGCCATGAGGATGGCACAGAAGAAACAGTCCAGAGGTACATGCTGGCTCTCAGTGCAGTGCTCAAAAGCCACTCACGCTATTGTCCCGCTCCTGAGCATGCCAGGATAGGACAGGAGCAGAAATCCAGCCTCTACACAAGTGGCCAACTCCTTACAAACAGCACTGGAATCATGTCCTGGGAGCTCTGCTCTTCTGTTTCCTTTTGGAAAACCTCATCCAACTTCATCCAGTTGTCCAGTCCAGTGCAGCTGCTGCACTTTCTGCCTTCAAATTCCAGTTGGCTGATCTCAGTGTGAGAGATGCTCTCCCATAAGGTCCTGTGCCCAGGGCTGGATCTGAGTAGTTCACCACTGCACTGACCACCTCTGACTCCTGCTGGTGTTGAGCACGTGCTGGCCCGTGGTGTTTTCCTGCAGCTCAGCCTCCTCTTATTGCAGCTCGGTGCCAGAAGAATTAGGAAATTCAGAGACAGAATCACAGCATCAAGGCTGGAAAAAATCCCTAAGCTCATTGAGTCCAAACATTAATCTAACAGTACCCTGTTGCACAGCTTAACCAGGGAGGTTGTCAGCAAAATTTACCTCAGGGACCAAAGGTTGCCGAGAGCTCTGGCCCAAGCCCAGCCTCTCTTGGGCACTGCAATCCTGTTGCAAGCAGCCAAAATCTGTCTATCAGATTCCCTGCTGTCTCCCATCCCTTTTTCCTATCTACTTTCTTCATGTGATGTTCTTCCCTCTGAGCAGAGCTTTACAGGCTGCCTCTTGCCATCCCACCACTAATCCAGGAGCCAGTGCCAGCCCTGTTCTCCAACCCACACTGGTCACAATGTACCCCCTGTTGCCATTCCTTAGGAGAAGAGTCCCCTAGACGTCTCTCTTCCACTTGGCTTTTTGAATGCGTGACCCAATCTAATAATTTTTTGGCTCTGGTGGCCAAAACACACCTTCATGTTGGCACTGGTGCAGCAGAGCAAATAAACAGGGGATGAATTTAGACCTGGAATGCTGCAAACTGGGTGGATGGACATTGGCTTTCTTACCCAGTTGGTCTGGGATGTGTTGGCACATGTTAAGCAATTTCTTGCTCAACCTGGACATTCCTATCTACTTTTGTAACTTTAGTGGGTAATGTTAAGCAGCAACGAGGATAAATTCAAGGCCCAAGTGATTCCTGTGTTGTAAAGAGGTATTTTGAACTTCTGGCACTAGATCTGACTGATGGCGCCCGTTTGAGTTGAGTCTGTTGCTGTACACCAAAGCTCACCTCTTCCAGCTGGCACAGCGAGATCTGGCTGTGTTTCGTCTGCTTTGCACCTCATCAGCAGCGAGGATGATGCTGGAACCAATTTAGGTGGTGATGTGGTAGACAGTGCGTGAGGCAGAGCAGGATGCTGGGAGTGGCTCCGCATCTGTCTCCCATCACGGGGTCTGGCTGGGATTTTTTGTCTGGCTGTGGGAAGAGCAAATCTAGCGAGCGAGGAACACACGCGCCCACAACGCACAGTTGTGCCTGGGATTGCAGCTGTGGAGGGAACAGCCTTTAATAAGCAAGGTTATGGTATTAGTTTGGGTGTTGCAAGATCTGGGCTCTTCTGCTGGGCCTGTGTCACTAATTTGTGGGAATTGGATCTGTTTTTTCAACCCAGCAGAGCCTTAAGCTCTTCCGCCGTTGTTAAAATGCACAAAAATGGCCTTGATGGGGTGTGGTGCAGTTTAGCATTTGGAAAGAAGTGTGAAGCTGGTTTATTGGTGAAAAGAGGCTTAGAAAATTCAAAGCATTGTTCTGACCCTCATTCATGGAGTAGTTGACGTTGGAAGGGACCTCTGGCAGTCACCTGTCCAATCCCTTACATTCAAAACAGGATAATGCTTCTTGTACTGCTGGTTTCCAGCACTTTCTTTACTGGTTGTCCAAGGTTAAGTGAATTTTGAGATTTTTAATACTGTTTCCTTGTGAAATTCCTTCCATTCTTTGTCTGGTCTGCGTATCTTCTGAGTCTGAAAGAGCTGAATGATGCCAAAATGTGGAGTAGAGCCTTTCCTCTGCACACTCTCTGCTCCATGGACAAATGCCTGGAAAACAATCTGATTCACAGCAGATTTCAAGCCTATGGATCCCCAGAGGGATCCTCTGTTTACATCTGAGGGCTCTGGAGCATCAGGGAGATTGCACTGCGTGCACAGAAATGTTTGAGTGATATGAGGGCCTGTTCCTAAACTGGAGCAGATGCCGCCCGTTTGGTTTTGCCATGAGACCCTGGGCTATCAGCAGCCCTTGGCTGAATGCATGGATGCTGAGCAGCTCCATTGCCCCAGAAGGAGAGCAGGAGTGAGCAGCTGAAGGAGGGAATACCAACAACCAGAAGTCTGTTTGCCACAACCATGTCTCCAGCACAACTACAAACCTTAGCTTGCAACAGGAGCTGCTGAAATGTGCCCTTGGTTTGAGAGGGCTGGGGCAGGGCTTAACTCTTCTCTCCACATCTGGGTTTCCTGGGTTTTGGAAACTTTCCTCCAAACCACAGCCCTCTTAGTAGCTCTCAGACATTCCTTCACCTCTGGTTTAAATAATAATGCAACATTTTTCGGTAGTTATCTGTCTCTCCTGCCCAGTGCCTCATCAACAGGGCACAGAGCTTATGTCTGCCTCACGTGGGTAGGCATCCTTTTCCAATCTTTTTGCAAAGTATGAAAGGCTAACAGAAGAAAGCTGGTTGCTATCTGTGCCGCTGCTTAATCCTCAGTCTCCAATTCCTGCTATCAGCACTATCAGGGAGACTTTTCTCTCTGCCACCATGTTGCAGAACTGCAGATAACATAATCCTAAATCCCAGGTAAAATTTTGACCCTTCCTCCGTGCAGCTTTATTTTTGAAAGCAAAGTGTCTTGCATCAGATGAATCACGGCTGGCAATACTCTCCTTCAGCCTATATTGCCTTTGCATCAAACCGAGCCCCATGTGCTTTCTGCTGTCTTATTTTCTGAAAGTATTTTCAGTTTTCATTTGAAAATATCTTTTAATGTGGCCTTGCATATAAGACCTTCTGGGAAGAGGAATCAAAAAAATTCCATGATGCATCTTTCTCTCCTGAAAAGCTTTGATTTATGGCTAAGAAGAATTATTCTTGCTGCCCATAAAGTAATTTTTCCAGCATGTTGGCTACAGACCGGGTAAGATTACTTCCAAATCCAGATAGCTGTGGATTTATCAAGCCATCTAAAATGCACATACACATGCACATATGTTTAAAAATATCCAGTGGGGCATTATTTTTTCTATTACATAGAACAAATTCAATAAAATTCATTAAGTTGCCTTGGTTTATTACCAATGGAATTGAGACTGGGCTATGGTCCAGGGACTGCATCTGTGCAGGTATTATTACCATGATCACCTGCACTTGTCATAGACCAGATTTTTTCTCTGTGTTGCTAATTACAACCATAATGTGTGCTTTAGTTGCAAACAATAATGTCTTATAGGAACATACTTTCATTCCTGACTGCATTACAGTAAAAGCACATGATTCATGATGGCATTTTTTGGAAAGTCCCGAGTGGCTGGAGTCTAAGCAGTAGGGGAAGTTATGATGAGCCAACCTCTCAAGTTCCCTTGGGTGCTCATGATATGCCTGTTCAGGGGCACACAGTGGGTGAACCTTGTGGGTTAATGCACTAGTAGAAAGGGTATGTGGAGGCCTTTTTCCAGGCAATGAGCAGCTACAGCACTGGGTTTTCATGGAAGCAGCTGTGACCCTGCCATCTCCAGCTATGTAGGCTTGCCTGGCATTCACAGGCAGTATTGGCTTTTATGTGGATGTGGGTTAAAACATTTTGCCGACATCTTTACGGTGTGTTTAATTCTGCTCCAAGATTAGGAAACTATTATTTTTCTCCAAATATCAAGTCATCACAGATACTTGGCAGAGTGACTTGCAGAGGCAGGAGCTGGAGAAAAATCCTGGCACATCAGAGACTGAGGATTAAGAATCTTGCAAGCATGCTGTCTCCTCTGAACCTTGCTGGTCCTAGGCTGCTGCTTCTTGAACAAGTTTTTGCCACCTGTGCTTGTGCTCCTGGCACATTGTGGGCTACAAGGAGCTCAGCAAATCCAGGCTACCATGGTTAATCCTGGAGGAACCAATGGCACCTTCCAGTGCAGGTCCTGACTCGAGAAAGAGGGCAAACCACCTATGCAACCTTTCCTAAATTAGCTTGGACTGCTGTGCAGATGAGTTTGACCTGTAAATTAGGAAGCCAATTAGAGGGAAAACCTGGCTCTGTATTCCTTAATGTGACCACAAGCTGCTAATAGGGTGTGGTGTTCCATGCATGCTGTGGTGTCTAAAGGCACCTCCTGCATCTGCCCAGTCTGTGGCTGCTGGAAACCCTCCCTAATCCCTGAGCCAGTTCCATAAAATGGGAGCAAAATTTGGCTACTTTAGGAAAGCCACTCCAAATGGCTTCTGCGTCCCTAGAATCTCACCTTCTTGACATGAAATGCTTAATCACACTGTTTGAGGGCCTCTTCACAGTCAAGTCAAATAAAGCACCAGAACTGTAGCCATTTTCTGAAATTGTTTGGAAAATTCCCCTTTTTGGGCAACTGACTTGGTGTGGTCCTCTGGCATCTAACAGATGTGCTGTGGTGCTGTTGACACATGTCAGGTTGCTCACATGAAGACCCCTAAAACTTTCTACTGACAGGAAGATCTTGCTGCCTTCTTCTCTTTGTAAAAAGAGTTTGTTATTAAATGCATCATACATGATTATAAAACCTCCCAACTTCTGTTTTGAGTCTTTCAAGGTGGAACTAAAACAAGCTACACACAACAGTGTCTCTTTGGGGCTTCATACTTAAAGGTTATTTTTTCCCCCTACAGTAACTGGAGAATAATAGGCAGTGACAACTGATGGAAGAGGAATTTGAGCATCTGGAACAGGGTAAAATCCAGGAAAACAGTGAACTCTGCTAGATTTTCTCTCTGTCCTGGATTCTGAATAGTTTTTCCATCCCACAAAAACATTCATGGAAGGGAGATGCTTTCCCCCTGTTTAACTGTAACAAAAAGCATGCTGTGAATCAAAGGTGCTTCCAAGAGCATCTGGAAATATTTTCCACCCCAAACAGAGACTGGTTATGCCTGCTGTGAATGCTTTGCAGCATCTCCCCCACCCTCCTCCCCAGAAAACTCAGCTGGGACATTTTCAGGGGTGTTGTGGGAGGCAGCAGGTGGAATAAAGATGGGCTGGATGTTGGTCAGCAGCTGGTACCCCATGGTGACACCAGTGCATGCTGCTGTGAATGCAGTGCCACTGGTCCTGGGCTGCTGCTTGACTCTGTGATGTGCCACACAAGGCTTGTTTCCAGCTGTCCTGGTCCCTTTTCCAATGGCAACAACATGGTTAAGAGCAAAGCTTGGTCTGTGGAACCCCCTGATTCCCACTTGGGTGGCAGTGTGCTGGTTGGCAGTGGGGGCACCCCTGAGGTTCATAGTTACTGTTGAGTCCAATTGCTGGGGCACATTTCTGTGATGCTCTTTTGTTGACAATACCTGACTGTGGCCATTTCACAAAGTAAACAACATCCTGAAGCAATGGTGAGGATCACTTTGGTGGGTCTGGTACAGGGAGTCACCCCCTTCTATGTCCAGACCATCTCTGCTACAGACAAGTGCCCCTTTGAGCTGAAGATAGATCCTGGGAATGTGCTGCTTCTTTCAGAGAGACCAGGAGGGATCCTAATCTCTCATCTGACTTTCTTATTTAAAGGGGGGAAGGCTTTATAGGCAGTGTGAAACTGCAAGAATTTGCTTTTCAGTTGACATGCTCTGACATGTATTTCCCTCATGATCCTGGGCACTTATTTGAGCTCTCTGTTTCAGTTTCCCATGAGAATATTAAGACTTCCCTTACCTTGAGGTTGTATTCCTTATTGTCAAGGAGAGATGGATGCTACATGACTTGGCACCTGCGTGTGCTATAAGCAGCTCTCAGCAAGATGCCTCTCCCTTTCTTCTCTGTTCCTCACTGGTGAGGCCTCCTGTGTAGCCAGTTCTGCTTGCAATGGACTCCTAAGAGCTGGTAGATATGGACTTCTAATGAAGGTGCTTTTCCAGTCCAAGACAGCCATCAGGAGACCCATGACTTTGACTGCAGGCTCACCAGTGGGTCACAAATCCCATCTGCGAGGGCGTGGTTCATTCACCCTGGCTGCCAGCGCTGCCTGGTGCTCCAGCTCTCCCACCTGCTGCCCCTCTAACCAGGCTTGGTTGGGTCTACTGCTCTGTCATGGACAGTTCAAGTAATGGACACAGAGGAGGCTTTTTTATAACTCGTCACATGAAGAAAGCCTGAGATTTTCTGAGCCTAAGAGAGAGCAGCTTCTGCAATTAAATGGATGCTGTTTGGCACAGGGTGCTCACTCCTGCTGGTTTCCTTGTGGTAAACTCCTGGCAAAAGCCTTGGGGAGTGACATGTGGAGAACACATAACGACATAATATGGCGGAAGAAAATCAGAAATTTTTCTCATGTGTGTGTCTGTAGAGATGTATTTATTATCAGTTTAATATAATTTTATATTTTCCAATGTATTTCAGATATATTGTATGGTATAAAAAGGAGTCTCACGACAGTGTTATAAATTATTGGAAATTACCAGCTGGGAAACTTCTCCTCTGCAATATATAACACAATGGAGGAACATTATATAAAAAAAACCCCACCTATATTTAAAAAATAAAATAATATAAAAAATACTTGTCATACTCAATCTGTTTTCCAGGAATATTCTGGATACAAAGTGGAGATTTATAAACCCTGCAGTGTGTGCAGAGAAAATGGATGAAAACACAAGCCACTGGTTGGAGTTAAACTGCAGTGGCATTCCTGCAGCTCTGTGCATCCAAGCCATGTGTACAACATGGATCGCTTCCAGCTGGGAATCCAGCAGCGCTGCCGTCCTCCTTTCCAAAACTTGGGAAGACTGCACTTCCCTGGTGGGGTTTGCATGGGTACAGGACAGATGTTTGCTAGTCAGCAATTGGCCTTGCTAAGCTTTGGACGTGATTCTGGACCTTTTCTTTTTCTCTTTTTTTCCCTCAGAGATGAGGAAATAAATTACTTTAACTCAGCTGAGGATGCGAAGAGCTGCTGTTCATCATGGAAGAAGTAGACGTTTGCATTTTTCGTGAAGGTAACTAGAGTTTTGAATAACATGTATTTCAAAATAATTGTGCATCCGTGGGAATTCAATTCCTGTTTCTGAGCCAAACAACCAGACATCTGTCAATTGATATAAAACTGGATGTATTTGACTTAATAAGTAGCAGGCTGTTGTTGTTAGGACCTGCCACCCAGAGAAGCCATGGCAAATGCTATGCATTTGGCTATTGATGACTGTTGATCCATGTGCCAATAACAATAATAAGGCTAACCAAGCTGGCTCATGGAAAGATGATAAAAACCCCCAGACTTTCATCCTAGGTTTGGAAACAGGCAGTATCTACCGTTCTCACATTAGCCAACACACAGAGGGATGTGGAATCAGAGTGTAAAGGGCCAGAAGTGATGAAAAACTTACTTCACATTGCATTTCTGTGAAAAATTGCTTCCAGGAGTGTGGTGGTGGGAGAAATGGGCCCACTGACCTGATCAGTGAAGGCTCACAAGAGCAGCAGCCAGGGGCTTGGCTGGGGCAGGGATATAAACCTTCTTGTCTTGGCCTGAACAGATCAGCGCTGGTGGATTCCATTCACAAAAGGAGGAATACCTCATATTTTCAAGCAATGTGTAGCCTGATGTAGGAGTCCTTCTATTTTATGGCATCCTTGAACTGTTTTTCCTAGTCTCATAACCATCTGGTAGTCGTTAATATCCCCTTGGAAAGCCAGGAATTTCTTTTCCCTCCAAAGACACGTAACTTTCCATGCTTCCTTGACTCTTCACGGGGCCTCCAAGAAAATCTCTCCCAGCTACTTGCTAAAAAGCTGTTTCTAGGGAATAGATTTACTGCTGAAGAATATTTCAAGCTTTTCCTTTCCATGGAGGCATCTTCCGAGGCCACGTTCCCAGTCTGTTCCCTTGGGTGGGATAAGAGCACACGGCCAAGGAGGTGTCGGTGCGGGAGAGACTCACGGCAGCCAAAGGCAATCAGCATCTGAGCTCAGCTTCAACTCCTTCACAGCCAGCAAGGAGAAACAGGGAATTCTGGAGCGTGAAGCATCTGCCCCAGTGTAGCCATCTGTCTTGGGATGAGAAGGATCACAGCCCTGTTGCTCTGGATTGACTGTAATGGGAGAGTATCACAATTTGTGGGATGGATGGCAATACTTTGGAGCCTAATGGTGGACAGGGTGGGCACCTCCTTTGATCACTTGTGTTGGAGGAAAAGCTGCTTCTACTATATGTGACAGGTCTGAAAGGGATCACTGACAGCTTTGGCTTCAAGTGTGCGTGAAAACCTATCTGTTCTCCTGGATGGCTGGTGGCACAGTGACCTCAAGGCTGGAACAAAATCCTGATGCAAAAAGAATACCTAATAATGGGTAGAGATATATTTATTGGGCTGAGAGTGAATTCACTCAGTCCTTTTTGAATATACTAAAAATAAGCACAAACACTAATGGCCTCTTTAATGGTTAGAAAGACATTAATGTTAATGGACTTCTCTCCTTGCTATCCACTCTCTGCCTAAAATGTGTTTGGTGTCATTGGCCAAAGTCAGACAATATCACCCAAGCTAATTCTGTCTGAGTGAGTTAATGAGCAACACAGGCACTTCTCTAGGGATTTCAGGTGGCACAGCTGCAAAATATTTAGTGAGATAAGGACCAATGCTGTCTCAAAATAGTCCAAAGAAGCACATCAAATCCTATTTTTGAAATACTAGGACTATGCCCTCTCTATGCTTCTGTATTTTCTGTTCCTGCTTTTTTTACAGAAATAGCCAGAGAGCAGGGCAGGGTGGAGAGGGGGAGGAGGAGAAAGGAAAAAATCACTAAAGGCAAATGTGGGAGAATTTGATATATCTATATAAACCTGTATTTTTTCTATTTCAAATATAGAAATAGTCCTTTTTTTTTTTTTTTCCTGGAGGTGGAAAATTTTGTTCTTATAATTTATAATCTTACACTATCACCCTTACATGGAACTGGGAAAGTGGAGGGAAGATGGGGAATGCATTTCTGGTAATATCCAGCTGCTTTTGTTAGATCACACGCTAATTCCCAATCTTTGTATTCCGCAGCCTTATTTACATTACATTATCATTTCATTTATGGGCCCCTCGGAGTTCTCAGTCACTTTGGGGAGCTCTCTAAATTCGCCTTTCATCATGTATTAATGAAGTGTTAATAGCTCACCCAAGCCATTTTTGAGCAAACACCATGTGATGTGTTTGTGTTGTGCAAACAGCCCGTGTACTTTGCTAATACGCGACCGGCGGGGACCAGGCATCTGCCACCTCCCTGACAATTTCTTCTTCCTCTGCTTGCTTTTTTTGCATGACATCCTTGCCCTTTGGAGGCCAACGTGGACCTCTCTGCACAAAACTGAGCTCCTGAGGTTCTGTGCACCAGGTCTGGTGGCAGAGGACAGGAGAATGAGGCAAAGTCACTGAAAATTGGGCAGTTTCTGGAGGCAGGTCCTAGGCAGGAGATTCACACAGAATTCACAGAATCACAAGGTTGGGAGAGACCTTCAAGATCATCGAGTTCAACCCATGCCCTAACACCTCAACTAAACCATGGCACCAAGGGCCACATCCAATCTTTTTAAAACACATCCAGGGATGGTGACTCCACCAACCTCCCCGAACAGACCATTCCAGTACTTTATCACTCTTCCCATAAAAAACATTTTCCTAATATCCAAACTGTATTTCCCTTGGTGCAGTTTGAGACTGTATACTCTGGTTCAGTCAGTTGATGCCTGGAGAATGAGATCTGCAGGATGTGTGCACATCTGGCAGCTGGTTTGCTCCAGAAATCAGGCAGAGCAAGGGGAGAGGCAAGGGTGGTCGATGACCTCTTGCTGCCCAAATTGGTAGGACAGGAGGTCTGAGCCTGTGCCACGCTCGCCAGTGCACTCAGGGATTTGGGGGTTTTGACTTGCCTGTTGCTGCCTGTGCTTTAGCAGTTAATTCTGTCAGTGTTTGTGTCTGGTTATTGATTTTTGGTCACTTCTTCCATCCAAACAGGAAGAATTTTTTTTTTTTAATGAGCTGGATAAAAAACTGAAAATGTAAAATTATGAGCAACTTAATTTTTCTTTGCTATTTTGCTGTTTTTTAAACTATTTTTTCAAAATGAGCAAGTTGCAACTGCAGAGGGGGAAATCCAACCTTTTTTCTTTGCCAATCTCCACTACGTGGGAGCATTTAATCAACTTTTTTTCTTCGGTAGTCAAGAACCACACATTTTCCATATTCCCTTCTGTGTTTCCTCTCGTGCATTTTCTTACCTTCCCTTTTTTTGTCTTTTTGTCTTCAGCTTCTGCCTTGACCTAGCAGTGCTCAGATTGCTGCTCCTGAAATATGGAGAGGAATAAAATCTGATACTCTGGGGGATGTTCTCCTGGGCATCATGCTAAGCTCTTGCAGGATCACACTGCTGCATTCATGGAAGTGATGGGAAAAGGCACAGTGATGTATTTTAAGTACACTTTCGGGAAGAGCTTATTGATGGATCCTTAATAAATGCTAAATAAATGCATCTCCCACTCATCATTGCTGTGTGAGAGAGGGGGTGATAAGCCTTCTGAAGAAGGTTTTAATATCCCAAAACAATCCTTCCTGAGGCATCCCTAGCATCCCCTGGCTTCCAAGGCAGCAGGGCAGGGCAGCAGGGAGCTGTGGAGGGGATAATGCAGACTCTGGTCGTGGTAATGGGCCCTGATCACTTGGAAGGTCACGGGGAAACATTGCCTTCCACAAGAGGAGACCTCGTTACTAATTCAGCATTCCCATTAGCCAGGGATGACATTTGCAGCCCCCTCCAAAGGACAGGGACGTGTTTCCTGCAGCCTGTGCAGCCTGGGCCACACTGTGTTGTGAGATCCATCACAAAGCCCAGCTGTAGGGATGCTGTAGCTTTTAAACATATTCAAGAAGCACGGTGCCTCCTTTTTTTTAATGCATTAATTCCCTAGGATATGTGAAAGGATGAGACCCTCTTACCGCTGACCTTTTAATAACAATAAAATCACTCAGTGGTGCACTTTATTTTGATTTATCATTGCACAACATAAAGGGATTATATATCAAAGGAGGCACTAAAATGATAAGACTAATAAGAAGAGACCAGAGGAAGATTGGGAATAACTGGAAGAAGTTTCACTGGTATTTTCAGTCAAAAGAGATAGGAAACTATGACTTATCTTGAATGGCCTTGGGAATGATTTTTTTCCTCCATTTCAGCAGCTGAAAATGCATAGATCATGTCCAAATAAACTCATATTAAAAAAAAATAAAATATACAGGCTATGTAGAATTTATCTCCAATAATTGGAGTACTGGAAATTTTCTGCAGGCTTCAGCTATGTTATTTTTCGTATTTAAATTATTTTCAAGAAAAGATTTATCCATAGCTGTCATATATTTTAATTTTATTTCCTTTTTATTATCAGGGAAGTTTGATCCACTGGCAGAGAAAATATCAAAAGTTAGGCTGACAAACACTTCAAGATTTTCTTTTAAGAGAAGAAGATGTTAAAGGGGAAATGATTGCTCTAAACCTCTTATTTTATCCCCCTTACACACAAGCTGACAGGTAACAACCACGGTGTTTGGAGCATGAACACGTTTGTCAAAGTGATGTGTAGGACAACCAAAATGCTGTCTGAGTTTGAGTTATATTTGAATAGATTCAGTTATAATTTCCAGAAAAACTCTAGGATTATCAAAACATGTATTTTTTCCTTTATGGATTAATGAAAGTGAGTGTTTTTACATGTTTAAGTGACATTTAAATAAATTCTCATTGTATAACAGCCTTTTTGTTACGAAGATTGGCTTGTGGTAAAAGAATAAAAATTTTTAAAGCATACCCAAATCATTCTGTACAGAGCTAAAGGTTTTATGTGAGCTTTTAACCATTGTTCGACTAAAAAGTCCAAACTCTCCCTTCCAGTTCTGCCTGGCCTCCTTTCTTCTCCACCTTTTTCAGCAGAGCAGCAACTGCACCAGGAAAAGGCTGAAAACAGGAGGCTAAAATTCAGCTCATCAGCATGGACAGGGGAGGTGTCCGAGTCCAGCCTCTTTCTCCTGCTGTAAGCCTCGGAAATTACCAACCATTAACATTTCATCAGTCCAGGGATTTGGATGGCAGCTGGCAGAGCTGAGCCTGAAAGCAACACAGGCTGTGTGCTGCAAGCCAGCCTTCCTAAGGGTGTTTGAGGGGCAGCTGCTGTGGTGAAGTCAGGTGCAGGTTGTGTCTGTGAGGCCATGAGCAGCTCCCCGGGGTCACAGCTGGGCTCCAGCCCCCGTGTGCCCAGAGAGGCGCAAATCCAGCGCAGACGGCGAAAGGGAGGAGAGCAGGCAGCCAGGGAGGTCTGAACACACGAGGCAGGAGACCTTGTAAGGGAAGAAAGAAAACCAATGGTTTTAAACCTGGGGTTGGCATGGTGTTTTGTGGGCTCCTGTATTTGAGAAATCCACAGGCAGGTGTAAAATGAGGGTTAATGGGGCTCTGGAAAAAAAGACATGCTGGGATGAGGGGAAGGAGGTAGGTGGCAGCCAGAGCTGAAGAAAACAAAAAGGAAGAAGTGGGATACAAGTGTCTGAGCTAGTACAAGTGGGGCTCTGATACCCATTGCAGTCCCAGCCCATTCCTGAATGAGGACCTTTGTGAAAGACATTTTTGGCTTTGAAATTTCATCCTGTTGGTTGGTTCAGGAGCTGAGTTCCTCACAGCATGTTTCTTGCTAGGATGCTGGGGAGCATTTAGTTTCTTATTCCAGGAATGGAAAATAAAAGGTGAAGAGGAAAAGCCTGATTGGATTTTCTCCATCAAGTTCAGCTGACTTTATTTTACTGTAGAGCCAGTTCATCCACTTTGCTGAGGATGCTGGTCCCGTGGACAGGGAGATGCCCAGAAGACACAACCAGCCACCACCTAAAACCCCAATCACTTGTTCTTTATTGGTTGTACAGGATCGTGTGCCAGAGGGTTCTTCTTCTTCATGTTTGAGCTAGAAAACTAAATTTAGGAGGAAGAATTTGGCCATCTCTAAGTAGTTTTATGTTGCAAAGTGTAAAAACAGCTTTTTATGTCTTCCCAAGAGTCTTCATAGAGGTCTCTGCCTTTCCCTTCTTGATCATAGAAAACATTGAAAACATCTTTGGACCCAGATCACTCTCTTGCACAGGTTCAAGGCCAGAGCCAGAGCTTGTGCCAGCACAGATGGTGTTGTTAGACATGTCAGGGGAATATAGAGGAAAAAAAAAAAAAAAAGACAAGTAGAAAAGTGAATTTCAAGAGTCGTCAGCCCTCTAACTTTGAAGTGCCAGGGCATGTTTGCTGCAGTCATTTCTCAAGGTCCCCACAGAATTGCTGAGAGGAAGAAAGCCGTGTTTAGAAAAGCTGCCAGATGACAAGACCTGGGGATGTAGGGCACGGAGCAATCACACGGTGTTTTGCTTGCTCAAAGTGCACCTGCAGGGAGGAGAGCAGGGATGGGAGTGTGTGTTAGTGACAATGGGGGGGGGAGCACAGGAAGGGGTGGAGAATCTGATAAATGTACATAAATACATAAAAATCCATCTTGAGGCTGCTCCTCTGAAAAAGCCACACTTATTTCTACATGCACAGACATTTCTGTGTGAAAATACAGCTCTGTTACAGCTGCAGGCTGTGAGCAGCCCACCTTGTTGTGCCTGTGTGCTGTGCAGGTGTGAAACCCTGAGCTGCCCAAGGCCATGGGCATGCAGGACACCCCTCTTGCTGCCTTATCAAATGCTGGAGGTGGGCAAGGAGAGCATCCAGAGGCAAGCGAGCTCTGGAGAGGGTCTGGAGGAGAGGCAGAGAAATGCCATCCACAGAATCCTCTTGCCTCAGCTATTTGCCCCAGTGCAGAGCTGACTCAAGCAGGAATGTACAGAAGAGGGCCCTAGATCAAGTGCAGCACATGTCCAAAATGACAGACAGAACACTCTAACCCCTTACAGCTGCCATTTCAGGCTCCTAGACCAAAACCCAGGCATGCTGAAATCCCCCAGGCAACATCCCACACGTGTCCAGTGCAACACTGGACTTTTCTTCATGCCCCTCCCTATCCACCTTGTTTCTGGAACTTCCCTCCTTGCTGCTGGTGGCTGGCTGATGGCTCCTTTTCCTGACCCAGAGGAATATGAACAACACCCCTGAAATGACCCAAAACTGTCACTGCTGCAAGGCAGTTCACCAAAAATTCTTCATCAAAAGGCTTGTCAGGCAACGGAACCAGCCGCCCAGGGAAGCTGTGGAGTCAGCATTTCTGAAAGGATTCAAAAGATGTGAAGGTGTGGCACCTTCAGATGTGGGACATGGTTTAGTGGTGGACTTGGCAGTTAAGGGTTGGACTCAATGGTCTTAGAGGGCTTTTCCAGCCTAAAAGACTCTGTGATTCTATGGTGAGGTCTGGTTGCATAAAACTCCTGGAGGACATGAGTGTCTTCTGGATGGAAAATAACAGCAGAGCAATGGGTTAACAGATCCCTCTCATCTCCTCTTGCAGGCAGAAATCAAAGCCCTCTTTGGGGTCTCGCTGGTTTGCAGCACCTCACTGGTGGTGCAGCTCTGCTGAACAAACTTGCTGTAATGATCTGCCCAGTGACTCCTCCCTGAGAAATCCTGGGGTAAAAAAAATTGATTTATGAGCTTTGGGTTAAAAAACTCTACTGTTTCTTGAGACAGAGACTTAGAGATGCTCAAGCAGACTGAGTAATGCAGCAGGTCCAAGCTCAGAGCTATTTTGCCTGTGGTTCTTTTTCATTTAATTCAGAGAGTGGAAGATGAGCTGGTTTTAAGCCCAAGCATGCTGTGCTGTTAACAGTAAGAATTCTGTGCTTACCCTGTTCCTATATTCCTTCCCATCCTTCTCTGTGTAAATCCTGACAAGGATGTGCTGGCTGGGCTTAGGAAGGCTTGTGGCTTTGCAAACACTGTGCTGGAGGAGAAGGAGGTGTTGAAGTTTGTGGTTTATGTAGTGGGTTGGTGGTTGGAGTAGTTTTTTAGACAGAAACCAGGAAATGCTTTTAAAGCATCCAGCTCACAATAATTCATGAGGTTCCCCTGCCTGGACTGTCATTTTTTTCAGTAGGCTGCATTCAAAGGAGCTCCTTTGCCCTGGAAAATTCTCTGCACAGGATCACCACCTAAAAATGACGTTTTAAACCAGAACTGCCATGATTTGACAAAGGCTGAGCTCAGTTGTTTCAAAGGGGTGCATTAATGACCAGATAATTTTTTAAACCAAATCACTCCTTGCAGAAGAGTCTCTGTCCCTCCTCCTAGCAGCAGCCCAACTTTTCTGTATCTTGAACCTGCACCTGTGTGGAGGAGGGCCAAAGGCATTGGGAACATTGGATTGCAGCCCTGGGCTTTTCCCAGGTTGGGGCTGCAGCAGTGCCCTGTCCAGGTTTTGCAGGGGAGGGAAGGAGGGCACTGCAGCTGGAATATACCTGCCAGTGCTGTCCCATCACTGCACGGGCACATGCACCCTCTCACAACACACTCCTGCAGGGCTAAACAGCCCTGGAGGGACCCATACTCAGGGGAGCTGTGTGATGTGATGTGTGATGGGCTGTGCCAGCCAGCCAGTGGCACAAATTTGGCCCTGAGAAGGGTCATGAGGCTGGAGCACATATTCCTGGAGGGATGACCCACCTGAGGCACATTGCTTGTGTTCTACCTGTGCTCATTTCTCCCAGACAAATATAATCACCATTCTTTGGTTTAAGTACTTTGCAACTATATATGAGATGTGGTCCATGGTTGAGGCTTTAGTTGCTTTCCTGTGGGAATGCAGGATAATATTTTTCTGTGCTCCCACCTTAAAAGCAAGGAGAGTCTCCTTGTAGTGTTCGGAAAGATAAGCCAGAGTCCACAGGCTATGGCCCCTATTAAAGACATGATGTGATAAGTCTGCCCTGGCCTATCGGACTGGCATGGCAGGGCAGCTCTCCTGAAAGCACTTGATTTACTACCCATAATATTTTGATTAAAACATTGGTCTTATCTGGCACAGCCACATGAGGCAGAGACAAACCTGGTGTGCCGACAGCTTGAAAGGTTGCTGTTTCCTTGGCTACCCTTGGGGATTAGTCCTTGGTCCAGTGCATTTCAACATAATTATCAATGATTCAAGGCAGGGTCTTTTCTGATGATAAGCCGCAGGTGGCACAGGAAGTGAGGGACGGTGGGTACTGGGGGTGGCAGGTCACCATCACAGGGGAATCCAAATTCCCTAGCTGAGCACAGCTCAGGAAAAGGCACAAGAGCAGCAGCCTGATGCAAACTAAGGCATCTGATTTGGAGAAAAGAGACCAGACCCTTGGGAAATCAGAGGTTTGGGGGAGGACGTCAGTGTTGCTGTGTAATTATCTCAGTGGCTGCTTTCCAGGGAAAAAAAGAAGGGGCCAACACCTTCCTTGGAGATAAAAATCTCTGATGAGCACAGGAGCGAGACCCCGCCTTGTGCACCAGTGAAACTGTCCCGCTGAAGGTAAGGTGGCCAAGCACACCAGAGGATGGAAAAACTGGAACTACCCAGCAGCTGGAAAGTGGACTTTGTGCCATGAGACTGCAGGAGTCCATCCTGCTCAGTGCAGCACAGGGAGAGCAAAGAGGGGACTTGGCTGGCGTCAAGGGGATGTTTGCTTTGCAGGATGGCTTGAGGAGCTGCATCAGATCTGGTGTTTGGAAAATGAAGGCTTTGGAACAGGGCCCTGAAAGAAAACGCACATAGTTGGAGAAGATGACATCCCACAAGGAATGGCCAAGTAAGGATGGAAACCCTAGGGAAACCTTGCAGGCATCAATAAGTGCCAGCAGCTGGACTCCCCTCACCTCGCTCAAGGCATGCATGCAAAGAGGCCCAGCTGCTCCTGTGGCTCTGCCTGGTGCCAAGGAGAAAGAGAGATGTTTGTTTCCCCTATCACAGCCATCTACCTCCAGAGGAGAGAGATTCCACACTAGACTTCATTCAAAATAAAGACCCTATTTCACCTGGTTTTGGAACAATGCTCAGGCAGCAAAGCTGGATAGCAACTCCCCGCTCCTCCTCCAGTGATCACTACTCAGCCCTATGCTCCATCTTCCCATTAGGACCACACAAGAATACTTCCTTCAACACATATTTTCTGAGCACATACGTTTTGGCCCTGTTTTCTGAAGTTATTCTGGATTTTTTTCCCGAAGCATCAGAACAAGCTGCCAGTAGGGCTGGACCTAGTTCATGTCAAGAACCACATGAGGCTTTCCCTGGGCCATTGTGGAATGTGCTGCAGCAGCTTCTCTTCTTCCTCTGCATGAATGAGGATCAGATACACAGGTTTCTGCTGGATGTATCACTAAATCTCATGCTATCTTGATTTGTTAAGCATTTTTTGGAGTTCATGGTGTAGTTTCTCAGTTAGTTTACCTTTCTATTGAAAAGGGGGCTCCTGCAGTGTCTCAGAGAGGCTCTGAATCCCAAACATCACCTCCTGGATAGGCAAAGCCTTGGGACACTTGCAGTCCCATACCCTATATGCAGGTGGGAAATGCATCTTTAGGTGCAAATTTGAGGAGTGGGGGGACTTTTTGGTCAACTCTTTTGCTAGGTCCATCTCCCATGTAAGGACCAAACAGCTGCAGTGAAGAAATTCAACATTTTCACAGAAAAAAAACCCAACAGTATTTAAACACAAAATATTCTTTTATTTGTCACTGAAGGCTACACATGGTCATTTCTGTCTGTTTCCTTTTTTTTTCTAGAAGGTATCTACATCTGCACTTATTTACAGCCTGGTTGTATTTACACAGTCAAGAATACAGTATTAGAAACACAAAGTATCGAGAAAAAAAATTTCTCAAAAAATTAGTTCCAGACTTCAGGAAAATTATTACACAGGGTAATGACAAGAGTCTTCAGTGCTGGGCTTACAGATGCAGCCTTGATACAAAGTCCTCTTCTCAGCTGGAGCTGCATTAGAAGTGTTCTCACAAAATACACATTTTTCTTTTTAATAGAAAAGTGTGATTCTTTGATTGGTTATTTCAACATCTGCGAACTGTCCAAACACTTTATTTTTCTTTTTTGAAAATTTTATTGTTTGCTTGAACAGTTTCCATCTCTAAGGAAAAAAAATTATATATATATATATATGTATATATATTTTTAGTTAATTTTTGT
>VZTB01010099.1:226719-244689 GCA_013397245.1 Thryothorus ludovicianus
TTTTAGTTAATTTTCGTTTGTGGTTTTCTATGCTCCCCAGAAAGCATTGACCTCTGGAATGGGAATTAACAGCTGAGCTATGTAACACTTGGTCAGGAACACAAAGTTTTATGGTAATTAAAGGAGAGTAGGAAAGAAACACAAAAGGTTTCCCTTGGGTGGGCTGGATTGTTTTTGGTTGGAATGGCAGAGGATGGAAAACTGCCACAGGAAATGGCCCCCAGGACATGCAACAGCCCTTCATGCAGGAGTGAGAAGGGGGGTCCTGGACAGGGCCCTCTGTGCCCCGTGGTGTCTGTTTGAAGTTTGCTCTACAGTGGCAAGTAATTTTATTTAAATATATTTAAGAGATGAAAAAGAAAACCCAACCCAAAACAAACAAACAAGAAAATTAAAAAAAAATAAACACAAGAAAGCTGTGGGTTTGTTTTGTATTTTTACAAAACTCATGAAAATTCTTTGGTGTAACAGGGGACTATTTAGTGATCATAATAAAATGAGTGATTATAATAAAAAGAGGTACTGGAAAACTAGCTTGTCCTGAGGAGGACTGTAGCAACAGGAGCAAATATGCCCCAGGCCATGCTCACCGTGGGGTGGAAGATGCTGCTGGCCACACGGCAGCCAGATTTTATCCCATCAAACGCATCCTGGCATGGAGGCACAGTGTTCATATTCACCAGGTTTGCCAGTGCCACCAGCGTGAGGAGATCAAGCAAGATTTAACAAGCAAAGTGATCTCCTAATGTTATAGGCAGTCATTTTTCTCCTCCCCTTTTAAAAAGCAGCCACAGGACTAACCATGATCCCTGCCCCTGGTTTCAATTACACCGAGATTGAATCAAAACAGACTGCCGTGCCGTAAATATGAGGGGGGCCCTCTCTGTAAATCGTAAAATTGAATTCTAAAATTTCATGTTAAGGGCCTTGTCTTTGCATAATGGATTGCGCTGCCATCCATCAGGGTGACACTTACAAGTCACAGCTGAAAAAGTACTTTATTAGGTTTTTATTTTTTTGAACAATTTTGATTTATTCTGGTTACGCTGTCTGTATAATAGACTGAGCAGCATTTCATGCTGGTCCCTACGCTCAATAAAGCAACTACAGATATATTACAGAAATCCCTCACTGTTCCTAAGTTACGGCCAAATGGTGTCCCAGGGACTGCTCCCAGTCATCTGTGTCTTCTAAACCTGAATCAAGCACCAAGCTCTTAATGACCTTCATCTCATCAGCTCTCGCCTGGTGGTGCTTAGTATTGTTGGCCCATTTTCACTGTGGATCTGATCAATAGCTGTGATGACAAAGATATGATGAGCTGCATGACTCCCTCCGGTCACCACCGCTTAATGATTTTTCCAAGCGCCAATCTTCAGTTGAAAGGGAAAAGAATAAAATAAAATAAAGATCTCAGAGGAAAAAAACATGGCATTTCTTTTGATGCCTAATTAGTCTTGCTCCTCTCCCCCTGGGCTGAGTACACAGGATGTTTTTCAGCTGCAGAGTCCTCACGGCACTCCTCATGTTTGGATGCCATGCCAAGTAGATCCCATCACTGTTACCCCTTCAAATGGAGCATGTTTCAGTACCAGCTCCAACTACTAAAAACTTGAACTGCTGCTCCTTACTGCTCTTACTGAGATGCAGCCTCTGCTCCAGAGCACTGAATTTTCCTGAGCTGTGACATCTGATCAGGATCCTTCTCACCACTCTTTGGACTGGAGACAAGACCAGAGTTGAAAGTAAGTGAAGTTACACCTTTGTATTTTGATGGGGAACTCCTTTTGATGAGGGCTGAGTCCTCTTTTTGGGAGTCAAGAAAGAAAACAACTTCTCAAAATCAAACCTTAAAGCACATGAGACTTAAAGCACAGTGACATTTTCCCAGGAAATGGCCTGCCATGCCTTTGAACAGGCCTTTGAAACAGCATCTAGAGCAATTGTTGACATGCTGGAGGGAAGGGATGCCATCCAGAGGGACCTTGACAAGCCTGAGTGTTGGGCCAGAGTGAACCTCATAAAGCTCAGCTGGGGCAATGCAAAGCACAAATACAGAGCAGAGAATGGATGGAGTGCAGCCCTAGGGAGAAAAACTTGAGGGTTTTGTTGGGTGAGAAGCTCAACATGACTCATCAGCGTGCACTCGCTGCTCAGAAAGCCAAACGT
This sequence comes from Thryothorus ludovicianus, assembly GCA_013397245.1. Taxonomy (NCBI): domain Eukaryota; kingdom Metazoa; phylum Chordata; class Aves; order Passeriformes; family Certhiidae; genus Thryothorus; species Thryothorus ludovicianus. The sequence goes on from VZTB01010099.1 coordinate 228,889, forward strand.
GTCCTGGGCTGTACCACAAGCAGCGTGGGCAGCAGGGCAGGGGGGGATTCTGCCCCCCTGCTCTGCCCTGACCAGATCCCACCTGGAGTGCTGCATCCAGCTCTGGGGCCCCCAGCACAGGAAAGATGTTGAGCTGCTGGAGCAAGTCCAGAGGAGGCCACTAAGATGCTCAGAGGGCTGGAGCATGTCTGCTATAGACACAGGCTGAGAGAGTTGGGGAGGGCATGGAGTGACAAGACAAGAGGGGACAACTTCAAAAGAGAGAGCAGATCAGGTATCAGGAATAAATCCTTTCCCGTGAGGGTGGTAAGGCACTGGCACAGGTTGCCCAGAGAAACTGCATGTTCCATTCCTGGAAGTGTTCAAGGCCAGCTTGGATGGGGCTTTGAGCAACCTGGTCTAGTGAAAGGTGTCCCTGCCCATGGCAGGGGGCTGGAACTGGATGATCTCTAAGTTCCCTTCCAACCCAAACCAGTATCTTATCCTCTGATAGGAGGTTAGTGCCGTGAGATTTGCACCTAGGACCTTCTAGTCCTATGGAAGCAATTACTACATGCCTGCACACCAGTGAAGCAAGAAGGGTCAGGCAGCCAGGATGATCCCCTGGGGAGGCAAAAGGGACAGCAAAAAGGCTGGAAAGAGGCTATGGGGCCATCAGTAGAGTGGAAATGCTTGTGGATAGCAGAGTGCAGATCCTTGATGAGGGCGCAACTCTTTGTGTTTGCAGCGCATTCCATGGAAATGCACTTGAGATCCTGTAGAAAAAGAATTTTTCACTAATCAAAGGGTACATCTAGGGCTTCAGGACTGAAAACGTTGTTTTGCCATCTAGGTGAAGTGGAAAGCTTTCACAGAGGCTGAGGATTCAGGAATGTAGTAGCTGTCTTTGGACAGGTTTGTCCCCAATATTAGACAGCCATCCCTTTTAAATTTTTGTTTTGATAGAAATGAACAACATATACATATATATACTTTCACATATATATTTTTCCCCCTTTTTGACACAATGTCCATAGTTCCCACACTGGGTGAAGGCCCAGGAGAAGACCATTATGGACCTGTCAGGCCAACAGGCACAGTCACATCCCAGTGCTGCTTGAGGATGCAGAAAAATGCAACACGAGGGTCTTGCCTTGGCCATGGCACAGAGCTCTGGGCTCCTGGCTCTGGGCTTGCTGGACAAGCATGGTAGGACTGGGAGACTCTTGAAAAACGGGTGAACTCCTCAAAGTCATTAGCTCATGTAATAACCTGAAGAGTCTGTGTAAGGCTGTAGAGGTGCCATCTCAGGCTGGCAGGGTTCCAGTAGGAATATTTTACACTCGAATCCCTTTTCTTGGCTCTGTGGAAAATGTCCCATTTACTCTTGCATGGCTCCTCTTAGCATTTTAACACATGGAGGGGGATGAATACAGAAGCACCACTTTTCTTCGGAGCTGCTTGGAGTCGGGCAGTGTAAATGGGAGGCACATCGAGCTCTCTCTGCTCTGCAGATCTTTACCAGGGCTTCATACCTTTTGACCCTGCTTCCTGCAGGTCTCTTTTCGTTCCATTCATGCTGTTTGAGACACTCACAGCCATCACAAGTTTGAGGTTTTGAAAGGGATTTGTCCCCTGACTTGGAGAAGGGAAAGCAAGGAGCTAGAGAGCACTGGCAAGAAGATGCTGCTTCCTTTGAGTAGGAGGTTACTGCTGGTTTGGCTAACAGTGCCCCTGACCCCCACCTGTGCATCCTCCGGGCAACCCAGGCTTCCCAAGCATTTCATACCAGCCATACAGGTGGCAGTGCCATGGCCTTTTAACCATCTCTGGCAGGCAGCTGCTGAAGCAACTGCTCCCTTGCCAAAGCCTGGAGCGGGTCTGGCCAACACGTCTTCTCCCACCTGGCTCTGGCAGAACAGGATACCCTTTCCAGCTGCCTGTGGTTCACTCCTGCCAAAGTTGTGTGTTGCAAGGGACGGTTCAGAGTACAGCACTGGGACACTGCACCAGCATCATCACCCTTGCTGCAAGCAGGAGAGATGACCAGAAAATCAAACCCATACTGTTAGTCATGGCCATGCAGTCAAAGGTATTAGAGATTTGGAATTGGAGGAGGAACAGCCTGTTAGGGGAATTTCCATCCCATCACCTTCCTCCTGGCAAGCACCCGGGAACAGACAGGCGAGGCAGACGGAGCTGGCAGCCGGCATCTACGGAGAAACCGTGAGAGCACCGGAGCTGCCAAAGTTTCACTGCTCGAGGACTGCACGGCCAACACGCCCCCGCTGTATCTGGGGGTGAGATCCTGCAGAGGAGTGTCAGTCTGTGCTGGAGGGTGGCAATGGTGGTGGCAGGAGCGCAGAAGAGCTGCCTCTGAGTACACAGGTGCATTGTAGGACTCCGAGTAAGGAAACAGCCTTGGCATGGACTTGCAAGTCTCGGGTTATCCCTCTGCAGAACTGGGAAAAGCCAAAGTGGATGGAACTAAAAAAAAACAAACCAGGACTGAGCTGTTCCCAGGGAGACAGAGAGCTCTAAGAGTCAGGACATGCGCAGGTATCAGTGTGATAGAGGCACCTATCTGGGACCAGAGTTGGCCATCTCCAGCCAGAGCTCCATTGAGAGGTGGGGTAACACTTCTGCCTGCAGGAACAGTACAGGACTGTTTCAGGCAGGGAAGAGGATGCTGAGCTCATCTCCTTGCTCCCTTGAATTTCAAGGACTCTTGCAAATACCAGAGCACAGAGGTTATGTGAATAAAAATTACATTAGCATGCCGAGCAACTTTGTCAGCAGTTTCTTATTAAAGCACTTGGTTCTCTCTGTAGTGGGCATTTCCATTCAACCTCCCCCTCGTCACTGCTAACAGTCAAGTGGGCTCTCCATTAAATTTGAGCTCGTGTAAGAAACAGTGAGAGGGTTGATTTCAATATTCTCCTTCTTGTCCCACCATGCACAAGCTGTTGCTACTTATTAAACATTTTAAAATCCCTGCTGCCAAAGTCCCCAGGAGACATTTATCTGCCATAGTCATAAACGACTTGCCAGCATGCTACTCCAAACTGCATTTCCCAGCCAATAAATACAAACTCCAGAATCAGGAAAAGCAGGGTTTGGCTCTAATTTTCAGTGGTATGTCACTGGGATACTATAACTACTTTTAAATTCAAATCAGCTTCCTAAAAATTAACTGGTTTTATCAGATACAGCACAGTGGACTGTTAAACACGTAGCCTCATGTACTGAAACACTATACATTTAATGAAGTTATGCCATTAGCAAATGTACAACATGGGTGCATTAAATCCACCTATAGAACAGCTCTATGTATGAGAGAGGATTTATTTTAGCTTTTCTCAATAGAGCAGGAGTCCCTTTTCTTGGCTTTTGCTAGGTTATTTAACTAAAACCAGGATTTGTGCACACACAAAAAAACCCAAAAAGTATCTATTCTCATAATGAAAAAAGACTGATTTTTTTCTTTTTTTTATTCCAGTTCAGGAAGATAGAGAATCATCTTGCAAGGTAATATAATCAGCTCCTTTGCCTCTATAATCTACTTCTGCTCAGCAGGAGACCCCAAAGAAACACTTTATGTCCCAAGTGAAACGTGAAAACTACTTGTAAGGTCTCTTTTGAGGCACATGATTCAGACGGTCACTTTCAGAGTATCAGAATCAGTGTTGTCTTCCATCTCCTTTTTTTTCTGGGAAGAGCTCTCTGGCATGCCACGGGCTCCCCTTGTTCCAGGTGGAAGGCTATGTCCCTGCCCCAAATCAGAAAGGGTTAGGATGACACAAGTTTGCACAGACACCCATTTCGCACTTACACCTAAGGACGTATGTTGATGACTCCCCACTTCAAATTCCTCACAATGAGGGGGGAAAAGAAAGAAAGAAACAAACAAAAGGTAAAAACAAAAAACCCAAAAAGGACAAGAGACAGTAAATTTCACTGTGATCACACTACGGCAAAATATACCTCCTGTTCATTCCAAAAAACGCGTGAAGGCCAAATTAAAGCAGGAAAAAAAGTATGTTGCATGAGTTACAGTGCAACCGTATTATTCCTTCTCTTTCTATTTTCCTCCCTCCCACCTTGTTCAGTTTAGAAAAAGGATTGAGTACAACACAGTCAGGTAAGTGGCCACAAAAGAGTAGCTGTCTTTGGCAAGAAGTCACCGCATTGACCCTCTCTGTCACCTTCTGCCCATTTCGCTCTGTCTCATGAAGTGGATGTTGTTGGCGCTGTCTGAGAGTTCGGGGTACTGCTCCACTGAGATCACAAAGTAGCCATCGTAGCCCTGTACCCGGCCCGTGTTTAGCACTTGCTGCTTCTCCCCTTCTGTCCACGAGCGAATACCCTCCTCCCCATCCCGCAGTCTCTGCTGTTCCCGGGACCAGGCCTGCGTGACGGCGCGCTGCCGGGCCAGCTCCAGGACGCGTGCCTTCTCCTCGTCCAGGGTGGTCCCGTAGCGCGTGTTTAGACACAGTGCACCGTACTGGAGCTGGATGTCCGTGTAGCGTCTAGTCCTCCCACTCAGCACTGTGTTGATCTGGGACACTGTCACATTCACGCCGTTCTCCAGGGTCCTCCGCCCGCCGCTGAGGCCCAGGATGGACAGGTCTCCCTCCGAAGGGCCCTGCTTAATGAAATAGTGTGTGTCCACCCCGTCGATGGTGAAGTGCAAGTTCTCCAGGTAGTGGGCGTTGTTCAGGATGGCCGCGATCCTCCGCCCATCCTCGTTGGCCACGCTGATGATGTCCGTGGCCACGCGCCCGTCCTTCATGGCGAACTTGACGCCCTTGCCAAAGATGGAGCCTCCAGAAGCGAAGTTCTTGTTCTTCTTGACGTGCCGGCACCCGGCGATGCTGGAGCTGTAGATTTGTTCGAAGCGCTCCAGGGTGACAAAGGCCTTCAGCTGCTTCTGCACTTCACACTGGACCCCCAAAATGGACTGAGCAGGGAGAGAAAGAAGAGAACGACATATTAGAAAGAGAAACCTGATGATCCAAAGGCAGTATTTAGGATGCTGGAGAGCAGGAAAACATACTGGAAACATGTAATGAGGAGCTCCATTATTTTTTTCCCTTATCACATGCTTTTAAAATTTTAATTTCTTTCCATGGAAGAGATATGTCGTCCCCCCAATGCTCATTGTTTCTGTAAACAGAACTGTATTAAATCTCATAGACTGAAGGATGTAGAGGTAGAAAAATATTTTTTTGCCTCAGTGGTGTGGGGGTTGAGTTTGGACACATAATTAGGCTATGTTTTAGTGTTCTTCTGCATATAAGAAACAATTCCTCTGGCAGCCGTGATGCATTACCAAATGCTTTCCTATTTCCTGTGAAGTATAGAAGTATTTGTAAAAGTTTCTTCTATTTTAACTCCACTTTGTAACTCCTTGTACGGCCTTCAAAGGCCATGCATGACCTACCTCTATGACCCTTTAAAGTGGCCATAACCTCTCTGTATTCCATGTCACCTGGCCAAAGCAGGTTGTTCAAAACTCAAGGAAGGCATTAAATACAAAACTGATTTCCTGCAAACCCTCTACAATTTTCCAGGCTTCCTGAGTTAAGGCCAACCATACCTGATGCTCAAGTTTTGGCTTATATTGAAGCAAAACTGCTGAGAGACAACAGCCCAGATCATTTGCAGTCTGGTGCAATACAAAGTCACTTCTGCTGTTAGTGCATAATGGAGCAAGCACACAGCAACTCAGCAGCTCATCATTACTGCAAAATGCTCTGGAAATGCTTCCATCAATTCATGTCAGTGCTGGCTTCTTACAGACTCCTGTTCACAAACAATTATTTGCTCAAATTTCATAAAAGCAAGAGGATTCTATGACAAAACTCTCCTGGCACTGCCAATGGCTCAGTTCAATAATGTAATGATACCAAAGATTAAAAGTAGGTTACAAAGTTTGCTCCATTGTAATTATTTTGAGGAAATTTCACACCCATGAAAGATAATGCCTTAAACTGTCCATGAACTAGAGATTCACATCCTGGGTGCAAGAAGACAATTCAGATGATACAGGCATTTCAAAGTGGACCTCTCACACAAAACTTGTAAACACAATGAGGGAAGAAAAATAAACTCACATTTCCAAGGCGGCTATTTCCAGGGAAGAGGCATAAAGCATTAAAAAATAATTAAAAAATAAAGAGTGGAGCATTGCAACTACTCAGAAGTTATGACCAGTTTTGACTGATAAAAGAGAAAACTAGGAGGGAATAGAGGAATACAGTTTCAAGAGCACATTTTAGGTTTTAGAACACTAAAATTTCCAGAAATTACTTTTGTTCAAAGTGCTGAGCAGGCTGGTGTACCTTCTCCTTTTCCCTTTTTGATTGACAGCATAGCAGGTGGAGCAGGAATCAGTTTCCTATGAAAAAGGAGTTTCTTTCTGGTTTTCTCCATCCTGCCTGTGGGGCATCTCACACACCCCCTAGAGAGCAATTTAATTAACAGACTGATAGGGAGCCGAGCCCAGCTCCTCTGCCAATTGCACAAGTGCTCTAATTATGCAAAAAATGGACGTAATTAATGTAGATGTCAGTGATGATGGACATGGAACAATTAGGCTTCTAGGCTCCATGAAACACTGTTCTAAACAAGCGCACACTGCACAGCCTTGGTAATTAGCTCTTTCCTCTTCAAAGAAGTTTAAAGGGAGACTTCTCAGGTGTATCTCACAGGAGCTGACTTTAGGTGGTCCCTTTACCACTTTGTATGTCATGCTGCCTTTCCAACTTGCCTCAGTAACATTTACCAGTGATGGGAAAAGGCATCTCTCAGCACTCATACCAAATCACTGCTCACTCAAGGATATAAATCAGGTCTTCTGTGCTACATTGCTATGTCCTGTGATCACTTATGTATCACCATCTATATATACATCACCTTGTTTGCCAGCAGGTGAGTGATAAAGAGTCCCTGGAATTAATTGCACCATCTACTGATTATCACCTTGGGGAAGGGAGCTTGGAGAGGTCAAGTAGTACGGGTCATGAACGAATAATTCCTATCAGAAATTGCCCCTGTTCCCCTTCTGTTTTGTCTTCATCACCTTATTCTTAATGAGCTGCAGGAACTCTAGTATGTTTTAGATTATGAGCAAATTATTAGGTAAAGATCCTCTATGAGAGCCTCCAAATTAGGTGTCCCAACAAACCAGTGGATCTGGACACCACCGTATATCAAAATTCACAGGCAGAGACCAACCTTCAGGTGTCTTAATCAAGAACAAAAGCACCACCAAAGGGTTTTATATTGAGGACTTGTTACTTCTGGGCTCTCCCCACTTTTTTTTCACAAAGGAAGTAGGAAATGAGACGTGAAAAGCTGTAATGCTGAACATTCACTATCACTTAGAATCACAGACTGGTTTGGGCTGGAAGGAACCTTACAGATCATCTAGTTCCAAACCTTCTGCCACAGGCAGGGACATCTTCCACTACGCCAGGTTGCTCTAACTTAACTATTAGCTATCAACTATTCCAATTACTACATGCATCTCTGTTATCTTGAAAGCCCAGGATGACTTTGAATGATTTTTTGAGTACATTTCTTTGATAAAAGAGTGTATTTGGGAACAGCATTCTGTTAAAAGTAAAAGCAAACACATCCAACAAGAAAGAAACCCTAACCAACAAATTCAAGCAAACCAGAGCACAGCCAGGGTGTATGCTGTGCTGTGAATATAAAGAGAATGGAAGCAAACAGATTATAGAGTTCAAAGAGGCAGTGTATCCCTGACTTTGAAATTACCATTTCTGTTTAATCTTAGAACTCATTTCAACCAACTATCAAGGAAAAGAAACAGAAAATTTCCATCTAAACTTGCAGTGGCATGTACTATTCTCTAAAAATTGCTGCTGCTTTTAGCAACTGCAAATCAAGGCATCTATAAACCAGTTTCACAGAAGAAAGGAGGGAATTCATTGCTATTTTATTTCAATATTTGTTGCTTGATGTGAGTGACAAATATGCTGGGTTTGTTTTTCCTCACAGCCTTTTTTAATCAGATGTCCTTAGGTGACATTTCACTTTATCTAGTAACAATCCTTTGGAGAGAAGAGAACGACCTTCATCATTTGTTCTCTGCTGCACAAAGCTCAGGAGAGTGGCACATTACTGGGATCTCTGAATAGCCTCTTGCATTTTGCCGGCACCTCTTGAGGATTTGAAATACCATCGCCAGATCCTATCATCTGTTGTTTTTAAATACCGCCTTCCAGTGTGAGACTGAAAGCTTTAATTTCCCATCAAGGATCCAAGATGTGAAATACGTGAACATGTTTCCAAGTTTCTTTCTATCCTCGTGCCATTATAGACAGAGGTGTTTCTCTTACCACCATATGGCTTACAACGTAGAAAGCGACTTTTTCCAAAAGGTTTGGAAGTTTTGATTTCTCTGATATATGATTAATTTTTAACTCCTTCCTATTTATTACAGAATCACAGAAAGGCTTGGTCAGTAAGGGACCTAAAAGATGATCTCCTTCTAACTCCCCATGGCCAGGAGTGTCCCCCACTAGACCAGGCTGCTCAAAGCCTCATCCAACCTGGCCTTGAACAATCCCAGGAATGGGGTATCCACATCTTGTCTGGGCAACCTGTGCCAGTGCCTCACTGCTCTCTGGGTATAGAATTTCTTCCTAACATCTGATCTATATCTCTGCTGTTTTATTTTAAAACAGTTCCCCCTTGACCTATCTCTATTTGCCAGTGTAAAAAGTTGCTCTCCCTCTTTTTTATAAGCCCCCTTTTTAATTACCCTGTAGATCTCTGTTAACAAAGCCACTGCTCAGCCATCAGCCTCATCCCTATATTCCACATAGCCATCACTTGAAGACAAGACTCCATTTGGATGTGCCCACCAGCATGGCTGAACTGCAGGCACTTGAGTTGTCTGAGAGGCAACGTGTGGGGCAGCAGAAGTGACCCATGGGCCAGCAAGGCCAGTGCTCTGGATCCTGCTTGGCTGGGAATGAGCCAAACAGGAACACTAACTCAGGGGCTTAGAGAACAGGTCTCTCCTCCACCCCACCATTGTACGTGGCTGTAGGGGTATAATGAGGTTGAGTTCATTAAGCAGATTTCAAGTGTGGAGAAATAAGAGGATTTGCCTCCTCCTCTTGCTCATCATTTTTCAGATTTCTCATCTATTTTCATAAAGCCTCAAGAGCTTAATGTCTTTGAGACTTCGTCCCTGCACTAGATCCTTTGAAAACTGCCCACAATGTTTTACATTTGTAAAACATAACTGGGGGCTGATGGACAGATGTGCAGACAGCATGACGGTCCAAGCCTAGGCCAAAATACCTGCAATATCAGGATGCCTTCCCTGAATGATGAACACTGGCAGAGCCAGTCCCTCAAACAGATTGTCCTTGGAAGAAGCTCTGCCAGAAAGCACAGCCCTACAGCTCGCTTCCTGGCTGAGCATCCCAGAGCAGCCCTTGCCTCCAAAATGCTGGTCCAGAGGGGATGCCAAAAACTGCTTCTCCAGCAAAGCCTGTAACAGGCACTGCAGAAAACAGGACCCTTCCTGGAGACAGTGCCCATGGGATGGAGAGAAGGGTAGGTATAACAGAACACAGAAAATGATACAAGTGCTGACTCCAAAACACCCTTCCCTGGAAATAGAGTTGTTTTGGCTCCAACAATTATCTGACAGCTCAACAAAACAAAAAGGAAGGGAAGAAAAAAAAAAAAAAAACAACAAAAAAACCAGAAGAGAAATTGGATTCAGGTGCCGCTGTTCCACAATATGCCAGAGGTCACTCAGAGTCCCCCAGTGGCCAATAACACTGAACTTGTTCAACAAACAATTTAGTGACAGCCTCACAGTCGTGGGGAGGAGGTGGGGGGGAAGTGCTGCACAATGGAGTATTGGATTTTAAATGTCACTTCAGAGCTTTAGGGGGTTAGTGAAAGGCTTATGACATGCTGGCTGTTTTTGAGCTGGTGGATGCTCAAAGTCAGAATTCTCCCTCCTGTCTTCCAGAGCTGCAAGGCAAGTACCAAAAATATTTTGGAAGGAGATGCTAGGGCCCTCTGGTTATGCACTCTGCAGAGAGATGAAGCAGCCATTTATGGATGTTAGTTGCTCCTGTTATGGTGTGCTCCTTAATGGTGTGCTCCTGTTAGTTGTTCCTCTCTTATAAAAGTACAGACTCAATCTGCTGGGCCATAGCTTTAATCAGCAAAGCCAGTGGAGTAGCTCAAATATACTTTCATCTATCACAAGGAGGTATGTGACCCAGAGAAACTAGGGATCAGAAGACATGGAGATGAGAAAGTTGTGGTACATCATTCAGTGATCAATGCCTCATCCAGGCTGCTATTAAATGACAAAAAATCTAGAGCTTACTCTGTGTGCTCACCAATACCATTTTACAATTTCATCAGTCTTATTAACTGAAAATGTTTCCTGTGCTTCCATTTACCTTGGTTTACTTTTGTAATTTCCTATGTGAAATTTTCAAAAGTTTCTATTTTCTTCCACACACTTCATCAATAAATACAGAGACAACCAGTGGGAAGGAGGATTGGACTGTGTCTGGGGGCATGTATTGATGCCTGGAAAGGTTGGGAGTGAACAGAACTTTCTGTGAAACATCAGTGTTGGATCCATGGACAGGCATAGCAGAAAATGGATCATGTACTCAGGTTTCATATGTGAATGAATTTGGTATATGCAAATATGTGTCTACAATATGCTGGGTGTGACAGAAAGCAAGGGAATCCTACTCTACAGCATTCAAGAGCCACTTGCTATCACAGCATGATCCTGCAACTGTAGACTGAAATAAAAATTCTCATATTTTGTTGCTGTCATAACACAGGGGAAGAATATGAAACAGCCTGCAATGGTTAAATTCCACTTTCAACATCTGAGTGCAAAGGGACTCATCCGGAAGCAGGACAGCTGTAGAAAGCCCTCTTTTAACGAGCAAGTCCCCAAACAGCCCTCATTGCAACTTCTGGCTTTAAAAACCTGTGAGGGACATTGAGATTTTCTTTTCTTCCTATTGTTCATTCAGGCAGATTCACCTAAAATGGGTGGACAGAAGGGAGGGCTCTCCTTGGTTTCATTTCCAGCTCATCTGCCTGTATGAATACGGGTCAGTCTTCACCTCAAGCTTCACTCAAGTTACTTGGCTATTCGTATTCAATAAGTCGAATAATGATACTACAGTACACATTAAAAAGTTATATATCTATATATATATATATAGATATATATACACACATACTATAATACACATAATGAAGTAATGATAAAATAATAGAATAACGCTACCAATAACAATAATTTCTGTGGTGGTTCTGTGAGAGTTATTATCTACAGCACATAACAATACAGAGATGGTCTTCTGTGAAGTCTCTGGGTGAGCCTTTCTTGTTTACCCACTGCTGTGCAGTTTTGCCCAGCAAGACTGTGTATCAGCAGAGAGGAGGAAAAATCCTGAGGCTGTCTTTCATTATTGTTTAATCCAAGGAAATAAGAAACAAAAAGGGAGTGTCTGAGCTCCAAACCACAACTAAGTAACTGCACTCAATAGTAATAGTTTACAAGCATCAACCCAGTCATAGTAGCAAAGGGCAGTTTTTTTATTTCTCTCTATATTATTGAGTGTCACTTCATATAGATTTCTTGTTGAAGTTGAAACTGGTATATTTTAACTTGTCTTCAGCATGGCTATGATGCTGAGTACCAATGATGGACTGACACATGACTACTATAAATCCACAGTAATTTGTTTGTACCTTTGAGTCATACCTTTTACGGTTAGGAAATGTGACCATCCTTTAAGATGCATACCTCAAGAAACTGCTGCAGGACATCAAGATTTCAGTAAAGCCATAGACAGAGAGGCTAGGAGGGCAGATGGAATCAATTCCATCGCCTACTTTTGCAGTTTTATTAGCAGAAATGTGGAGAGCATGTCCTGATCTCCCCAAGTATGTTGGTGCCCCACTGCTCTTGCAATGTTTGAACACGCAGAAACAGCAAGTGGAAGTTCAGACTAAGGAGGATTCAGACTAAACAGATGAAAGCCACCCCAGAATACAATCAGGCTATGAAATGAAAGAGAATCCTGAGAGGTAAGTGACTTTCAAGGTCATACACTGATAAGCAGTAGGGCTGGGAGTTAACCCAGGGCTCTCAAATCCTGACCCTGTGTTCTAACCTTTAACAGTGCTGCCTCCGTCTTTGAGCTGAGTAAGTCCCGACAGGAAGATGGGGAAATGATTTGGCTGTTTCTTGCCAGTTTTATCACTGAATTTTGCACCAGCATCTACCAAAATGGCTTGGGAAACAAGCCTGTTTTTAAGAGCAGGAGACAGTTACATGGGATTAAATCTTGTCAGGTAAAATCAAAGCTTAATATAATGAAAAAAAATCTTTCTGGAGAGACTCTCTGCAATGCAAAAGAGTTTCCTATGGAAGTAATGTGACTTCTTGTTTAAGACATTTTAAATCAGAATTACTAAGTTTCCAGAACAACAACAAAAAAATCCTTATAAACCTATTCTGTATCAAGATTTTCTTTTTTTAACTTCTAAAATCCTGAGTGCAAAGATCTTGAATTTAGCCTGCAACATGTCATAAGGGGGTCTTTTGTGGGAGAAAGAAACAGTAACACACCACTGCACTGAGCAATCACCAGAAAATATCACAGGAAAAAACACCAGTGCAGTAGGGAACTTCATGTGTGATTATTTGGTCAGATTTCAATACTGGAATGGGGTCTGACTCACTCTTCATCTCACAACATGCTGCTAGAGCTTTTTCAACCAACATTGCAAATGGATAGTTTGCTGATAAGGGCATGAGATACAGTATGGAGTTACATGGATTACCTTGCTATTGTCCCATTCTTGGGTTTTCATCTGTGTGTGGATTAGCTCATAGGACGGCTCCATTGCATCCATGTCTGGCTTGGGGTAGCCAGGGATGACATTGTGCAGCTGGAACCCAAAGGTGAGCAGCCAGCTGTTGACATCTGAAAGGGAAAAGAAACACAAATAATATTATCTGGTGTCTCAAGCAGGATTTCCCAGGAGAAGGCCCAGGGAGGACCCCATGGTGGCTGGCACTGTGTCAGGCTGGAGAAAATGAAGACTGTCCACTTTGTGTGAGGAGCAGAAATCTCAATGGTCCCAGAAGGAGTCGTGTGCCAAAATCTGGCCTTTCCACCTCCAGCCAGAGCCAAATTCTGCACTTTCCCAGCTCTGAAACAGAAATGTTGGCAGTGAGCAAATGTCCCAAATCAAAGCCAACTTCATGTCTGCCCTTCACCAGCAGAAACTATGCAGTGTTTGAAGGTGTGAAGAAGTGCAGCAACAGCAACACATCTAGAAGCCGAGGTGCTCCAGCCAACTGGGAAGTGTTATCCAGTCCTACAGTCAGCTGGGAACACCTTAGCCCCAATGCTTCTCTCCCTGAGGATTCCCAAAGGACCTGCAAGCTGAAGACTAAATTTACAGCTATGTGCCAGAATACCAGGACATTTAGGATGGACAGCCCAGGTGGGTGCTCACGGAAGAGGCTCTGGATATATCCACTGCTTTTCCCATGGATTTCCACCTCAGTCCAGAGTTTCCTGGCATCTTTCATAAGAGGCTGTAGTTTGAGTAAAAACCAGTGCAAACTTACATCATCTTATATAGGCAGCCTTCATACTACCTGCAAGGTACATTTTAGTGAAAATAAGTGTACAGACATGAGACAGATATTTTGCTTGGGGACTTTTTACAAACATCTTAAAAAATGTCCATGGATGGTGAGAAAACTGTTGGCTCCTAGGGATAAATTATTGTCTTATAGAAAAGAGGGACCACTGTCACTAAAGGGAACCAGTCATTTGGGATATCATTCCTGCATTTACTTGCCAGTAGATTAAAATGTCTTCCTTGATTTTCGATTGCACAGCTATTAGTAATAGCAGCTGAAAGTTAATCTCCTGGAGGAAAAATTATGATGTTGGGTAACTCCTAGATCTGCTTGGGATTAGCATCACTTCCCCCCTAAACTTTAGAGCATTTGATGAGCACACCTTGTTTGCCTTCACTTATCTCCAGAGGACACACCTGCTATAGTCCCTGAGCAATATGGTGTGCATTTGGCACACAATAGCAATTGCAAGGTAAAGAAAGGCATGAAGGTAAAGTTTAACTAACATTAGCTCCCAGGACTCTTAAGTGCTTGGATATTACTGGAATTTTGTTAGTGATTATTCTGCTTCAAGCTGGAAGTGCAAAGGCTTGATTTTCATTTTGCTAAACTCAATAAGCATTGTTGAAACAATCTGAAGATGGAAAAAAAATTAAATAATCAATAATGCACCTTGGAATATTTTTTCCTCTATTCCCATGAGTCTAAATGAAAGTTTTGAAGAACTGGTTGGAAAAGAAATTATGGATGCAAGTGGCAAATAACGCCGTTCCAGATGACTGGAGGATCAGGAGCCAAACAAACACACTATCTGTTGCTTGTTTTCCTACAGGCCAAAATGTTGCGATTGGGCAGATGTCCAAAAAGCCCTTGTGACAATCCATGTGGAAGAGGGAGGATTTCTGTAATAAAAACACTTCTGTTCACTCAATGTACAGATTGTTTTTGGAGTGTCTTTGAAACAGAGAGGTTGGGGGGGTATGAAAGAAATGAAAAGGCTCATTTGATTATTTTGTTGCCTAGTGCTAAGCCAGTCTGCTTCCAAATCCTCCTTATCTCAAATGAAGAACTTTGATGGACATATTGTGGACCAGGTGGTCAGGAGAACAAAGTAAAACAGTGAAGGTCAGCATTGGTGCAGGAATCATTTTCCCAAGCACTTCAAAAATGCTAAAAAGAATACAGAGCACGGATGCTGAACTGCTGAAAAATATGCAACATATCTGGAAATATCCAATATGGGGTTTTTTAAAAATAATTTTCAGAAAACCGACTTCCAAAACATTTGCAAACAGGAGTTCATTCTTTTTGGGAAGAGGTGTTGGAATACCCAGAACAAAAAAACCACCAAAACGAACAACCTGAAACCATGGGAGGAAGGTGTGGAGCTAAGGAAACAGAGGGGAAAATACTAATTTGCCAGGAGGCACTGACAACTTTTTTGACAGAAAAGTACATTTCACATCACAGAGGTTTTTTTCAGCTACAGTAACCCTGCCAACACATTTCACAGTAAATTCATTTGAGGGCAAAGAAAAAGAGTGCTTAATGCAGACACATGTAATGGAAATGTCAGTTCAATCCATCAGGATTGCTGAAGCTGGCAGCAAAGCTCTGTGCCATGAAGTGTACAATCACTAAAATATTCATGTTTAACAATGGGCCTCTCAAAGTACAAATACCTGCTTCTCCTGCTCTCCCCTCCACACACCTTCCGTTTCCATAAGCTCAGAGACCTCATCAGTGTGAGCCAAAGCACGTGCTGGTCACCCATGTCCTGGGCACTGAGCTCCCCCAAGGACAAGCAGGTCCCAGTGTGGGAATGGAGGGACAGAAAGCGGTTCCCTGTGTCCAGATCTGGGCAGATTTGGCTGTGATGCCAAGGACAGTCTTATCATGGGTCCTGCCCACAAGGTGCCTGAAAGCCTGAGCAGAAAGAAGTGCAGGAGCAGCAGCTTCGTGTCACAGCACTCATCCCATAGCATGGCCTACTTCATCCATGCACTGGGAGAGGAGAAACTTGAAAAATGTATTTGGGCTCTGTATTCTTGAAAAACTAAAGTTAAAACTTAGAAGAACATGGAAAAAAATTATTTGGTATATAAATATATAAAATA
>VZTB01010103.1:0-10176 GCA_013397245.1 Thryothorus ludovicianus
GTGTATTTGGGGTGAATTTCAGTCATGCAAAGGCGCCCGGCATGAGACAGGCGCAGTGCTTATGCCCTCAGAAAGAGGTTTATTATTTCTTAAAGTAGTGCATGTGTGTTGGTCCTGTTTGCCTTCAAAGAGCCCAGTTACTTCCAAGTGGTAAAATAAACTCTATATCTGTTGAATTAAGGGGACATTTCTCTCAATGTCCATTGCATCTTCAGCCTGTGGAATAGAAGTCACACCTCCTCAGTGTCACTGGAATAGCAGGCTGATGTCTTTAAATCCTATGATAAGTTCTCTTTGTCCAATTTGCCTCCTTCTGTGGTGAATCCAGGCATAACATTTTGGTACAGTCTTCCAGTAGCCCTGACTGTTCACCCAGTCCGACATGCTGCCTGAGGTTTCAACACCTACCTTAAAATAACCTAAGTGTACACATGCAGATGAAATATTGGATTACATATTGCACTGTTAAGGACTTCTAAATTACATTTTTCTATGGCTGCTCTGACTATGGAGATTTTAGGGCAAGACATCTTGGAAGAGATTTTTCAGAGTAATTGAAGGAACTACTCTGAGGAACTACTAAGCAGCTGGTTCAACAGCCTTTGGTGTGGATATTACATAGCTGTAAAGAAGAGACTATCACAAAGAAAAAGCCAAGTAAATACAGCTATCTTTAAAATAAAAATGATAGAGGAATAATATTATTTCTTTCAAAATTGTATATTTATCTCAGTTTCTGGACTTATAATGTTGCAAGGTATTTTTAAAAGTCCAAATGATGTTTCTGTGAGTCATTTTCTATTCTTCCATAGATAACTGTAAAAATCCTATATTAGAAAGGCAGCTTCTTGGGACGGGATATCTAGTGAAGTTCAGGCTATTCTGGTTATTGTCAACACTGATATAAGAATAGAATTTTCTGCCTTTCAGTGTCAGATGGTGGCATGTGTAAGACAAGTAAGGACTGCATTTTGCTAATTATACCCTTTAAACTGTGTCATGTAGGGGGTGCAGCACTCATGATAGTTACATGAAGAGGAAATATAATTTGTCCTTCTGAAGGACAAAAATGCATAGATGCAAATCCTTAGGTTCTCTTTAGTTAAGGAGGGGCATAAAACATGACTATAGAATCAAATGCAAGCTCTATGAATCCATAGTGCAGTTCTGCTGGATAAAGTCAGGTCTGTTTTACCAGTTTAGGGGGTAACCATTACCTATTTAACAATCACTGATGTGTTTGGACATTGGAATTTCCATAATATGTCTAATTTAATGTCCAAGGATGTGAGTACATAATAAGGGAACAAATTAAATTTTAAATCAAAGATGAAAACAACTAAAACATAAGAACTGCTTTCTCAGTCAATTGCTACATTTTCAGAATAGCCCTCAATGAGCTGAAATTTCTGCTGTCTTTTCTGTCTCTTTCCCAAGAAGCACTTTTTACTTGTATAAGGGGAGTGCACATATTAGTCAGTCCAAAACTGTCGAGTAGATCCCGTTAACATATCAATTTTTCTGTGTAGCTTCTTATGCTTGAAACTAGGACAGAAGATCTTTTAAAGGCTATCTGTAGAGCAGGGTATAAACTGCAAACTTTTTCTCCTCAGAGGACTTTTGGACTGGGAAAGTCCAGCAACTGCCATCAGTAAAAATTATCTGTGGATAAAATGCCTCTTTGGAACATGTTTCTCTAAGGCACTATCAACAAATGCAAAATGAGAGTCACCAATAATGTGCTGATCTAGGCAAGAGCCTTGGGGTTTGTTTTTGTCTCTGTTGCAGGATGAGTCAGGGAGTTTGTGCCATCTGTGTGGTTCTGTCTGCTGTCGTTACAAATGGGAGTGCTACCTGCTTTCTTTTGTAATGTGCTTTGAGATCTGTATGCATGCACTAAACATCATTTTCACACAGTGACAGTAAGAAGCAACATCCACTCTGGAATGCACATTTTTCCCCTAGTTTATTGGAAACTTAATGTGCCTACACATCCTTGCTGGGCTGTGAAGAAAGGTTTTTCACCTAACATTTTACTAGGTTACCTTACAAGCCTGGTCTTTGTATAGTCAGAGATACCTGTTTGCAAAACTCCTGTGTGTTAATTGTATTCTCTATCACACTGGTGAGCGCCTGGGAACCTTATTTAGTAATGGCTTGTGCACCAGTTAACAGGGAATTCATTTAGGAAAGGAAGCAAAATAAACCAACAAAGAGTGTACATATCAATAGTTTCATCTCTCAGATGTTTCTTTTCCCATATGCATTTGGCTAACTGTACCAGGCAATGATCAATGCGCAGACCATGAAAACAGACAAAACCAGCTGAAAAAGCAGGTTTCCTCTTTAAGAAAAAGGAAAAACTTTCCAATTGATTTAGTGCTTCATAAATTAGCCTAGGGACACCTTTAAATTGTGTTCTTATTATGCATGCAGGATTCTACTCACCTAATAATTTTGCTATTCAATTAAGAAAAAAAAAATGTTTTGAATAGCAACCAAACATGCCATAAAAATATACTATCCACATTCTGCAAAGAGTGAAAATGTAAATGAATGGATGGAAAATGTCCCCAGTATGATTTCTTTCTTGTTGAATTTCCAATTTAATTTTTCATTGGAAAAAAAAGATGTACTGGGAAATAGAATGCATGATCTACAAGTAAGAGTTTAGGAAGTCATTATATACCCATTAGTTATGTGCATTTATTAAATCTGTCTGGTAAAATTAAGGGAGCTAAAATCTTATGTATTTATTTCTATCTGGTGTACCTTGTATATCTTCTATGCCAGTCAGCATTTAAGATACACAAATTAACTGATCGTATCAAAGAGCAGAAGCCTTGAACAGGGAAGGATATACCCACTGCAGAAACTCTCCTGAGATTCTATAGCTGTGGTCCCTGGGTGAATTCCGGATATTATCCATTTTCATTTAATAATCAAAGTATTTTATGACTATCTTTGAAAAGCTATAGGAAGACTAAACAACTTTCTCAGTATTTTTGTTCAAGCTGTAGGAAATACTTCAGACTTCCCTGGAAAGGAACACTCAATCTGTCTGTAGTTTCAGTGTTTGGCCAGTGCACAGTCCTAAGGGCCTTTACTATGGCTATAAGGCCAGATATTCATCCCCAAGGCATACAATGATGAGAGTATTTATTTACTTAGATACTATCTTAATCAAAGCAAAGCCACAAGAGCTCATTAGACTGCATATCTTGGCCTGAGTCTATCCAGTAGGAGCCCTAGGGTTTTTAGTAAGTGTCTAAAACCCTCTTACATGAACCAGTTCTCCCAGTTTAGACTTAGAAATATTCATGGCAGATGTCAGGATTTGCATCTTAAATTTTTACTGGTCAAAGAAGTAATACAAATAGATGGAAGGAATAATAGGT
This sequence comes from Thryothorus ludovicianus, assembly GCA_013397245.1. Lineage (NCBI taxonomy): Eukaryota > Metazoa > Chordata > Aves > Passeriformes > Certhiidae > Thryothorus > Thryothorus ludovicianus. The sequence goes on from VZTB01010103.1 coordinate 3,399, forward strand.
TTTTATTTTATTCCTTTCCCAGAGGAAAAGGAATTTGATACTTCTTCCACTAATGCTCTTTGCTTTCAGTGTGTCTGCTTTTTATTATTGTAGCATCCAAATGAGCACAAGGAAATGGAAAGCAATGGACAAGTAAGCTTTTGTTTGTCACACCCCACTTTGTTCACTCTTACATGGTGAAATATACACTCATGAGGGCTAGAACTAAATTTCTTTTAAAAGAATGCTCCAAAGATCCTGTGTATGGATGCCTCAGTATTGCTTTGGTCATCTGTCTAAAGATTTCATAAAAAGGGTTTTCTGAGCATAGATGTGAAAGTCTCAGTTTGGAAAGAAAGGATCAGTGAGGTTCCAGAGAATGCAGCACAGGTTCTGTCACACACTGCCACTTCCAGACCCCTGTCCCTGTGGGCTAGAAAGAATCAAATGAAAGTGGCCATGATAATGAGGCTGATGTCATAACAGCATGGAGCTATTGCCAAAGCTGGAAACAGTCTCCAAATGTTTCATGTATTCCAGTGGGAGTAAAATGATTGTATGCTTTCTGATGTGTGTTATCAGCAGCAATAAGGATCTGGTTCAAGCCCCAAAGATTCCTCTGGAAATCAGCAAGTCCATCAATCTGAGCCTCCTCTAAGTAAAGAGGGGAAAGAACAGAACATTATTTAAAAGAACCTTTGAAAGAAAGAAGTTTTGCTTCTGGCAGATACTGCCTTAGTTTATGTGAATAGTAGGTTGAAAAACTACCCTGTACTCCTAGGAGTGCATTCTTTGGACTTTTGCACATTTTTTTAAGCTGTCCCTGTAGAAGGAGAAGATGGCAAATAACAACAAATTATTGTTGATATTTCCTGCATACCCTTCCCTTCCTTTTATGTATTTCTTGTGCAGTTCATCTATGACTGATTAAGGCAGAAAGTTTACAAGTGAAGAATCAACTCTGGTTTGTAGGTTTTATGGCATCTAAAGGAAAGTATTCCCTATCCTCTTCATTCCTTAAGTTTCCATGCATCTCTGGGGTGCCACTGCTTTTGGTTGGGATGGCCAGTATAGGTATGCAGCTGATAGCTTTGCTTTTGTTATGCAGAGTGTGTCTTGCTGTTGTCGGTGCTCCTGTGCCTCCCTCCTGATGCTGCTTCTGCTTTGGTCTTATGCCTTGTGGCCCAGTAAACGGCTGCTGTGTGGCATGATCAGAATGACACAGGGGAAACTTGGTGTGCAGTAATGAATAACTGGGTTTCTCAGGGGTTGTTCTGGCTGCCAGCCTGAACACATCCCTCCTCTTTCTTTGTCCCAAAGAATGTTTAAGCAATTTAAAGGGAATAGAACAGCTTCAATGAGCACTGCTGAGAAAGACTTGCCTCTGAGGATCTTATCTTATTAGGGTCCTGGAAGGGGGGAGACCTGAGTTCAGTCATTACTGCAAATCACACAGGGGAATCAACAGTGTGTTCTAAGTGTTACAGCAATGTCTAGATTTACTGGGCTGAGTGGCAGCAACACGGAGCCTCCAGCTCACTATGTGGGCTGGGTGGACAGTGCTGTACAGACAGCTATCTGAGGGAGTCTTTGGAGGTGATGGACAGGTGTCTAATTTTTGAAAGCTGTTGGATCCAGGTGTGGATCAGTCACCAAACTGCTTCACGTGGTCATGTTCAAGCAGTTTCCAGCCTTGCTACCAGTAAAAATTTGGGGGCTTTTGTTAAGATATTGCAACAGAACAGTGATTTTCAAGAATCCCAGTGCTGGTGAGAGAATGTATTTAAGCATATAAATCACTTTTATGCTCAGACTGTGATTCCGATAAGGAAGAAAGGACTTCCTGGTTTTACCTGATGTCTACCTGGCAGCCTGAAAACACTGTAATGCTCCTCAAAAGGTCTCATCACTGAGATGCGGAATAGAAAGGAATACAGTTTTCCTTCTTCTATCTCCTTTTAAGGTCTAAGCTGGCCATGAGACACAGACCAAAGGATTTCTCTGAATTAATTCCTCGTTCAAGTCCTATAGCTGTGACAAAGCTAGAAGGATTTTAGGATGGCATGCAAACGATTCTCCTTTGCTCTGAATGATCAGCACTGTGATCCTTAGTTACCAAAGGGAAAGAAAACAGGATTCCAACAATGTAAATTCTCTCTGAAAATGAAGAACTCTGATGAAGGTCCATCAGCTGTATGCATCAGGTTTGCAGTGGTATTTTTAGGATGTGGAATAAAATTAAAAACACAATTTGGGAGTGTTTTCCAAAGATAATTGACTATTTAGCAAACAAGGAGTAAGAAGGTCTTCTGCCATTGTACAGACACATGACTTATTCCTGGCACCCATTTTCCCTGCAGTAGCAGGAATCAGGGAATTCAGAATGCTTCTTGGAGTCCTACATAAAATACTTCATATCTAGTGACGTGACCTCATGAAGCAGCAGTCTGATCTGCAAAGAGCCTTGTAGATCATATTTTTTGATTCCAGGGCATCAGAATTAACTCTTCCAAAATTCAATAGAGGGCAGGTAATGAAAAAAAAAAAAAAGGAAAAGTATGAATTTATGCAGTTGTAAGAATAAACTCCAGCAGACAGCAGTGAATTTTATCTTTTTTGCATGTGTAGAAAGCAGTTCAACCTTTTGATTGAACAAACACAAGGGAGATTCTCTGGACAGAGATCATACGAGGTAAGTACACATGGTGTGAACCCTGTGGTTGGAGCCTCAGGGGTGCCAGAGTAGTGTTCAGACACTTGGAAGAGACCAAACTTTTCCAGCAAAGTGTTTGATGTTATTCAGTCACTGACTAACATATAATGACTCCCAAGGCACAGTGAATATTAGCTCTGTTTGCTGCAGTTCGTTGGACTAGTTCTGAGAGAACTTGTCTTGTGATGGTTTGAAAGTAGACTTGACTAAACTAAAACATAACCTCTTTCTTTCCATTTGATGCAAGTATAGCCCTAAATTCCTTCTCCTGTAATACAACCAATCAAAATAATGGTGCTGAATATTGAACAAGTCTACCTCCAGAACCACATGTAACTAATTTGCATCCCAAATACCTAACTAAGTCTTTGCAGGTAATTGGTAGTTAGGTAATCTGCCTATTCATTTTTTCATTTCTAGCTATCTCTAGTTAATAATCAATAGTATTTTTTTCTAATGAAGAAATGGCTTTGACATCCTGGCCTTTGTGCAGTGTTAAAATAACATTGATCGTTATCATTATCATATGTCCTTGATATGCTGTATAAGGGCGAGAATATCAGTCTTACAGTACAGGGACATTTAATAAACTGGGATAAATAATTGTGATTGGTCAAAGAGGTATTCACGGCTTTCTGGGCATAGATGTGTGGGAGAGAATTAATAAAATGTTGTATATTAGTTCTGTCTAAATGGAAATCTAAGTGGAAGACAGTCTCTCTAAAGATATATGAAAGATGCATGAAGACACACGAAAGCTCGCTGTATCAAAGAATCAAGCTGGAAATGGGGTTATGTTTCTCCTCATTGTATTGAATATCTCCAAATAAAGATTTTTCTTACTCTGTAGCTGGATACTCCCACTGGTCATTTCTTCTTTCTGTGAGGAGGGTGAACCCTAACCAGTTTTAGTGAGAGAGGAAGTTTGTGGCTAGCACATCAAACGTAGTAACTCAGTTTTCTTTTTTCTTTCAATTTAACTCTTTTTTGTTACTTTCCTCCCACTATCAGTAGAGCTTCAAAACTTTTATGTATTTTAGGAGCCCTCTTTTTCCTGAGAGAAATCAAAATATTAATTGTGTCCTCTTGGACTTTTTAAGTAGAATTTGAGAACCATTTTTCATCAATGGCATACTACAGGCCAGAGCACAGTCTATATTTGGATCTCTTGACTAAGGTACAATGTCTAATTTAAAAAAATAATGGTACTGTAGATCTTATTTTACTATTCTTCCATAATAATAAGATCTTTTTTTTGCTTCCAGAATTTATATTCTGCTATTAAATAAGGAAAATCTTTTGTACAGTAGGTGTAAAATTACATCTCTGTCAAACCATTATTTAAAAAGAAAAAAAATCAAGGGTCCCATGCTAAGATTAAAAATCAGAAATTAATTACATTTAAAATATCTACTGCAAGATGATGGTAAATGCTGGCAAGTCTTCCACACCAACCTACAGAAACCCTGAGTTTGTTTGGTGTTGCAGGCTTGGTTGTGGTTGACATTTCTGTATTTTGACTGTCAATTTCAAAAGCAAGGTTTGTGGAAATGGTATTAAAACAGGGACTTCTGAATTTTGGAAGAGGTTATAGGTATTCATGCCTTTTCTCTGGAACATCAGCACAATCTCCATTTACCGTGTTTGTATCTATAAATGCACTCATGTTTATGGAGGCAGGGGCTTTTATACAACATTTTTTCCTTGCAAATACTGAGACACATTTATAATTATGGCCAGCTGTGTTATATCAGCACAGGTTGTGTCCCCAAGGGTAAGCAGAGTGTGGGTCCAACATGGCCCATGGACTGCACAAGGCATGGGGGTGAAGGGCAGACCATGGCAAGCTGGCCCAGGAGATGCTGCTTTTTGAGATCCTTAAACCACGGCATAGCATTTTAAATTTATGTTCAGTCATTTCTATGTTTACATAAAATACAGCTTTCTCTTTAAAAATATTAAAGTATTTTTCATTAAGCATGCACTAGAGCATTTTGTGTATGAGCTGAGTTAGCCTTACAGGAGCCTGCATAAATGCTTGCATGTCTCCACATGCATGTGGTGCTCCCCTGCAGAAAAGAGCTACACTAGCTGTCTGATATGGTCCTTTGTTTGTCATAAGAGGGACAGATTCCTAAATAATTGTCACTAGATTATTTTAAGACTCCCAAATATTCCATTTGTAGCTTAAATATTTTATAAAAGTTTGTACATGTGGAAAGTATTTAAAGTGTGAGACACTGGAGCCTTTCCTTCAGAAAACATTTTGGTTTTCAGAAGAGAATAAATAACAAGACTCCAAGACTCTTAGTTCTGAGTCTTAGTGCTATTTGTAAGTGGAGTGAGAGCAGCTATTATCCTTATAAATATTTGGCACTGCATGGCCTTGATATGCAATTGTGTCTGTTCAAAGAATGTCTAGTGACCAAAGAAACTGGTCTCAGGGCATGAATGTTATCCTGAAGCAACTAAAGGATACAAGCCTTGTCACTTCTTGTCTCATTTTCATTAAGAAAATCATGTGGTTTAGCTTTAGGGGGGTGGTGATGAGTTAACCATGTGACTAAAGGCAGGTGGCCATCTTAAAGCTCTTCCTTAGTAAAAATGAGAATTAAAAGGAGGGGATGGCAGAGTGAGGGAGTGGGGGAGGAGTTCAGCTCCATATACTGTTCAGTCACCGGGCTGCCACAAAGTAAATATTTTTACAAATATATTATTTACTACAAGGGAAGATTTTCCCAGAGAGGCAAATAAATGTGCTTGCTATGGGAGCTTTATGGCCACTACAGGCCCGACTGTCATTCCTTCGGTACTTTCTGTCAGTCCAACTAAACTCTGTCATCCTTCAACCCAGTTTAAATTAACAGGTAATTTGTAAATGTCACTTCAGGTTAGGCCGCTCATTTTGTTTCTACTCTACCAATGCAAAGTCTAGGACTAATTTTTCTTGTCTTCTTTTAATAGGATTTTCATTTATAAATAGAATTATGTTCTGAAAATAAATTACAGTAAGTGATGCACAGAACTGGTAGCAGCAGCACTTTCATAGAATTTCAAGCATCTACATCAGAAGAGATTAATAAAAACACTTCAAAGGCTAAATTCTATTTAAGCAGAAGATAGCTTTTGGTTAATATTTAATCTGAGTAACTGAGATCTTGGTTGAAAATATGATTTTTTGATATCTAAATTAATTTGCAAAACAAAACCAATAATTTTGCCTGAGAGCTTTCATAATGCAAAAGTTTCAGTAATTTATTTGAAAAAAAAAAGTAATTCTTTAGTAAAAGTCCCTATTTTAGTATGGAATTTATTTCTAATATAATATATTATATTTGATCAGCCAATACTGCTTTAAGTCTATACTTTTTTAATGACTGTTAATGTGCTGTATTGAATAAGAAAATGAATCAGACTTTTCATTAGAGTTTTTAGTTTGTAAAGGAGATTGCTTTTAGGCTCAGTATAAACAAATAGACATCACCCATTTCTTAAAGGTAGTATATAAGTGAAAGAAGTACAATTTCACTATAATACAGGCATGCATGATAGGAGCCAGTGTAATATTTCCCATTGAATGGCTTTTGAAGTGTTGTAGTTACAACACATGCTTTTCTTGCTCACCTCCTGGCAATGTCACACCCAAGTGAGCTGGGGTAGCTGTTTGCAGGGTGAGAATCCTGTGCCTTCCCTCTGCTTTCCGGTTGTAGAAGGCATTTTCTTTTCCTCCCACTCCTCAAGGAAACCTTGCATCTTTCCAGCAGAAAGAGAGATTCAGTTCATGTGTCTAAGGGAATCTCAACACCTTCTGTTCCTTGTAAAAGTTGTCTAGGCTTGGCAAAGGNTTCCCTATATTAGTATGGAATTTATTTCTAATGTAATATATTTTATCAGCAATACTACTTTAAATCTATACTTTTTTAATGATTGCTAATGTGCTGTATTGAATAAGAAAAATAATCAGACTTTTCATGAGATTTTTTCGTTTGTAGAGGAGATTTCTTTTAGGTTCAGTATAAACAAATAGACATCACCCATTTCTTAAAGGTAGTATATAAGTGAAAGAAGTACAATTTCACTATAATA
>VZTB01010104.1:17030-31458 GCA_013397245.1 Thryothorus ludovicianus
CTTAATATTTTAAAAGTAAAAAAAAAAAGCAAAGGGGAAAAAAAAAAAAAAAAAAGCACTTTTACAGGTATGTTCTCTTATTCAGTAATGACCAGCCACAAGGAGCATGCTCAACTATGCTGTTGCTCTTCTCTGGCTAAAACATTCCATTTGATCTTGGTTCTTAATTAAGAAAAGAAAAATAGAAGCAAAAATAATTCCATCGTTAGAGAACTGGGAAAACTGTTTTAGTTTAAGCCACAATTACATGTTACTTCAATCATAGTCAAATTTTCTTTCCCATGAGGATACACCCAGTGTCTCAGTGCATCTGTTCATAGCATTTAAGTCTTTTTTCTTCCACCTGACTGCTTATTATCATGAAGCATGCGTGAATTTAATCCACTTCGAATCAGATTCAGACAAAGTTGTCTAAGCTTCAGAAGCTAACAGTAGTGTTAGCTGTGGTGTTAGTGTTAGCTAACAGTAGTGTTAGTGTGGATAGAGAGAACATTGAAACTCAATACACAAAAGTTTATTCATGTAGAACACCTACTGGCAAAAGGGGTGCTTAATATTCCTTACTGCAGAAAAACCAATACCTATAAATCCCTGTCACCAGAAAAAAGAGCAGAACAACATTTCAAAGTCTGGATGCTTTAGGAAGCTTGACTGTGTAAGGGGAAAAACCCACAATCCCTCAAAGCTGTCCAAAATTTCAAGTGGTCTCCACCGAGAAACGGCAACACAAAGGTAAGACAAACAAAAAACTGAAAAATATACAGATAAGAAGGAAGAAGAAGAAAGAGAAGGCAAAAGACCAGACTACATACACATCTTACAGAAAAGAGGCATAGAATGCATAAACAGAAAGAAGAATTATATTTCCTATAGATTTTTTTCCTTAAGCTCAGATGTATCAGAAGAATTCAGCAGTCCTCCTTATATAGCGCACAGTAGCTTGGCATTGCTCTAAGGAGGGAGGTGAAGCACCTCTTTATACATCATGGGATTTTGTCTGGTTTGGGACTCGAGAGTCCCATGAGGCTTGCTGAAAAATAGATTAAAAGAAAACTTTCTGAGTTCTTGAAATATCTAAAATATGAATTATAGAACATCTACAGTGTGAAGCATTTCAAAATATTTTAAAGCAAGTTTCAAACATTTCCAGAAGCACCATTGACCTCCTTCAGCTCTATGTAATTCTAAATCAATGTCAAGTGAGACAAGAGTCATAGTGCTTAGGGCATTCAGATTTGTTATCTTTAATTTTTGTCAGTATTTAATCATTAATTAATTTTCCTAGAAGAGAAAAAAAATCTGTTATCACTTCTGCTATATAAATAGTCCCTAATATAATAGGGACTATAATAAAATGTAAGTATTACATTTTCTAAGATAAAACAAATAAATCCTTTCAGAGAAGTGGTTTTGGAGTAATAATTACATTTTCTAGCAGAAAACAGACCCTTTAGGTACTAAAATATCTGTGCACCAAATATAAACCTTCTTGAGGATTGGAAAATATTTGAAAATTTTAATAGAAGCAATAAATTATCAATTCTGTTCTTTCACTAAACAAACACTTGACATTGCTTATGACAAAACTATTTGACTGAGAAATAGCTTCATGGAAAAGAAACCAGCTGTCTTCTGACAAACAAGAAAGCCTACATTTACTGAAAAGCATATGTCATGATTGTCTTTTCTTTTTTCCTTCTGTTTCTTAGGTCTGGTCTTTTTTGTGCTGAAAAATACAGCCATTTCCACCTCTCCACTACTCTTTCACTTGTCCTAGTTCCTCTTCACACTGTCTGGATAGCACCTTGGGTTTCCTCTACTTTTTCAAGAACTGAGGAATAACTTGGTGAAAATAATCAGGTTGCAGACTAGAAAAACACTCCTAATAAGCTGTATGTTTATGACTGCTGCTCAGTCTCTCTTTCTCACTTTAATCACAAGTTCCAAACACTTTTTTTCATTAACTACCAATTAGTTCTGCTAGTTCTAGTCTGTACCAAGTCATGTCTGCTTAACCTCAGCAGCAGCAGCAATTTCTCCCTTTCTACTGCAAATGCTGAACACCCTTAGGGAGAGTTGGTGCTGATCACCTTTCTTACATTATAAGCCATTTGCCTCTCCTTGGGGAAGTATTATATTGGATAACAGAAACAGAGGGTAAATCTGAAGAAAAAACCTAACTCAAACAGAAAATACGGTGTGTACTTCAAGGTATCCAAAAGTATTACTGCTCCCTTTTTGCTGAGAAATATAATACCATGTGTTTTCTAAGTGGTATGGGCACATACTGCCCATTAGTAGGAGTCAAAGAGCTGTACAAATATCACATTATTACTACACACATAGGACTCTCCTCCTCTATTACCTTGCACCAGGAATTTCTGACAGGTTACAAGCAAATTTATGTACTCTTTACTTTGTGCTATGTTACTTTGAAGAACAAGGAAAAAGCCTGAGATGCCAAACTGTAATTCCATTAAATAGCAAAGGAGAATTTCATAGTCAATTACATATTTAAAGATTGAAAGCAGGCTCACATTTCAATTAAAGATAAACAAATCTTTAATTCAGGCTTTATTTCAAAGACTGCTCCAAGCTTTCTGTTTATCAGAGACAAATGGTAAAATGATGAGCCCTGCATCACATAGTTTTCTAATATTCAGAAAAAGAACTCTGGCAAGAAAAAACTCAGATCTGAATCTAAAATTCAGTGCATCATTGTAGCATGAGTTTTTTTGGTGAATTTATTTTCCTCCTAGCTTTTTTTATGAGAGGACTGAATTTCCTTCACTGAACCATAAAAACATAAGTAAAACTTCAGATGTATATATTACTTAGTGGCAAGAAGGAATGACCTCCCTGAACTGATGCCAAAAGAAGTTGGTACAAAACAGCAGGTGCCCAGAATCTTATGGAAATTAGTTCAATACTGAGTATGCTTAGCAGATTTCTTAACTCCAAGGAGAAAGCCACTAGCTATGACAGAGAAGCTAATCCTCATGAATTGTACACACTAAGATTCTGACACATACCACTACTTAATGAGACTTAAAAACTGCTACCAGGGCCTAGCTGAAGAGGGCACACCTAGACCAGCATAGATGTCAGTTGAGCCAGATGGCAGATCTCTTGGCTAGAGTGTAGGCGTTTTGGCAGAAGATGTGCAGAGAATCACACATCTGAGAATGCTGGTGCCAGGTCTGCTGTGTTAGAGAACGTGCCCTCTTGTAATGACAAGTCCATACCTGGACTGCAGACACTAACAATCTGAGAAGATAAGCATGCTAATCACGTAAGTGGCAACATGTCCTGCATTAGAGGTTATTTCATTGGCTGAATAACAACCGAAAAGTAAATGAGTCTAGATATACAATCAAAGAGTAGACCTGCTAAAAATTTTATTTTAGAATTATTTTGGAGTATCTTTACAGTGAAATATAATAGAATTAATCATAGGTTTTCTTTACAGATAATTTTTTAGAGAGTGGAGAATATTTGAAATGCTTGAAATCTGAATTCTTTATTCAGACAACTCCACCATTCTCTTTTCCTGACTGATGCTGATACAAATCAGTTCTGTAATTGTATTTGATGCGTAAAGCAAACAAAACTCTCCAGTACTCTGTAACTTTATTTCTATCAAAGAAAAAACTTTGTGAAAGATCGTGGATATTGAAGTCGTACAGATAACTTGACACAGGTTGAAGTGAATGAGGTCTATTTCTACTAATGCTTATTCATCAGTAGCTTTATTTCCTAAAGCTTTTTTAGGAAACATTTTTGTTATGCAATTAAAACTTCATTACACTCCAAAACATGCCTCATTCAAATTTTTATAGCAAACCATCAGACATATGGAATGTGCCACATCAGTGAGATTTATTTCAACTTAATGGAAGTGGAAGCTGTAAATATCACACTCATCAAGTAATGGTGTAAGTCATTTTACTTTTTGTGTATATACAGTTGTCAAATATTTAACAGGAGGTAAAATCCTACTGCCTCAAGATTGCTTTTAAAATAACTTGCCTTTTTGGGCATCTTGGAGTTTTCAGCAAATAACTACATTTAGGCACATTAGTGCATTTGTCAAATTTATAATTGAGTAGTTCAAGACTCCAAATTACGCCAAATAATATTCAAGATGTTTGAGTGGCTACCCTTCTTGATGAAAGCAGGCAAAGAAATGACTCAATACACAGTAAAGAGATCTGCAAGCAGGCAAGATGACATAACATAGCACACTGTATGTGCACCTGGGCACATACAGGCACATACAGAGATGATCTCCCAGCAAGATTTACTGGATTAAGCAGGGTATTGGACAGACACAGATGAAATATATTCTAACACAAATCACATTCAGCCTAGCTCACTAGGATCTGCAAAATTCTTAAGACATTCCTGGTTTTATACTTCCTGGATTAAAATCAGACAAACTCTAATCACACCCATGGATGAAGTTTAACAGAAATTTACTTCAGAAAATGGTTGTGATAGAAGAATTTAAAGCAGACCATTCAATACTGTACATTCAGAATAAAGAACAATTTTTCCTTTTCCTAGCACATCGCCCTTTTCCACAGGTGTTTTAGGCTACAGCCAAGTTACGAGCAGTACTTCCTACCCTAACCTTAAGGTAGTTTGGTTTATGGTACAGATTAAGGCCCAAGCAAACTTTAGATACCCAATTTCATTTTGAAACATGAAGGAAAATTCACATATCATTTTTCGCCATGTTTATGCTTTCTATTCCATGATCCTCAATTACAATGTGTATAATTACAAACAAATACACGATAAATTCCACAGGCTTCTAACACTCCTCCTTCACTGTAAAGATTAAAGTCTGAGTTACAGAGATGCTTCATCCTTCTGATTCTTCTTTTGCAGAGCCCCCTTCTGTTGAGCACAATGTTAAACTTCTAGCAGAACAGTGGGGAATCCTCTAACATATATAGCCTTTACCTGCTAGAATAGAGTGTAGGTTGATCACGTTGACAGTGCTCATCCACATTCAGGGATGAAGAAGAAAGTGTGGTTGCCAAAGAAGCTGCTTCAAACAGAGATTGAGTGCTTGGCACTAGATCCGGCCGGTGGTGTGAACCTAGTACTGCATATGCAGAAATAAAGAAGAATGTTAACAAATTTCATTTTAAATCGAGCCCAAGAATCCTCATGTAAGTATATCAAGTCCCATAGTACCCTCATCAGTTTCTTGAAATTTCCTAATGTTTGAATTAATGAGATGGTAGTGTGCCCATACCCATACTCTTTAGTATTACAGAGTGAATTTCACCTGCTAACAAGTACATTCACCAGAATACAGAACTCCAAGGTCATGTATTAAGCAGAGGTATGAGTTATGAATTCTTCTCAGTCCTAGGACTATCCTTATACTACAAGGGCTCATTTATCAGATTGGATAAGGAAATTGGTTCTGCTTTCATCATGTCTACAGGCAAGTCATGAAAGGGGCAAAGTCTTTTCAAAAAGACTTTGGGAAAAATTAACTGAGTTTCAAAACACTTCATGTGACACACTAGTTTAGAGGTCAGTGAAAAGGATAGCATTGGCTCTGGCCTCAATTTACTACCTGGGCTGAATATGCTTTTTTAGGATATCCTGAAATCTGAAAGTTTAACATCATATTACAAATTTTGATTCTGACTTCGTCTTGCTCCTGAAGGTCCATTTTGCCAAGTATTACTAACTACTCTCTCCATAAGAATAACCTGACTGATTTGAGAGATCAGCCATACTGTTGGTGTTCTAGTTACAGGACTTATAGAGATTATACAAAATTTTTAAAAACATCATTTAGGTTGTTGATTTGAAAGACAGTACCTTCTTCATCAAGGCTGGCATAACTTTGTCCTTCAGCAAGAATGCCATGCTTTTCATCCTTCCACTCCTGGCTAACTGCACACACTATTTCTTGTGATGCTGCTTTTAGGGCTGTGATGGAATTGCACCGTTTCTTTGAAGGTGAAGGCTTTAAAGCTGCATTACCAAACAAACATAGGTGTTGAATGGTGTCATCTCCCTACAAATCTTTAACAGCTTATGAAAAAGTAAGTCATACAGAAAATCTAGGTTTTTGAATACAGATGAAGAACGTGTCCAGAAACTAACTTAACAAACATTATATTAAAACCAGAGTGAAAGGTATTATTAGTTCATCTGCAAGAGAAGTACTTCTGTCTTTTTCAGTTTCTTACTGCTTATTAAGTCACTGGCACCAGTAAGTTATAAAGCTCCTTATGGAGTACCAACCCACGTAATCAGAGACATAATGATACAGAAAAAAAACTCTGGAAAACAGAAAAGACCTTTGAAGGATACTGAGAAGTTATGATCACTTTTTTTGGCTGTTAACTACTTCTGTGTAATGACACTGCAGAATTTCTGCTTCAGACTCGTGTCAAATATTTTTTTCGGTACAATAAACAAAAAATCTTGATAAATAAACAAAATCTTGATGGCCTACACACTCAGGTATCAGCACCTCTTTTAAAATTCTTAGCAGGACCTGTCTATTTAAAAAACATTTTGAATCAAACTCTAAAACTGATCATTGCCACTACTACTGAACCATGACCTCCATCTGTAAATCTCCAGAAGGATGCCAGCTATTTCATTCAGTGTTTTCTGGCGGCTAATATCCATGTACTGTCTGCAAAGTTACTTCAGATGCACTGTAACACATTTTTTTCATTACTTTACTGCAAAGTTTAAATGAAACATCATGTCACTTGGCTAAAGACTGAAGAAAAGGATCAGATACAGGGTATTTTTTAAAAATAACATAGTATATAGTTGCTGAGCTACCCTCTGCCCAAGGCTAAACCCACTTATTAAGTTTTTGTTGTTAATTATGCATGGTTGTTCTGTGCACTAGGGGAAAAAAACAGATTCAGAATAGAGCTTAAGTGTTAAAACTGAAATGTCTGACTCAAAGCCTAGAAATAATGTTCCTGAAGGCAGGAACACTCCCGATTTTTTATGAAAGAATAATAATGCATTTGAACCATTAATCTGTATGGAAGTACATTAACAGCCCTGTATACAGAGGAAATCAATAAGAGTAGGATACTTAGACAGGTTAATAGCCTGGAAAAATGAGACAGATGAATTAAGATCAGAGAGAAAATTAAGCATGATAGCCTTTAATTGTACATTGTAGGCTTCAAATACAGAACAGGTTGTGTCTTGTCCCAGAACAAATCTACCAGTCAGAATTACAAAGAATTGGAGGAAAAAAGACTCAGATGTTGAGGAAACATATACAGCATTTATTTTGTCAAACAAGAGTCTCAAGTAGTGAGGAGCAGACACTCTTTACTCTTTATCAACACAGAGGAGTTCTTTTGAGTATTGTCTCAGCAGAAGTCTCACCATTCTTTGGCAAAATTATTCTAAGATTTAAAGAGAACTGAGTTTCAGGGGTCTCCTTTCTCCTTTAAACTGAATTTTGCTTCAGATTTTGTCACATTACAGCAGATTATTCTGTTTTCTTATTAATCAATCTTTTCCAAAGGTTTTAACTTTCAATATTTTAAATTGTTAATTTATTCTAGTATTTGTAGTCATTTTTGGTTTACTTAAATCTTAGTTCTAGTGTTTAGAAATATAGTTCTCCATAGTTTGTATTTTGTTCTCTCTCTATCCACACAGACTTTTTCCTCACTTCAGATAACTAATGGAAATGTTAAGAGACCAGCATAACACTGGTGAAAAAGTACTTGCAAAACACCTTCTCTCAGTTTGAGACAATGCCATATGATAAATGCTCCTCCTGTAGTATTTGAGCTGAATATCCATTCCACATTTTGACACTCAAACTCCAAAGCAAATACATTTCCATGAGCAGGTTTATGAAACTGTGAACTCGGATCCATTTTAAAGTTTCTCTGCAAACTAGGTAATTCTAGCTCATCAGTTAATGCTTATTTGTTAAGAACACTGCTTCGTAAAAAAACCTCAACTCAGAAAACACTCTCTCCTAGAGGGTAAGCAAAACCAGCCCTTCTCTTACTTGAAAGAAACAGCAGCCAAAAAAAAAAAAGGTGCAATTTCAGCACCATCTCCATGGGTTTCAAAAATAATCTGGAAGTAAAGCAGCAAGTTAGTACGTATGCACACTATTTAAAATATCTAATCTGTATGTCTTACTGTAAGGTTTTATACTACTTGTGATAATTGTTGGAAAAAAACTCCAACCTCAAGCACTCATCTTTGCCTTACCAATATATTTATTAGAGACTTCCTCACTGCACACATATTGAGCACATCTCAGCAGTTGTCACAGAATGGCATGTGTTAGAAGGGACCTTAAAAATCATCTAGTTCCAAACTCTGCTGAGACCTGTAACACCTACCACTACAGCAGGCTGCACAGATCTCCACCAAACTGGCCTTGAACACTCCCAGGATGGGGCATCTACAATTTCTGTGGGCAACCTGTTCCAATGCCTCATCACCGTCACTTGTAAAGAGCTCCTTCCTAACATCTAACCTAAATCTACCCTTCTTCAGCTGAAAGCCATTCCCTCTTGTCCTATCACTATATGTCCTTTTAAAAAGTCCATTTCTAGCCTTCTTGTAAGTTCCCTTCAGGTACTGGAAGGCTGCTACAAGGTTTTCCCAGAGACTTCTCTTCTCTGGGCTGAACATCCCCAACATGCTAGCTTGTCTTCATTGGAGAGAGGCTCCATCCCACTGTCTTGGTGGCTCCTTTGGACTCTTCAACACGTCCGTGTCCTTCCTGTGCTGGGACCCCAGGGCTGGGTGCAGCCCTGCAGGTGGGGTCTCAGCAGAGCAGAGCAGAGGGGCAGAATCCCCTCCCTGGCCCTGCTGCCCACACTGCTCTGGATGCAGCCCAGGACACGTTTGGCTTTCTGGGCTGGGAGTGCCCATGGCTGGGTCATGTCCAGCCTCTCCTCCCCCAAATCCTTCTCCGCAGGGCTGCTCTCCATCTGTTCATCCCACAGCCTAGATTGGTATCTGGGGTTGTCCCAACCCAGATGTAATGCTTCACACTTGGTTTTGTTGAACCTGGTTCGGTTCCTATGGGTTCACTTCTCAAGCTCTTCAGGTCTCTTCTGTCCCCCATCACCATCCTTCTCTGCACTTGCAACACTTCAGATCAAGTTTCCTTTCAGTAGCATGGGCAATTTATAGAGAAAATATCCATCAATTCATTAATATTTATAAGACTCACAAAAGATCTTATTTTCCTGAAAAACTGTCATAACATATCATGCATACAGGGAATCACTACATGGGGTTAATTTAAATTTTCGTTTTCTTCTAAAGATTCCTTAATTCTATTTAAAATATCTTAATTGTTTAATATAGTTACTCTCAGCCTTTTCATTTGTCTACTCTATTCTTTTTCTTATTTAGAATTTCACAAAATACTTATTACCTACACTTCTGCCTTATTATTGCATTATCAGTTTTCCTTCTTCTTTCATATGCCTTTACACATAATAATGTTTGTTGTTCTGATCTGCCAGGCCTTTAACACTAGTTTTCATGGGCAGGCTTAGAATTGCAGGTTCAAAGATCACAGGCTCAATTGGTCTTTTGAAAAGACAATCTGTAGATGATAATCTTTAACATGCAGAGCAACAAAGGCCAGTATGACTTCCAGTGGTAGAAAATGTAGTGAAAATAAAACCTGATCTGAAATTTTGAAGGAAAAAAACTGTATGAAGGTATCTCTAAATTTTTTTTTTCTTCAATTAGTAAGACACTACATTAATTTCCCTGAATTGAGACAGTTTGGCCTGGAGTAGCAATTGATGAGTGACCTCTCCCTGTCCTTACTTGAACCCACCCACTTTTTGTTATAACTTTTCCTTCATCTCGTTGAAAAGGGGGAGTGATAGAACGCCTAGGTGTTCACCTGAAGCCAACTTTAGACAGCCTTGATATGACAAAAATATATAGTATATAATTATCTGTAATTTTACTAATAGAGTAAAATCCCAATTGCCAGAAATTTAGTTTCTTGACTGGAGCTACAGAAGTGCTACATGATGTGGATGAAAGGGCTTGTTTTATTGTAAAGACAGGAGCCTTATAAAATTCTATATATGATTATAAAAATACCGAAAAGAGTAGAAGTCACTAATTTCTTACCTTGAACTTTTTTAAAAACTCTTGCATTCATAAATTTTAAAAATCTGTCTGCATAAAAACTTGGTCGGTGAACTGAAACAGTATCCTACAAGATTGAAAAAATATCTCAATCACATTTTTCACAAGTAAGGTGTCAAGAAAGAAGCCGGCAAACTATATTATGTATTTCAGAAATAGTCAAAATTAGTGAATCATTACCATTTTTTTCCCTTTTAAAGGTTAATTCATCAAGAACTTTTTAGATTTTTCATTTATTAAATAATGAGTTGTGAATTATACAGCTATATTCTGCAAAATCTTCCAAGCATTTGAAATTAATTTTTTTCAAATTATGTATATTTTTCAGTTACAGAGTCATCAATGTTTAGCTAGGTGGCTAGACTTGTGTAAGTTATAAGGACCAACTAATATTATTAGTTGTCATTTGAAAGCTCAACAAATAAAATCAGAGCATGTATTTGCAAGATTCCTGTAGCAGCTCAAACCACATGGTGAGGTTAGACTACAATATCCCAGAACTAGTTTTTTCCTGGTCAACACAAGTCAAAGGTTGACCATAAAAAATATTGGCAGCTTAAAAAAATAATAAAATCAACTTACCCCATCATAAACGAGAGCTTTCCAAGAATGTTCCAGCTTCTTCATTAACCTAAGTAGGCAAAAAAACTAAATCAGAACTGCTTTATAAAACTTCCATTTTTTATAAGTAATTTCAGAATATTTTGCTCAGTGAAAATTCATAGAAAGTTGAAGTTCAACTTACCTGTAAGACTGGAGAATATCAATAATACCCATAAATAAAAGCAGCTTTTCACCTTTATGGCTTTTTGCTGGAATACCTCCCATTCTAAGAGAAATAACATAATTAGAATATCTTTTAAGGCATCTCTGATCACCAGTTACCAGCTGAACTGTACCCACTTGTAAACCCACTTGTAAACTTGTAAAGGAACAGACAATATTCAACCCAGATGTCACACTGCAAAGCCAGTCAAATGTGAGTCACCTAGAATGCAATAGGTTTTAAATAGAAAATCTGAAGTATCTGGGATTCAGTGGTAAATATACATCATTTAAAAAAGGAGGAATATTTTAAGATCTGTTTTAGATAGAACTGGCAATTCTCTGATGATCTGAAAATTGGAAGGAAGTGTATACATCAGCTTATTGCTAAGGAAAAAAAATCATTTTAGATAAGGGAGAATTTTCTCACTTTATTGATCATAAGTAAAAATCACAGAGAGTCTGCATATTAATCAAAGTCTGAAAAGATTGTTTCATATATTTTCCATTAAAAATTATGCATTATTGTGCTTTTTCCAAAATTTCTTTACAGACAGATAAGTGACAGATAAAACAAGAGTATCAGGCTGAGAATCCTGACTACATGGGCCTCCAGTCAGTCCAGGGTCTGTATTCAGCCATGAACCTTCGACCAAAGACCCTCTCTTCCTACTACA
The DNA here is from genome assembly GCA_013397245.1 of Thryothorus ludovicianus. Classification (NCBI taxonomy): domain Eukaryota; kingdom Metazoa; phylum Chordata; class Aves; order Passeriformes; family Certhiidae; genus Thryothorus; species Thryothorus ludovicianus. The sequence goes on from VZTB01010104.1 coordinate 28,640, forward strand.
ACACCTAGAAAAATGGTCTGGTTTAGAACCATTGTTTTTTCCTCCACTAGCCATTATGTCAACATGAGAGAGACAGTGCAAGGAGACAAGGAAGGACTACACTGGTAAGGATACGAGTAGCACTATATTAGCTCAAGTGGTGTGGGAGCCCAGTTAGTGCAACACCTCTGCCATCAAAAACAGCACTGACCACCTTCTGTGTGAAGGCAAGTTGTAAAAACCAAGTGAAATAAAGCTGTCTAATTATAGTCTAGAGTTCTCAATGTCAGGAAACTCTCCGTGAATGTTAAATATTGTAATTCCCTCACTTGTTTGCTGTAGGTTTAAGCACAGATTTCTATATCATTATTTGTATTTACCTACACAGCTCCCATGAGAATCAGAAGAAAAGTAAATCCTTAATTTCAAATTAAATCCTCATTATAATGGACTCTATGCAATGCTGAATGGTGACAATAACGCTCTCATAGCACTTATATATTATGAAGAAAACAACAGAATAAAGATTGTCTATATATTCAAATTTCTATTAAATTTTTGCTAGACAGAAAAATAGGAGAAAAATACCAGTTCTTAATCTCAGGAAATAAAATACACAACTTCATTTCAGTGGTTGATGATATCATTCTATGTACATTGAATTTACTGCTTAAATATGAAAACAACCCCTGTAGGAATATCCATTTAAATGTTAATTTATAGTTTTTACGTTGACCTCACCAGGCTGCTTCCAGTTAAAATTAGATTATATCTGGGACTCTTGTAATAGCTATCCAATAACATCTCTTTTTTTAAAGGATGCACGTGCTCATATGTAAGTCACTCTAAACTATTATATATTTCAGGATGGTCAATATAGTGGCCAACCTTCTGATTTCATGCCCTGTGACAAATCTTCATGATGCAGCTTTTGGGAAAAAAAAAAAAAGTTCAATTTTTGCATTCCTGGAATGCAGTGTACTCATGAATGTTCTTCCTATTAATAGTTTTAATAGCAATCTTGAGAGCAGGTTACGGCACTTACGTGTTTGTTGTCTCTGTAGTGACAGAGTCTCCAGACTTCCCAGGGCCCTGTATAGATTCCATGGCTGTGGAATAGAGAACTTTCTGCCCTCCGTGGCGTTTTGCATCTGATGCACTCTGTGAACACTCTCCTTCTCTTTCCTTTATGTTACTGTTTAATATGTGGATCCCCAGAAGCAGACTGTAATCCATGATCTTAAAACTTTCTAGAACCTACCAGAGAAGGAATGGCTATATTGAAACCACAAAAGAATTACACAGCAGTATTTTGCAAACCTGAGTGAAAGTATGCTCTTTAGGCATAAGCTTCTCTTATCAGAGAAATTACTGTGTGAAATTACAGTTAAACAAAAACCTTTTACTATCCCATACAAGTCAAAGTGCTAGTTATCTAATTAGCTGAATGCTCTTGTAACAAGTGGGAAAAGAAGATGCACAGCTGAAATATAACCTGAAGTTATTTCATAGTGAAGGAAGATAATTTCAGGCAGCATCTTTTCCTTTATTGCAAATAATTAGTTAATGGTTCCATCATAAACTTATGGAAAACACATTTTTTGAATTATCTCTAATCCACATTCCAGACCTCCCTGAGCGTTTTTGCCTGTAGTTCTCTCTTATCTTCCTTCCCCCTCCCATTTATAACAGAGACAATACTCTTGGAGAACTTTGAAATGTCAACAAAAGTATTTGCTACCACCCCCTCATTAGCAGCTGATGGGATTGGAGTACAAAAATCATGCGCTAGGTTAAATAAGATCTATCTAAACTCAAAAGACAAGTTTTACTTCTGAAACATGACTTAATTAACTAGCCTTCTCTTCTAGCTCTACCAACCATTTCTGTCTTCAGCAGTGCGTCTTCTCTCACACACAAGTACTTTGATATTTTTTTTTAGTCAGCTACACCACTACAAAGTCTGGCACACTGTCATTGAAAGGCAATACAGTTTAAGTCAATACTCAAACGTGAACTAAAGCAAACTGCGATCACATCTAGTAATATAACCAAACTGTTCATAGCAGCAGTTCCATGTCAGACAGCAGCTGTGTTTAATCCCTTACACAAGGGCACTATTGAGTGGAGAGAGAAACACCAGTAACAGCCAGGAGGGACGTGCTGTGCCACTCACCTCTCCTGTACCTCATGCAGCTCAGCAGTGATACATTATATGTTTTGGCACATGGTGCCCAAAGATAATGGTGTAATTTTTGTCACAAGAGGTAATACTACATCTTTTTTATGTGCAAGAAAAAAGTGATTTTACAGAGATGAGAGTAGATTCCAGGTAGGTAATTTTGATGAAGATTATCCAATCATAAGTATTTTTGGTTAAGCAGAAACATCCCTTCTCTTAATGAAAAATTTTTTAAAAAGCAATTTCAGCACTTGCATAGGTTTAAAAACTATATGGCAGTAAATCACTAGCTTCGTATGGATCTGTATGTCTAATCAAAGGTTTTTATACTGCTTACCGTAATTGTTGGAAAAATATTCATTGCTCAAATAACCAGAGCAGTGATGAAACAAAGCATAGCACACTGTATTCTAAATGTAGAAAGGCATAAAATCAGAACTGATTTTCAAACTCAAAGAATGACTTTAAGAGACCATGCACAGAGGGATCCTACACAGTGATGCCTCAGTTCAAATGGAACAAAAAAAAGGCTGTTAATGTATGCCCTTAGTAGTCCTCAGTATCTTCTAATGACAGAACTCATAAAGGATTTCATACACAACAAAAAAGTATTCTCTAACCACAAGATTTTGAAATTTTATTGAGCATTGTGTGGAAA
>VZTB01010104.1:46861-75828 GCA_013397245.1 Thryothorus ludovicianus
AAGGGAAGGTTATCTGGAATTTGGTTCTGATTATCTCATTACTATCATTTTCTTCTTTTAGCTTTGTTAATAAAGTTTTTTTTCTTGTGCGTTTTCAAGTTTAGATCTGCTTTTGTTTTCTTCCTTATTTTTAATCCTATCTCACAATGAAAAAATAAACCCCCCACAACTGCCTCCTCTCTGGTGTTGAATTTCTAGCAGGCATCTGACAGGTTAAAATCACCCATAAGAGCAAGGGCTGAAATTATGAAACATCACCATCACATCACAGAATAGTTCATCCACCTGGTTGGGTGGTCTACAACAGACTCCCACCAGGATGTCTGCCTTTTCAGCCTTCCCCCTGATTGTCACCCATAGGCATGAGAAGGTTGAGACCTTCTCATCACTGTTCTTGAGCTCTGTACAGTCAAAACACTTCCTCATGTACAGTCACCCCAGCCCCTCTCCTTCATTGCCATTCCCTTCTGAAGATCTTGTAGCCATCCAATCACGTATCCATAGCTGCGATTACGTCATGGCTATCCTGCTAGTCTCTGACTTCCAGCTCCTTCTGATTGTCACCTGTATTCCTTAGCTCTTTACCTTGTTTTATATTTATTATCTCACTGTATTTTTAGCCTAAGTTACAAAAGTCTTGAGATGAATACTAGGTATAAGGTAAAGGAAAACGTCAGCAGCAAAATGATGCTAGATTTCAAAAAAACCTCTCTGGTTTTTCTATGCCCATGGATTCATTTATGAGAAAAACTGAGAGAAGTCTTTTAAGAAGAAGAGTAAAGTTCTACACTGTGATTTCTAAACAAACAAGAACATCTTCAAGACAAAGTTTTGGTACTGAAATCAGTCAGATAGAAACTTTCAAACACATTTTTGAGTATTAGAAAGCTGGCCTTTTTTAGAGCATGCTAGTCAATTTGTGAATCTTTCCTCTCTAATCAAATGCCCCGAGAGTCATGTAGTCATGTGAACAGAGTTTTTATCATACACACTGATTATATATTCATTAGCTATCCCCACTTACTTGACTTTCTTTGACATAATCACATTCTTTGTCCAAAGTCCTTATATGATTCTTTGGGGTCTGTCTTCAATGTCCAGTGTCCTTGACCTCTGCTTTTGAGTAAGTGCAATATCATTGTTTTGCATAACTTCTACTTTGCCAGCCTTGCAGAGCTGAGCTGGCATCCTGCTTGTGTTTTGCATAACTTCTGTTTGCCTAGGTTACATCCTTTATTTATTTCTCCAAGGTTGTGCTGTTATGTTCTGCTGTCCTTGATAAGAGTAAAATGCTGTTCTGTTTTAGTGTTCTTATCAGTTTGACCAGTGTCTGAATGGTTTGATAAATAGAGAAATAAAAGATCCAAGACCTGACACTGTTGCTGTAATCATCTTTTCCAGAGTTTCTTTACTCATTTACCACAACTTAATTACTCAGTAATGCAAAAGACACCATTATACTTGGCTAAAAGAGTACCCAAAGGACACAAAAAAGAAAAAAGGTTACAAATTCACACAGATATGAAAAGTTAATGTTAAGCAACATTCCTGGAAAAGATAATGAATAAAAAAATAAATACAGTGAAAGAATTTAAGAGCTTTCATCCTGTATAATTAATACTTGTCCTATGAACTGGCCACCTTTCATAAACCACAGTTCAATGACAGAAGCCTACTCAACCCACCTAGCTGCCCATGCATTCATGCTGCCAAAGCCCCACATAACCTGTTTCAGTGACAGCAAGTGAACAAGCTTTCACAGGCTCCAGAAACATATAACACGTCATACTCTCGAAGAGGAGATGAGAGGAGGAAAAAAACCAAACAGATTTCTGTCTGGAATTCATACATAAAAAGATGCTTGTGGATGACCAATGATACATACAAAGACAATAGAATACTGCTGCTTCTTGGAGTGCTAAATCCTACAGGTAATAGTGAAGGCTCCCTAGTCCTAATGATCTTCTCTGATCACTTTATATTTACTGCAGTATGACTCCAAGGTATCAAAATCAAATCCACATGTATTTTATTGTTCCATTATAGAGCTAAAAATGGAAATCGGTAGGATACAAGCTAAAGATGGTAGTGTTTCTTTACAATTAAGATAGACTAAAACTCTTTCATAAGGCCTTTCAGCTGCTCAGAACAGTGCCACATTTGTTAGACATTAAGTTTTATATAGCTGGTTGTGATTAATTGAATGTATGTACAATAAGAGGATGCCCCAGTGGTCATCTAGCTGCACTGGAAACCTGGGGTCATACTTGTAAATGCATTTAATTGCCACAAGATGCAGAAAAGAGTGGAACAGAGCATTCTCTATTGAAGTATCACATAATATTTTAATATTATTTAATATTTCATTCAAATTTTTAATTAAGTTCAACATTTTGGTACTAAATGCTTTTATAAATCTGCTTCTTCCGGATGTAACTCAAAAGCTTCTCCTGTGAAAGCATAGCAGCAAATAGATTATCTGTCCTTGCTTTACCAGAACATGCCACTTCACTAAAGTGAGATGAAGGTAGGAGGTTTACTATGACAATAGGACAGTTCTGAGCCATTTCCTAAGTGCATATGGAGTAGAATGGCCAATGCTGGGTCAGCAGGTGCACAGTAATGCATAGCAACTGGAGATTTATTGCAAAACAGAGCAATTATTTTGCCACAGCTTCTACGCAGAAGGCAGTTCCGTGTATTTAGAGCACATCAAATACTTTATTGTAGACATAACAGTCAATTTCACTATGCAGACAACTTTCCTTATTCTTTATAAAATCATCTTTAAAAAGCAACTTCTGTTAAAGGTCTATGGAGTATTTACTATACCCTACTGTTTCTGTTAATCATATTAATTAGTTTCAGCTTCACTACCTAAAAGAATAGTTTACCGATCCCAACAGTAAGCTCTTCTGTAATTCATGAAGCAAGCTTGACACTAAGTTTTCTTGTTAGTTCTCTGGAAAATAGTTTTTAAGGTTTTATTCACGGTACTTTTAACAGAAAAAGCACCCTCACTACCAATATTTTCTTACAGTAATGGAAACATTTCAAATTTCTTATCATTTTGAGGCTCATATGACAAGTACGAATTGAGTATGACCTTGCTCTTGCTGGAAAAGGGCAAACTCCACTGTACAGAATGCTTGATGTAAGAACATCCCTATCCTATTTAGGATTATTCACATTCCCCTCTATTAGCTATTTAAAGAATGTATTCTCTCCATATTTTCTTGATACATTTTACAGTTTCGGTCTCATGGGATCAAAGTGTATGTGCAAAGCACTACATATAACAATTTTTAATCTAAACTATGGACTTTCAAGGGGGTGACTATGTCTTTGAAATTGAACAAGAAAAATGCCCATGATCTATTGACAAAAAGTTAAATCTTCAAAATGGTTCTTGGGACATAACAAGAAAGGGGGTAACCATATAATTTCCTTCTCAGTTTGTTTAAGCACAGGTCTACCAGAAAAATAAAGACTTTTAAAATTAGCTCTGATTCTGGCAATCTTGAGGAATTTAAGTCTTTCTATATAAGCCATGACAACAAAATACAGGCTTTGGAAAGATTAGGTAGCAATTGTAACTTACAAGGTATTTTAATACCTTAGCTGTTATACCACACAAAAGAAAAAGATTTGTAGGCAGACTAAAGAAGAGAAACTAAGCTTAAAATGCAAGTTTGGTTTAACACTTAAACTGTAATTATTTACTTTTATTTTTAATCAAGCACACCTAGAAATGACTATGTGCATCTTAGCCTGTCTCTTTGTAAATACTGAGAGGGGATTTAAAGCATAGGTGGTGCAATATCAAACTAAAAGTCAAGTAAAACTAATTACATTTTTAATGGCTAACCCTATGGCTGTAAAATTTGCTTAACAAGACATCCAGATACATTTCTTGGCAACTTTACTTTGCTATGGGCTCACCCTGGTAGGATGTACTTAGGAGATACCATGCCTATCTGAAGGGGCAGAGAAAGACAGCTGCATATCTTGGTAGCAAGCCTTCATCACTGGGGATTGTTCAAGGGCTCTTTCAAAGCTTTAAAGAACCGTTAACAAAAGAGTTAGTCCGCAGTTGTGACCCCATGTATAACTTTCTTGTGTGTATTGTAAAAAAACTGAAGAGGAGGAACACCTCAGTTTTTCAGTGAAAGCAATTCTTTTTTAGATAGTAAGATCAAAATAAAATGTCCAAACTTAAATGCTCCCAACACTAAAAACTAAGATTATCTAATTTCAGTTTCATTGCCTTTGAATGCAGCTTCTTTTTAAAAATTTATCAAAATATGTTTCACCTGTAAAAAGTGTATCAAACACACACATGCTTCAGGTCAGGTAGTACTCTGGTATGTTCCTTTCCTATATGTAATTTTAGGAAAGCATCATTTCCCACATGATAGAAGTAGGTATGTTTATTCTGTACAAATAGGCGTGCCTGTATTTCCTTCATACTGTGAGTTAAAGTCCAGTGGTAATACCCTTTTTTCCCACTTATATTTTCCTGAACTTTCAGTTACCAAATGCTTTCCTAAGCAGTTCCCTGCAAGTCAGCTTTGAAATACAACTAGGAATAGTAACTTAAAAACAAGTCAAGTCAAAAATATCTATGTAAGAGCTGAATACAGAAGCATTTACTTACAATGACAAAGATATGATTATTTCATAACCACCTGGAAAAGCTATTAAAACTCAGGATCTCAGAGAATTTGGAAAGTAGTTTAAGCAGTATACATAACCATACAACTATTTGGGTTATCAGAGGTTTACCAATAATTTGTTGGTAACAGAAATAGCTGAATCCAGTAATTCATACTAGATTTTGCTTTTGTCGCCAAAGTATCCCCATTTCTAATATTTGCTTTGCAACCTCCTCTCTATACTGTCATTTAACTCACAAACCATAAAAATTTTGTCAGAACTTGAGCCATTCTGTGTATCTCTGCAACCAAAGCACCAAGGAAGAGCAGAAGCATTTTATCAGAATATTCAGGTCACTTTATCTTCCTTGTGAAACAGCCCACTGGGAACATATCATGGTGTAAGTTACACAACAACTCATCATTAATGTGAACATTTAAACACTAGTCACACTGAATCTGTAGAGCATTCTGTACTACAAATATACTACTTAATCCATGAGCTAACTATGATACAGGTTTGGTACAAAGATATTTGCAAGGATAAGTATCAGTTTTCTTAATCAGTTCCTCAAAAGCATACTAGAAAGCAGTGCACTTCAGCTTTACATGTAGGATAGAACCTGGACTGGACAAGTAAAGTTTTTACTTTCTTAGTACTTTTAACTACTTATTTGGACTGTTATTCAAATGCTATCACGATACAACGGTAAGCTTCTGACATTAAAGAACAGAAAGTACTGAATAATAGTTCATTAGCATCACAAGAAAGCAATTTGTAAATGAACCAGTTCAGTACACAGGCCACAGCTGCAGAGTGCATCTGTGCACAGGTCATCGGCATTCTAACACACTTCCCAGCTCAATTAGAAACCATAGTAACTGTTCTCAATATGCAGGGTCTAGACCCGGCAAGAGAAGTGTATTAGCAACAAAAGTGCATAAGATTGACCAACAACTTACTGCAAAAAAGGTCAAACTCAACAGCTGTGATTAGAAGCAGCCTCCATCTAAGAAAACAAATAAAGAAAACAATGCAGGCTGAAACATGCCATCTTGCTTGAAACGTTCTGCATTTCTGAAACTTCATAGTCAAAATCAGCTGATACAATGGAGCAGCTTCTGTTTGGCTTCTCAATCACCACGGAAAATGCACCTCCTTCTGTGTCTGCTGGAATAGCTTAATAAACTGCCTACACTGCCAACTTACAACCAGCTGCAGAGCCCCATGGCCCAGCGACCAGTTTGAGCCACCACTGCCTGCCAGAGCTAGACTTACAGATGAGCAATGAGCCATTTTAACCAAGGCCATCTCACAGGAAGCCAGCACCACGGCCAAGTCAAAGGGCTGACAAAATATTGCTGAAGCCACACTGTACAAACGACTAACTAGAAGCAAATTGTATGACTGGGAACTGCTTCCAGCCAAGGAAGACAGAGACACAGATATGCCCCACACAGCTAGTCACAGGATAGAGCATAGAGAGCACATGCAGGATGAACAACCTTCCCACCAAACTCTCCAGCCACTGTTGCAGCAGTACCAACACCAGGTAAGCACTTTTGTTGCTGATTTCCAAAGCAGAGTTGAAAAGCCAGAAATGAGGTTACTTGGAGTGGTTTCCCTTGTGGTTTTACTCTATTCAGTGAGTAGGATGGAGACTTCAGACACTGTCTTCAAAATCATATAGGTCAGTGCAGGGTGCATTTCGTTTCTCCATTCTAGCAGCAAATTTGCATTTTAACTCTGTCTGTACGGCAGTTCTCAATGAGCACCATTATAGCAGCTTCCAGTAATACCTCATTTTCCAAAAATGGCATGTTATACAAACTCCTAGGGAGCTTGAAGAGAAAGGGATGAAAGGCCCTCCACCACAACATGCAAATGAAGGTAAGCACCTTTGCAATTCAAATCCATTCACTGTACAGAGACACCTGTACTTCACTCAAAGTCACTTCCAGAAATAAACACATTAATTAATCTGGGCTAAACTCTGACCAATTTAACACAGTTACAGAGTAACTCTGGACCAGGAATAACCTGCAATTCAGGGGGTAACTTTTGATTTATATCAGTAGCTTCCACAATATGCAGAGCAGTTATGCTCAGATCTGACCTAACCACTTTTTTCCCTGGCATTTTTCTCCCTTCTTAATGAATACTGAATGCTTCAGCATGACTACTGAGCCAGAGATACAGTTTGAAGGTTATTTCAGGGTCTGAGAGGTATGCAGAGACTATCCTCTTCAACCAATAAAATTCATAAACAAGTGTTAACTATTTCACCCTAATTATAAAAGGGCAGATGTAACAGTGCTCACTGGTGCCCAGGCTGCATTGCATTGTATTTCTACTAGCTTAGGTCAATCACTGCCACCTAAACAGTGCCCTTGTTGCTGTCAAAGAAGCTGGTGTGCCTATAACTTAAAAACAGAGTCTTCTGACCTCACTGCCAGACACAGGTAAGGCAGGGAAAACATGGGAGGAAGGTGGAGCAGGACACTGTGTGAAGAGGCAGGTTGCTGTGAAGTTGCCAAAATGAAGGGGAAGTTCAGCTGACACCCTGTTTGAAGTTGCAGATAATTTATTTGTACCCAAAGGAAGTGGAAAAATACTGCGCCTCGTTGGGTAAGCACGTTTCAGCACCCCTCTTGCTGCACTGCTAGGTTCTCCTTCAGCTGCAAACTTCTGCAAAAAGTTTACTCAGCCTCAGCTTGCTCCAGGGTACTTCCAGGTAGAGGTCAAGCCACTTCATCTGCTGGTGTAACTAATTTCTACTAATTTTCAACCCAGACCAATCCAAAGAGGACAAAAAGAAGTCATTACAGTAATTACTTTTAACAATGCTGCCATCACATGTAGGTACCCCCCCCTTAGGAAAAAGTGAAGAGCATCTGAGGTGCACCTTGGGAGTGCAGCCCCAACTATAATGTGCAACCATTGCTTTTTACTTCAAATATGGATAATGAAGTTCCTTATTGACATGACTCAGAACCAATTAACATAATGCCAGCATGAAACAACATCCCAATACACTGAACCAGCAAGAAAGAATTCTGCAATAATTTTATGCAATCCTTAAGTAATACAATTTATGCACAGTAATACACTTCTGGTTGATTATATTTTAGATAAATAAAAGTGTATGTTACACTGAGACATAGCAAGAATTTGAAATTTGACATTTTTGTGCTTCAGCATAAGAAATCAATTGTCATTTGAAGAGATTGCTACAGATAGACAATTTTTAGTACAGTAGACGTTGCCAACAAGTGCTCTTTGTGAAGATGCTCTCTGTTAGTCAAGAGGTCTCACTTTTCCAAATACTGCTTACTACCTAGCTATGCAAAAAACCCCCAAACAACAGAAAGCCAAAATTACACTACTTTGGTAATTACATTCATTCGTCTAATATTTTTTTTTATAGGAAATGGTCCAGAAACATACTATAAATATTTTCTATTCAATTTTATTGTAGTGCAATCAGTCTCTTCTCTCTTTTGTTTTTGTTTCAAACTAGAAGGGATGTCTCCTAACTCTTCCTTAATACCAATACAAAATAAGGAAATCTCATTTCTGTGTGTACATGCATATGAATCTCACAGGAAAAAAGACACATACAATGCCATGGACTACAAACCATTTTATTTTACTTGTTCCTTTAAAACTATGTTTAAAAAGAAAGAGAATAGATTTTCTTCCTCAAACCATGCTACGTAATAAAAGAGTTTTAGCATGTAGGTTCCTTTTAGTTTCCATGAACAAATGTGATATAGCAAACATGCCATGGAAACCTCTATCACTATCATAGGCAGACATTTTTCTCACCAATAAAAGCTTTGTTCTATGATAGGTGATTTTCTCACCGGTAAGTTGGATTTTTTAAACAACGTTTTGTGATTATAGTGTATGAAAACACATGCATATAGTTAACCTCTCTACCTAATCTACAAGAGAAAGACTACTAACCTGTGCACAAACCCTATCATTAGCACCAAGACAAGGATATGAATACCCTAAACTACTAGGAACTAATGTAAAAGCTTCATTTTGACATAATTTTTTTTTTTCTTTAAGGATATCTCACTTCAGCCAAAATCAAGGGAAAACATGAGGAAATACCAAAATTTAAAATGTCTGCAATTATTTTGTACATTGTTAATTTAACTTGGTTTAGTGACACCAGTAAATACTAAAGATTATAAATTATTCAAAACAGCTCATGAAGTAGCATTCAAACTGCATATGAACAAAACTTTGAAAAACTGATAGAAATCAATCCCAAATCCAGGAAAGATTACATAGATAGCATGTCCTTACTGAAATGACTGTATTTAGTCCTTCTGAAAATTCAGAAAACACTCAACAGAGTAAGTCATCCTGGTTTTGAAATACATCTCTCCTAAACCTTCTTCATCTCTTGCTAGCATGTGTAACTTGGAAAGGTTACATGGCACTGTACTTCACCTTCTGAACACCAAAAATCGGTATTTCCCTTATCAGCATTAATTGTATTGTTATAATTTCTATACCATCAACTTAGCAATGATATAAGCTGAAGTGACAAAGCAGTAAAGGTACACAACTTATAATCAGCATAACATGTAGGAGCTGAGTGTTGTCACAGAATAGACAGAATTTTATAGTATAAATATAAGGCAATGTTGTAGTATACATTTTTATATTATATACTTAAAATGACAGAACTTGAATTTTCATAAATGTTTAAAACCCCTCAACAAAATATCAAGCATTATTTTCAGAAATTAATACACAACTATTCAAATGTAAATGTCAGATCCACAAATCACTTCAAATTCAAATTGACAGCTCCTTTAATTGAAAGTGTCAAAATTACTTTCCCTCTCTATAAATGGTAAGTCTCTAATCTTCAGATAAAGGGTGTCCTTTCCAATTCTCTCCCTATTTTCATTTTCAATGACAACATAAAGACCAGATAATTTTCACGTTTCATACATTATATTACTCTAACACAATTTTGTTCAAACTGGAAAACAAATCTGGTTCAAAATACCTAGTTAAGAGTTTAATTATGAAATTTTATTGAAGAAAAATCCAATATGCTTGTTCTTACCTTGGTAGAAAGACACTTTCCACTACATAGAAGTCTTGCATAAGAACATCTCTGTCTGGTTTTGATGTAAGATTTCCTACCGTGTATCCTATTCCCAACTGGATGGCACCTTTAATAGCTGAGGATGCAGTCTGTGTAGAAAGTAAGAATTCAAGCATGAGTTTGCTAAACGAAGATTTCTGATCTTTATCAGTAATATTATAGCTAAATGCTTTGATAATTTTCATAATAACAACACCCTGTCATCTTTATATCCCAGACCTCAGCAAAATAACTGATTGTCCTGGTTTGGTATTGATTCATATTTGAGTATAAAGTAGGTCCCTGTCAAAGGCCTTGTTGGCTTCCTGTGGACCTGACAGAGAACCAATCAGAAGCCAGTTTTAAATATTGACACATTATTAAATCAATGAAAGGAGTGAATACACCTTTGTGAATACACATTTCAAGATGAAAACCCTGGGAATCTCTCTCTAGTTTCCAGCTTTGGAGAAGTATCAGGGTGCTGGCCAGGCTGGTCCCCCCAGCCCTCCTAGCACGGCTGCTTCCTCATAAACAGCTCCAGCCGCAAACAGCTGAGGCCAGAGGCGGCCCCATAGCTGGAATTGAATGTAGCAGGGGCCAGAGATGAGCCACAGGGACAGAGTGACCACTGCCATTCTGGTCGAGCCCTTTGAGATCCTGGCACTGCCCCAGTGCAGCCTGAAATCCATCACCATGGCTGCTCAGCCATCCCTGTTTGCTCTGCAGGCCCCAGGTGAGACACTAATTCTTTCAGTGCACAGATGAGACTGCAGACCTCAATCCTCTCTTGAACGAGAGAAATAAAAGGAGTGAAGACATGCAGAGGACCAATATGGAGACACCAAGGTCAGTAAAGGAGTCAGGTCCTAGATGAGAGGTGAAAGAGGAAATGCCTTATTTTTAGGCTGAAATTGTCTTGTAAGTCATGGTGATGGACTATNACAGAGAACCAATCAGAAGCCAGTTTTAAATATTGACACATTATTAAATCAATGAAAGGAGTGAATACACCTTTGTGAATACACATTTCAAGATGAAAACCCTGGGAATCTCTCTCTAGTTTCCAGCTTTGGAGAAGTATCAGGGTGCTGGCCAGGCTGGTCCCCCCAGCCCTCCTAGCACGGCTGCTTCCTCATAAACAGCTCCAGCCGCAAACAGCTGAGGCCAGAGGCGGCCCCATAGCTGGAATTGAATGTAGCAGGGGCCAGAGATGAGCCACAGGGACAGAGTGACCACTGCCATTCTGGTCGAGCCCTTTGAGATCCTGGCACTGCCCCAGTGCAGCCTGAAATCCATCACCATGGCTGCTCAGCCATCCCTGTTTGCTCTGCAGGCCCCAGGTGAGACACTAATTCTTTCAGTGCACAGATGAGACTGCAGACCTCAATCCTCTCTTGAACGAGAGAAATAAAAGGAGTGAAGACATGCAGAGGACCAATATGGAGACACCAAGGTCAGTAAAGGAGTCAGGTCCTAGATGAGAGGTGAAAGAGGAAATGCCTTATTTTTAGGCTGAAATTGTCTTGTAAGTCATGGTGATGGACTATGATATACTTGAATATCCCTTTAAACCATGTAAAAAAGGTATGAGGAGATGAACATTCAAATTGTTGATGTGAGCAAAGGCATCCATGCTGAACAAGAGGCTGAAGTAGCTGTGATCCCATGAGAAGTTAAGACAGAGAGAATGATGAAGACCTCTTTTGCCCTGAGAGAAGAAGAGAATCTCTGTTCCTAGAGATGAAGATGATCTTAGAGATAGATGAAGACAACCTTTGTTTTTGAACAGCTTATCCTTAAAATAATACCCCATAAGCTGACATGGCCCATAAACACAGCTGTGAGAAAGATGTGAAAGATCGGAGGGACTTCATGAATGCAGATTCCCGGGTGGTTGCTGTTTATGAAAATAGAAGCCATGAGAAAATTGTTTTTCTTGTGGAGAATTCGCCATGATGTAACAAGAGATAAGTTCTCCCTACGTGAATTAAGAAAGACTGTTCTAACGGTGCAAAACTGACTGAGAATTCTGGATGTTGTTTCTGTACTTTGACAGTGGAAAGGAAAGAAGGTACGAGGGGAGGAAGGGAAGTATTCTCAAGGTTTTATTTTGATTCTAATTTTACTCTTCTAGTTTTGTTAATAAATTTTCTTTATACCTTTCACAGTTTATGCTTGCTTTGCCCTTCTGGTCAGGAAATCCCAAATTGGTGAACCAAAACCACTACACTGATTTTTAATTAAAATATTTAAAAGAGTCGCTATATACAAAGTGAAACTTTTCAAATTGCCCAAATAATTTAGACATGGAGTTCTAATTCAGCCCAGAATCACAGAATAACAGGTTGGAGGGGACCTCAGGAGGTTCAACCTTTATTGATGAAAGCATGATCTTGACAAGACAGCCAAGCATCCAATCAAGCCAAATCTCAAAAATGTCCCACACTTGGGAATCCATCAGTTCTGAGGAGATTATTCCACTGGCTGATTGTTTTCACTGTGAAACATTTCCACTTGTGTTCAAGCAGAATATCCCCAGGAGTAATTTTAACCCATTATCCCTCATATTTTCCACGTGACCCCTTGTAAAAAAGGAGTCTCTACCTTCTTGTAACCACCCTTCAAATACTGTAACATGGTGATAAGCTTCCACTCAATCTTCATTTCCCAAGGTTGAACAAACTCAACTCCCTCAGCCTCTCCTCAGGTCAGGCTTCCTAGCCCTTTGATAAATCTCTGTGGCCCTTCTCTCCACCCTCTCCAGCCTGTCCATATCTTTTTTGTATAGTGGGGACCAAAACTGACAACAGTGTTCCAGCTGTGGCCAGACAAATGCTGACAGGAATGGGATAATCTCTGCTGATGATGCCTTTGTTGATGCAGCCCAAGATCTCACTGGGCTCCTTTGCTCCAACAGCACACTGCTCACTCATATTGAGCTTGTTGCTTACTGGGACTCTCTGGTCCCTTTCCACAGAGCTGCTCCCCAGCCTTGTGCTCCCAGTCTGTGCTGCACTCCTGGATTTGTTTTCCCAGGTGTAAGACCTTACACTTGTCCTTGCTGAACTTCATAAGGTTCTTCTTTTTCCACTCTTCTGGCCTACACAGGTTTTCCTGCAGCGTGGTTCTCCCTTCCAAAGTGTTCACATGATCCCTGAGTGATTGGAAGTGCTCTGGATGACCACTTGTGAAGAAACCAGTGTTGGGCGGGCCCAAGACCAGTCCCTGGGGGTACTGTTCTTGTTCCAGGTTGCCAATTGGAAAAGGAGCCATTTATCCCTACTCTGGGTGCAGCCTGTGGGTCAGTTGCCCACCCACTGCACAGGCAGCTTGTCCAGCTATGCAACAGCTTCACCATAGAGAAAGTCTTGGAGAAAGACAGGCAGCCAATGTCCATGGCTTGCCCCACATCAACCAAGCAGGTTCTTTTGCTGTAGAAGGCAATCGCGTTTGCCAAGCACGATCCAACCTTGGTGAACCTGAGCTGGCTTTTCCTAATAGTGTGCTTCATCTGACTTGTGATGGCTCCTAGGAGGATTCTTTCCATAACATCTTCCTTTGCCTTTGTATTAACCTTTAGAGTGCACAGTCAGACCCCAAATTCCACAATATTGCGATCACTGCAGCCAAAGTCATCACTATGTGAGATATTACAAAGCTGGTTTCCTTGGTTATCAATCCAAGTCCAGCCGTGCCTTATTGCTGGTTAACATATCTCACATTTATATGAGGAAGCAGTCCTGTATGCATTCCAGGAACTTGATAGATGTGACCTGCTGTACTGCTCTACCAAGAATGTCTGGGTAGTTGAGGTCACCAAAAAGACCCACAATCTGTTATCCAAAGGTTGCTTAAGTGACCCTGATTAAGTGCTTCTTTGCCCTTTTCATATTGGCTTGGAGGTCAGTAGCAGATGACTATTCTAAGATTCCCCTTGGGGATGTCCTTTCTAAACTTGACCCAGAGCTTCCATAGCCACTGTAGTTGATTTTTATATGTTCATGGTTCACTTTTATCACAGAGCACAACTCCTCCTCTACTTTCCTGCCTGTCTTGACAAAACCTATAACCATCCTTTGTGATCCTCTTAAGACATTTGCAATCTGAAAGGACCTTCAAATTGCTTCAGGATTGTGAAGCAAACATTATATTCCGGGAAAACACTAGTCAAGACAGGAATTTTTAAGAAAACATGGAAGGAGTGAATAAAGAAAACCATTGGGCAGGAAAAGAGTGCTATGAGAAAGGGAGTATCTTCCCTTGCATGATTTCCCCTCATGTTTGAAGACAACATATTTGGTCCTTGTTTTTAGGTTTTACCTCCTACCTACCAAACAAGCAAGAGACTAACAGAAGAAACAAAGAACACCAGAAGTTTCATGATCAGAACCACCTCAGCACTAGAACAGAACAATTTCATGAGTGGAAATCACATAAGAAGTGGTTCAAGTACACAAAGCTACTCTTGTTATAGTTCTTGGAACAGCATATATTAGAGTGGTTGTTTATTTTTAGAAAAGACAGAGATGTGTTGCTCTTAAATAATTAAGGCTGCACACCAAGCAGAACTTATACTTGCATAACAGTTTAGAACCGGTGATTTGATGGGAACAAACAACACTCCATTCTGAAAGTGCTTCTTTGACTAGTAAAAAGATTTGGCTTTGTGTCATAAGAAGAGTCACATTTTTCTTTACTTGAAAGGTTTCTATTCATGAATGATTAATGCCCAACAAAAGCTGCAATTATGTAACTTTGATCAAACCAATACACATACAAATAGTTTCTGCTTCATTGCTGGATGCCCATCTTGTTCATTGCCACAGCAAGCAGCTATGTCTGAAAGAAGAGCAGATAGCACAGGACAACAGAGGACATGCCATTCCAAATAAACCATGACAAAACAAACTTTCAAAACACTCAAGACAAGCAACCTGGCAATATGATTTCAAAAAGAAACCTCTGGATTGTCTTTCCAAACTCATAAAAATATCTGTAGTATTTTTTTTCAAATTCAAAAGACATACAGACTTGTAGTCTCTGAAAGGCAGAATGTAAGGCCTTCTACTACTATGAAAATACATTTCCTACAAGGTTCTCTTCTTGTTCATTTACACTTATATTCAAGAGTGTCATTAGTAACCACAGAAGTTGGTGCATTTCTGCAGCAACCACAGAAGTTGGTGTAGCAGAAAAGTAATGTGATGAAATCGTTAAGAATACTTTAACAACTGCTTTGAAACAAATTGAGAGCCGCTGCAGTATACTTAAGGCAACTGTGAGCCTGAAGTCCACTTTTTGTCAATCATCACTAACACCAAAGGCTGGCAACCCAGTATGCCCTTAGGAATTAAAAAGTATTTGTTTTCATAATCCATAAAATAAAAACAAAGCAAGCTCTGGAATTTGTCTTTAAAACATCACTTGTCTTAATTTTTGAACATTTTATTATTATTAATAATACCATTATCATCATTAAATCCAAGGAAAAGAAGCTGCTTCTTAAGCCTTAGGGGAAATGTTCTTGAAACATCCATTTTATTATTACAAAAATATATTTATTGGAAACTGCAAATGCAACTGGAAAAATGGAAGTCTCTTATGAATTTTTCCTTACTTGGGCACCTCTTTTAATGCCCATGAAGGCAGCAAAATCTAGTTTCAAACCTAAGCTTCTTATTTATTTCAATTTGTCTTGAATACTCTCCCGATGCAAAGCACACAATAAAATTCAGCAACCTTCTGTGCCATGGTTTTTTCAGTCTCAGAGACTGAATAAATTTTTCTTCCTATTAGCTTCATGAAGAGGTTCAGAAAATGGCCCTGAGATCATTTATTAGTTGTAACTATAAAGCTGACAGTGCACAGTGACATTACAGTGACTCCCAGATCATTTGATGTATTATCTACCTTCTGAAGCAAAACAAACATTAAGGCATGTGAATAACTGGCAGGATAAACACGTTGATGAATTTTAGATTATAAAAGTGGTTGAATATATAGCTAATAGTGCACACTATGATAGCTGTCTTTGTTACATAAAGGGGGCACAAAGTAAAACTTTGCCCATCCTCCTTTTGCTATTCAGGATATTACTGTCTAGTCCACAGGTGCTTTGATGCTTTTATCCCTGCATAAAAATATTAAACTGTCCTCATTATGATGAAATATACCTTTGGTTTTTTTTTTTTGTAAAAAG
This sequence comes from Thryothorus ludovicianus, assembly GCA_013397245.1. NCBI lineage: Eukaryota > Metazoa > Chordata > Aves > Passeriformes > Certhiidae > Thryothorus > Thryothorus ludovicianus. The sequence goes on from VZTB01010104.1 coordinate 62,836, forward strand.
TAACTATATATTTTTTCTGTATTTGCCATATGGCCTTGCTAAAAGAGCTTGTAGATATGAAAAATCATATGCAGACTCATAAAGCATGACTGCAGTATATAATATAGAACACAGGCATATGTAATATTTGCATCACTGATAAATATTCTAGCACTCAGTGTACTGTTCTCTGAAATTACTTTCTCTGCAGATTGGTCTTCCACTTTCTCTACATTACTTTAAGCTGAAATCCTTTTTCAGAGTGGCAAATAAATGAGAATTTAAATCCTCTCAAATCAGGTCTTAAGTTTGCACATGATCCCACAAATACTAAGCAGGATTTAGACATTTTTCCTACAAATAAACACTTCTAGGTAGCCTTCTAAAACTTAAATTTGTTATTTTGATAAAATAGAAGTGTTAATCAGATACACATAATGCATATAAAGGAAGCTCACATCTAGTTAACAACAAAAAAATATCAACTAACTGAAACTATCTAAAAAATGTACAATTTAGAGACAAGGTTACTGAAAGGATTGAAAAAGTCTGTCCTTTAAAGTAAATGAAAAAAAGAATTCAGGGATGGCAAAAATATGGATACTCTAATTTCAGAAAGTATACTGTAAATTCGCCAATAATTATTTCTGTTAGAGTGTGAAGATTTTAAATGACTGGCAAACCTGACAAGCCACCAATGTGTCAGTGCACAGACCACATTGTATGCAAAGATTTTAGATATGGTAAATGCATTTATTCTCTTAAACAAGTGTCCTTACAATTTCTTGGCAATTGTATGTGACTATTAATAACATAAATCATTTAACAAACAATGAGCATGAGATTGGAGCTGAGCAGAAGGACACAGGCTTCATCTAATTTAATGGAAGTTCCTCTCTACTGTCATTTACAGTTATTTTTCTGTTCATCTTTCAACTCTCAACAGCTCTTTGCTGAATCTATATGCATTTCCCACAACATGCCCATGAAATGTCACTCTGCCATTCTAGACTTCTTCAAAAGTAGACATCCTAAGGAACCCCTTTAGGACTTCACAAATGTGAACTTTGATCTTGTTTTTGTGCTCCCCTTTTATAACATTTTATTGCAGCTGAAGTTTAACCTATGAACTTTCTATAGTAAAGATGGTGATTTCTCCAGAAGACAGCTGCTTTATTGCAGGTGCCATAAAGTGATGAAGAAAAATTAACTCTGCCTTGGAAATTTTAGCTCATTATCACTGTGAAAGGCAAAATGATGATTGCTTTCTTTTACCTTCTCTACTACTGTCATTCAAACAGGTTTTAAAATCTGCCAAATGAAATGGCACAGACACCTAGCTACCACGGTAAGAGATGGGGAGAAACAGACATCTGAACAAAAGTCTTCACTGGTTAACTGCTTTGCAACCATGCATCCCACAAAGTAGTTGTCACTGGTTTATTTCTCTCTGCTACTGTATGTGGAGGAATCTGCTTTCATCTCCCTCACTATTCCACCCTTCTCCTCCGTAGCACAACTAACTGTGCTGGAGTAAAACAGCTACCTGCCTTCAGGCAAAAGTCTCAGTGAAATAAATAAATTCTTTAGAAAAGGAAGGAAAATATTCATAGGCCTCACTTAATCAAAATTGTTGAAGCTACATAACTTATGCCAGATCTGAATTTTCTACTACAAGTAGGCAGTTGTTCTTCAGTTTTACTTGTTACCATAAGTACCTGGAATCTACCCGACACTATCACTTCCATGCAAACACAGTATCTTTTCCAGACTTCTTAGAAGATATAACCTGCTATAAATTGTGTAAACTCTTAAGCCAAACCATCTGAGGAGAATTCTTGTTGAAAAACCATACATCTTCTTCAAACAATATTTTAAAAGAGCACACTTAGAATATTAGGAAATTTCAACTGGATTCAAGACGTATATTGTGGTTATTGCCTAGTCCATTGCTCCTGAACTAGATCTGTCTTGCCTTTGAGAGCCTGCTGTGTTTACGGTCTCATTAAAATAACACTTCTTGACACTGTTTCTACTGAAACTTCTGGATGGATGTGACTACCCCATCTCAGCATGCTTTCCGCAGCTGACACACAATAAATCACAAATAGGAACATAAAAATAGAGTTACCAGAAAATCCCATTAAAATAACTAATCCCACTGTTTTTTCTCAACTTTTAACCATGGGTTACTATGGCCACAGTACCCCTCCAATCTTTCTTCAGTTCACACTTCTCTCTAGCAAATGTTTGCCCACCTTCTGCAGGTCACACTTCATGAAGGTGGATTCCTGCTCTATGTGTATGTGTGTGATTGCTACAGTTCAACTACAATCAAAATGATTTTCCTATCCAAGCTGAATCTGATCTCCTTCATTTTCCAAAATTGGATTCAGGTGACTCCCTGGGCTTTCAATTAATTTTTCATCCATTTCAAAACATTTATGCTTAAGCTTTAGTAGTAGCCATGAACCCAGCTACTCTGGTTGTTCTACGTTTGGGGAAAAGAAATTGAGACTTCTGAACTTGGAAGTAGCCATACCTCCAGGCAAAGTCACTAAAGACAGTCATTTTAGCATCTTTGTAGGTGCATAAAACCTGCCATTGAGGTCCTAGTGCAGCAAAACCTCCAGTGGTGAAATTGCAGTGTCTACAAGAAAAAGTACCCTACCTGCAGGCATTAAATGCAGGGCATAAGTCAATGCTAAAAGTGATGGAGTAATGCTGCTTGCACATGTTTGCAAGCTCTAACAATAGGTAGCTGGCTTACCTTTTATCCAGGCAAATTTCCCTAGCTCCTGGCAAAGTGACTCATGATAAGCAGTTTTGAAAAGGTTACATAAAGTGCTTGTAATACGCTAAACAAAAGAGCTGCAAGATATGTAATGACAATAAACAATCTCTAATTACACACTTCTGTGGCAGCCTTCAGACTAAATGCAGAGATTGTGGCAATCTAGTAACATATTTTCACAAGTGCACATTTCCATCTATTTTATTTTCTGATGTGATTTTCTCCTACACTTCTAATGTGCTTTGACAGACCTGTCTGTGCCTCACTCTTGCCACCATCTTATTACTAATCACCAGGATGCTACTGAAATCTGGTTTGACAGGGAGAGGGCTCAGGGCTTGTGTGATTGATGACACTGCAATGCAAAAACTGCATGTGTGTCAGCAACTTCTCACAACAAAGTCTGCAAAATAAGAGGGAATTAAATAAAGTGGCAACTGCATACTCCAGATGTCCATGACTGGATATGAATATCCAAGAGAAACTACAGTCTGGTGACCTGATTGTTGCAAGCACACGATCTCTCTTGTACACAGTCTCTCTTGTATCCCTTACCCAGTTTCTCTCTGAGAAAAACACTCATAACAAAAAAAAAAAAAAAACAAAAAACCAAAGACAAACAAAAAACCCACAAACCCAATCAAACAAAAAACCCAAACCAAAAGCAAAAGAAACACAGGACTAACCCAAGCTAACCAACAAAAAAAACCTTCAACCCTGAAAAAACTGGCCACAGTCTGCACAATTTACAATTTCTTTGATCTCAAAGTCATTTTAATTCTCTACCTTAAAAGCTGCATGGAACATATATCTGTGAAGTATCTCTTTCATTAACTAAGCTCTTTGATCTGGGTGACTGAAACAATTTATTGTTTATATTCACACTGTAGACTTAATAGCTTCTCAAAATTTATAAATAGACAGAAAACCCATAAGGAGTTTCAGATTATAATATTTGTAACAAATGCATGCAATTGAACAGCTTAGCAGCCCCATCTTAAATAACAGCATTTTAAAGAGAGAAAAACACCCTGGTTTTCAGAAGGGAGAAAGAAATACTCAACGAAAAAAACCTACTGAAAACTCCTAAACCAACAAATAGAAAGTTGTGCTCCCTCTTCTCTCAAGATTTTGACTAGATAATAACAGGCAATTAAAAGCCAAAAGAGCATTTATGTCAGAATGCAGCAGTAGAAAAACTGAAAACTAAAAAGAAAATAGTGGAAAGAAACATGATTTATATTAGAAATCATGCTCTGTCTTGGTCCAGCTATGCATTTCAGAGTCTGAAAGGATAGGGTAGCAATGCTCTTGCAAGCCCTTCACAAGGCTGTAGTAACGTAAGAAATTTCTTGGAACTTCAAGATGTTTACATTCATGCATATGGCAAGTCAGCTGACTACTATAGGAAATTGAAGAGCTGGAGATTAATTTAATTCAGATAAAGATGTTACCTATCTCCATTTTAGCTGGGATGAACAAAATATTTTTTAAATACCTCAATAATCTAAAATTCTAAGAAAAAACCTGATAGCCTTACACACTACTTATTATTCTGGAAAATTTTATCATAAATGAAGTCAGAGGCACTCTTTTGGAGATAGTTTGTTTTCACCCAGCTCAGGTGAACTTAAAGCAGTGAAAAACAGTGATTACTACAGAAGTTTGTAATATATGGCTAGTAGTTATAACTAACTGAATAGATTAAGGAACATATAGAATGTATTGCACTGCAGAAACTCTAGAGGTAAGAAATAAACTTTTCCACTATAAACAAAATTCCTTTTTTCTCTCCACAATGAAGAGAGAAATAATCTCTTTGGGAACTCTGCCAAGGCCAAAAATGCTAAAGAGCTATAGGCCACAGCACAAGCCAAGGCACTGATCCCTGATTTTGTAAGCGGAGGGGTATGAACTTCTACACCTTTATTATGTCAAAAAAAAGGAGTGGAAGTGATGTGTCTAAACAATAAGAAGAGGTTAGCAAGCATAGTCTGACTTCAGCACTAAATTAGTGTCTTACCCAAATGTTTCCACTGTGGTGAAGGGCTGCAGTAGATTGAAGCAGAAACTGCCCTAGTAGCTGAAAAAGCACCAGCTGAGGAAACAAACTCTTCCCCAGCCCAGATTTCTGGAGAAAGTGGCATATGAAATCACAGGAAGGACTATATTTCGATTAAACAGGTGTAACAATCTGGTTGTGTAAATATGTAAAGAAAAATTTACATTTATAGCTCAGCTTAGTTATCAAAATTTTTAGTGGACCTAAATAATGCTGGTCACAGACAATCAATATCAGAAAAACAAACCCCAAACCACTATCAGCAATATCTAAATGGACCATTGATGCATGCTCCTACATTAAATACGTCCTCTCTTAAAAATCTCTTTTTATAAAGATACTTAACAAACAAATAGTGGTTTGTTTGGCAAAGCGTTAGGCGCTTTGCTTTGCAGTTTGTAGTCTAGACACATCATATAAACATTCAAAGCATTTGGAAACTTAGTAAATTTCTTACAACAATGTTTAAGCCCAGAGATGCATCTGTTGCTAAGAGCAAAGAATTTCTATCAGTCTAGCAAGACAGTATACTTTAAAGCTGGATTGAACAAGTTTTAAATAGACAGTTCTGTGGCCGACAGAAATACTCTTTGATTTCACAGGTGAAATAAAGTAATTTCAAAAACCCCATGGAACATGTTTTATTTGTTCTTGGTTGTCCTGGATTGATGCTAAATTGTATCCCCATTCATCTGTTTAGCTCAGAAATAAGTGTTATACCTTTAAAAACTGGATCTGAGAGTGAAAGAGACTCAGTGGAATGTCTGAAGTAGTTGTTTTCTAAACATAAAGATAAGAGTTTTCAGCTTTCCTTCACATGACCTGTGTTGTCAGCAGTGTGTAGACTACAGAAGAGAGCTCTCCTTTGCTTTTTGTTAATTTCTTGGCTAACTGAGGCAAAGAAGTTCTCCGGAGTGTGTTTTTTTCCCTTTTTCTTAAAACTGTTTGACCCTGCTCTGGTTAAACACCCAAAGGGCCCCAGGAGCTCCCACCTGTGTCCCACCGGGCCTGGCCTGGGCCCGGCCTTTGCCAGCCCTGAGGGACCGACAGCAACTGAGCCGAGCTCCAGCCCCGGGAGAGACTTTCTGAATTTGGCATCTCTGTGGAGCGTCAAGAAATTTTGTTGTTCAGTGTTGCTCCTTCATTTGTTGTGCTGGGGAGTGCTTTGTTTGTTAAATAAAAAACTTTTTCCCACTTTCCTCCAAGGAAATTTTTCCTGTCCCAATTCAGCTAAGGAGAGGAGTAGTTCGGATTCGTTTTTCTAGAAGGACTACTCCATCCAGAAGTTTGTTTTTTTTTCTCTCCCAAATTTGCCCTAAACCAGGACATTGGTTTTACTCTGTTCTGAAATATATTCACATACAGCAGGTCTGAACTACTGACACGAAGGTGAAAACCTACAATAAAAAGGTTGAAGGTTTTATTTACCTTTTTATATGTTTTCTCTTCATTTGGCTTTCCAGCAGTAACACCTCCATTTTCAGTAACAGACGACATCTAACAACAGAAGCTTAAGTTACAAAGAAGGTATTTGCTTTACAAAAGTATTTGTTCAGAAAAAGTCATATCATTTATTATCCATTTTTGCTAAATTCAAATTTTTCCAAGGACAGCACACTACCAAGATCAGTGACATATCTAGGATATTCCTATAAGTATTTTCCATGCACATTAAAAGAACAGCACTGGCCCAGGAACATGTCCAGCATATGACTGATTCTACATGACTTCTTCTTTTCTCCACACCAGTATGCAGTGAAATCCTGCTCCTCAGCCTACTGCATGAGATGTTCTTGATTGGGCAAAACTATCAAGCTTGTGAGCCAGATATTGTGGCATGTCTTAGTACTCTAAGGTCCTTGGCTGCATCAATATGGTGTATCTCCTTAAAGCAGCAAGGAGATCACAGAATCACAAAGAATTACAGAGTATTCTGAGTCAAAGGGACCCACAAAGATCACTGAACCAAATTCTTAACTTAATGACCCACTACAGGGATCAAAGCCACAGCATTAGCATTATTAGCATCATGCTCTAACTATTTGAAATTGCATCTTATCACAGATAATGTAAAGCCATTCTAGACCAAGAATAAAGCACTAAGATACATATCACATTGGTCGGACACTCTGAGTTCATCTGCCAAAGTAAACAAAACAAAAAGGCACAATGACAAGGTTTAAAATTCTATATTTTACCAATACTTTTACAACAGAATTATACTTACCCTTACAAACAACAGAACAGGTCATCTGGAGCTGAGAATTAAGATCAAGCCATTCATTGGTGGTGTTAATGTCTTCCACAACCTATTATTAGAAAAATCTGTCATCACTATGTCTTAAGAAATTTCCATCTCACAGAATAGCTGTAGATTTCTTTTTACTACAGTTTTTTAGCCCAAACAAACATTCAGCTACAAATTATGCTTTTCAAGAATCATGTCAAATAACTTGGTTAGTATACTTAGAACTTACTATACTTAGAACATACTGTAACTTGGTTAATATCCTTAGAAACTAGCAATATTACACAGGAGGGAATCAGTCCAGAGTAATTCCTTTTTGCCCTAGATATTTCACTCCTGTGGCACAAGCAACTCTGCAGTAAAACATTTATGCAGAGCAGTACACATACATGCTCTGGAGTGTTGCGTAATTACATGTGTTATTAATCTTATAGCTGTATAATCTCCAATCACATATAAGAAATAGCTGTGACAGTTTGGAAGACAGCACATTGAAAAGTCACAGAAAACAAATAAAAATCTTGTGATAGCTCAAATTATAAGAAAATCATATTTTTGTCTTTAAGTAGTACAAATAGCATCTTGTACATAACAAAAAATTGTTTTTTAAAATGTATTCTCAGGTCTTATTCACTGATTTTAATTTTCCATTAATCTGAAGAATATACTTAACACTACCAAGGAACCTTTTAATTAAAAGGCTTCAAAAGTATTTTCCTTTTTCTTCAGAGAATCACCTGAGGCAAAAAAAAAAAAAAAAAAAAGGAAGGGATAGGGGAATACAACAAATAAAAACTTGGAGTTTCTGAGAAGAAAACAATGCCTCCTTAGAAAAACATACTTCTTACATTGTATACCAGTATTTTCCTCCTGCAGCTAACTGCATTCTTCATCATACTCTCTATGTAAATAATGTGTCTTAATCAGTAATTCCTTCATTTGGATGTGCATTAGCAGTCTCCTATACATTGAACTCCTGCTTAAAGGCAATGGCTTAATTTTTAGAGCTTTTAAAATTGTATATATTTCATCTCACTCACCTATATTCACACATATAATATTAATATTCACCCGTGCTTACAACTCTATCAGTACACAAACAAAGGCATCAAGAACTTGATAAAACAGCTTTTGTAGGAAAAGAAATGTCATTTTCACTACTAGTAGAAGACTTTTAAAATAATTGATCACTGGGTTAAAACACCAATCCCCACCCAAGTCATTGTTCTCCACATACCTCCCAAGACTATCGATACAATATGTTTTCCACTATATATAAAACTTCCTAAATTATGTGCACGCACAAACACAGCAAAAGCCAAAAATGAATGCAATATGGGAGCTTTCTTTTGGTAAGTTAGCTGAAGAAAGCATTCATGCTAGACATGGAAGAAAAGGCTGTTCTTTTCCCAGCATAGACAGACAAATAATTCAAGAACACTTCATTCATGTGAAAATATACCCCTGCAATGCTGACAATGATAGGAAAACACATGAGAGGTCAAGTTCAGTAATTAACAAGTATAAAAACTCATACACCATAAAGAAGGCAATTTTTTCCTATGTGTCTATTAATTTCCTAAAGGCATCTAGAATAGAATTATTTTGGTTCTAATCTATTGAGAAACAGAACATGCAGCTCTATCTTAACTGTGGTCATGTTAAACAACTTTCAAAATCTGTGCTGTGACAACCATCTCTTGTTCCAAGCTAACAAATTTTTGCAAAGCAAGTATTACTTTGTGTACTTTTTTCCTGCCCTAGAGCTACTCAAGCAGTACATGGTGCCTTCTCACATGCTTTATAAAAATGCGGAGAACAACAGCTACTGTCTGAGTTCTGAGGAGGTTTAACAGTTCAAAGACAGGTCACAACTTACAGTCTTGGACCCAGCTTCCAGGCTGAGCTACAACTGATTTTTATTTTGTTACTATAGCAGGAAATTGCTGTAACTAAAGGACTAAATCTGTGTATGCACCTGATAAAGTAAAAGCTCACAATGAAGTAAGACATGGAGTAGAGGTGAGTAGAGGAAGAAAATGTCTCATTTCAAAAATATTGTAGTGGGCTGACTTTGGCTAGGATAAAGTTGACTTTCTTCCCAGTAGCTAGTGTAGGGTTATGTTTTAGATTTGTGCTGGAAACAGTGTTGATAATTGAGGGATGTTTTCTACTGTTGCGTAGTGCTTACACAGCACCAAGGCCTTTTCCGCAGCCTTGCTGCATCAAGGCCTTGCTGCGCCCTGCCAGTGAGTGGGCTGGGGGAGCACAAGGAGCTGGGACAGATGAACCCAGCTGCCCAAAGGGATATTCCAGCCCTGGCACTGTGCTCAGCACACAGAACTGGGGGAAGGAGAAGGGAGGATAGTCAAAGTGACTGTGTTTTCCTTCTCAAGCTACCATTATGTATGATGGGGCCCTGCTTTCCTGGGAATGGCTGAACACCTTCCTGCCCATGGGAAATGGTGAATGGATTCCTTGTTTTGCTTTGCTTGCATGCACAGATTTTGATTTACCTATTAAAGAGTCTTTATCTTTACCCCTGACTTCTCTCACTTTTACCCTATTGATTCTCTCCCCCATTCCATCAGGGTATAGTGAGTGAGCCAGTGTGTGAGGTTCAGTGGCTGGTGGGGCTTGAACCATGAGTGAAAGATGCCTATAAAGACCTCCTCTTTAGCTTCTTAGATACTATCCTACCTCATGACAAAGAAAGAGAATCATTAAAGTACAGTAGGAATTTAAAGATTATTTTTTCCCAAATACTCTTGAAGAGTCAACATTTTGGTCACAAATCTTATGTGCAGCAAAATCTACTATGACATGAACAGTTCTCGAAATACAAGTTCACAGCCTTCAATTCCAGCCTTCTGCTCCAAACACCTCCTAGTCCTAAATGCAGACTTTAAAAAAAAAATATATATTCAATATATGCTTCAGAAAAAAAAGCAACAAACCAAACCAAAATTGTGTTTCACAGTTTAGTTTCTTACACTAGAATCATAGAACCACATGCTTCTTAAGTAACACAAACTGTAAATTCCATCCCTCTGGGGGAAAATTGCCATATACATTTTCCCCTAGAGCTACAGGGACACCTTTTTCATTTCTCTGATCAGCCAGAAGCCCACAATGTCAACACCACCCTGCCCACCACATAGCTGGCATTTTGAGAACTGAGATGACAGACAGCAAATATGAGCTTCCTACCCAGCTTTGATCTCTTCTTCTTGAATTTTTAATTCCATGTTCTTTATATAGCCAAAATTTATCTTTCACTAACAGCATAAGGTATTCATTTTTCCAGATTATAAATAACTATCTGTTTTTACACAACCTCAGTTGCTAAGGCCCAGCTCACATGAACAGCTATTGGTACTTACACCTGAAAGGCCTCTCAGCTCAATTTCAAGTTAACTTTATAGCCCCCAACAACTTAAGTGAAAGCAAACATCCGTGAAAAACACTATTGTTAGATTGCTACAAGTGCAGGTATTAGTTCATTCAACCAAAAGTCAGTTCTGCTTTCATTCCATTACCATGAAAACAACTTTTTTTTGAGAATGCATTTCTTAACATATTTAGATCATTTTCTTTAACAAATCCTTTGGTAAAAGCACTAATAAAATATGCTGTAGAGGAATCACACTATAAATAAAAGCCATGTGGTTTTTCACTATGTGTACTGCCTTGTTCTGATTGATAGTTAAAATTGAAATGTTCTTCCTAGCTTTTAAAACAGACATATCCCTGGGTGTAGTGCTGTCAGGCTTCTGCAGTGAGTTAGAAATATCACGCAGAAGAAAATGTATTTATAACTTCTCACAGGTGTAATGTTTAATTTTAAATATGAGGAGTAAAAAACCAAGACAAAACAAGATTAAATGAAGCTTTAAATTTTCCAGTGGGCAGAGGGAGAATACTAGAAATTAAAGAATACAAGAAACAATTATACATGTTTAAAATTAATAATATACAAATAAAATAGATGGTATGGTGCAGATTTTTCAGTCTGGAATGCACAAATGCATTTTCAGGATGCATTTTGGGTTCATTTTTTTTTGGCAAATGAATGCATTGGGGTGGAATACACAATTTTAGACTCAATCCTGAAACTTAATTTTGACAGTTCTGTGCATTTCAGATTACCTGTTTATTTAGCTGTTTCTTAATCCTCGAACAACTCTCTTTTGCCAGAAAAACACAAAATCCTCAGAATGTGGCAAGTGGCTTCTCAGAAAAGCACAAAAAATCTTATATTAAATTCATACCAATGATACTAACTCAGAACCAGACAAGAAAAGATTATCAGAATAGTAATTTTATCTATCCTAACTAACTAGAGTTTACACACCAAGACTGCATTCTTTCTTGATCACAGCAGTTTGTCAGCACAACATACAAGGATGTTGACAAGAATTTCTAGTTCTACAAACAGCATTTGTAGTGAATTCCATTAAAAAGAGTCATCAGGTCAAATTCCTTTGTAGCTCCTATCTTCCCTCTGTTACTACTTTGAAGCAGCACCTTCTAATACAACTATGAAAATCACAGTCATTTCATTACTACAAAACTCACTTTTACTGGTGAGATTTGTCCAGGCATATTTTCCTTATGGAAGCTATGAGAGTAGATTTTAAAAGTTAGATCTTCAACTCACTAAAAAGACTTGCATATCTATAATACAGCATTTTTCCATCAAACTACATTGGGAACAGACATACATTGCCAGATTTCAGCTCTAGAAGATTTAGAGCTCCTAGCTGGATACCTTGCTACACAAAATTTTGTAAAAAGGGGCAAGTCTCCTAAGCCAAAAATGCTCTACAGTGGAAGAAATCCATGAAAACATATTCATTAATGAAAAGCTACTCTTTTCATACTTATTCTCTTGTGTTTCCCCCACCCCAAGCTCAAGTACCCAAAAAGCATTCATGATATTCTTTAAGCTACCTGGAGGCAGCTCCAAGATCAAAAGGCACTATTAAAGTTAACTTCCCTACTTCTTTGATATAAAGACTTGAGTCTTTATATCCTGTTAGGCACTGAACAAACTCCTCTTGCAGACAATACACTTATAAAGTCTCCCTCCTGTCTGGATTCTCTGCCAACTAATACAATATACACAACAATACTAGATTTCCAAATTAGATCTCATTTTACCTTGTCTATTATTCCATGAAATTTGCTGGTACTCTGGACCACTGTCAAATTTAGTTGACAAACTCAGGTCAATCAAAACTGTCAATAGTTTTTTCCTTGTAGTCTTTAGTAGAATCTGAACAGTAGGATTATTTATCAGATTATTTGTAAATGAAGGGGTTTAGGACATGGAAAACCTCTTCTGACACACACAAAAACTGCCTACCTATATCTTGTTTCCACACAAAATCCAAAGATATCAGCACACTATCAACACTATTTTCAGAAGGCTCAAGAGGCAAATGATTTGTTAACTTCAGGTGAATAATGGGACATATTTGTTTTATTACATTTTATCTTCTTTAAGGAGCTTTTCTCCATGCTTTAAAACAATGCTGACTATAATTCTCATGGTTTATTTGCCTTCCTTCTGAGTTTACCAGACAATGAAGAGTGGTGTTTAGGAACCTGCAAGCATTGCTAGGCAGAGTGCCAATACACAGATCTAAAGAAGTGAAAGGAAGCATAATTTAATGCACAGAGTGGTTAAAGGAACAACACATCAAAGATCCAACAGCTTTCTCAACAGTCATCACAAGTTAACCCCCTCTCCAAAAACCTTATCTCTTTTAATGTCAGAGAACACTTTTTATACATGAGTGCTTGGGCAGTTACATAGCTTTCAAATAAAAATAGAGGTAATGTATGTAGCCACTCAGTTACAAGAAAATATAAATTTATGTATGTATATATATATATATATATACA
>VZTB01010105.1:6363-44307 GCA_013397245.1 Thryothorus ludovicianus
ATAGCTTAGATAAATAATTGGTTAAAAAAATAGGAAACAGAGAGTAGAAGTAAATAATCAATTCTCCCAGTGAAGGAAGATGAGCAATAGAATTCCACAGGAATATGTGCAGGGGATTCTGCTTAATATGGTTATCAGTGACCTGCATAACAGGGTGAGCAGTGATGTAAGAAAGTTGGGTGATGATACTAAATTTTTCAAGGTAGGAAGAGGTCCAACTAGAAAAAATTGAAGTGGGTTTCTATGAGATAAGTGAAAGTGAAAAAAAAAAGACTAAATTCAGCATAGTTAAATATAAAAGGATGAGAAGAGGGAAAGAATTCTACTTTCATATACAAAGTGCATTGAGATAACTGTTTCCAGTCAGGAGCAATTTCTTGTTGCTGAGAAAGAGATTTACAGTGAAATGTCAGCTGGTGCTCAGTAGCCATCATAAAGCAAATGTTAGGAATTATAAAAAAGTAAGAGCAAAACAGAGATCATTTCCACCATATAAAGTCATGGATTCAGACATATCCTAGAAATTTCTATGCAGTCCCGAGCCTCTCATCTCAAATTCATGAAGGAGAACTGAAAAAATGCAGAGAAAGATGACAAGAATGATCAACTGTCTGTAACAGCTTTCATGCAAGGAACCCTTGTGTGAGCTACAAGTCTTCTGTCTGGAAAAGAGTTGACATGGGGGAAGGATGTGACAGAAATTAAAAAATCTCTTGAGTGATATGAAGACAGTGGGCAGAGATTAAACTGTTCACAGTCTCTTCTAGTTGAAGTACAAGAGACAGTCAAATGAAATTCACAGAAGCCATTTTTTTTTATTTTATTTTTAAGAGGAGAGGTGATAGTTGATGGTTAATTATACAAGACACAAGACAGGAACGAGTTCTTGCTGAAGAATAATTTGCATGTTGAAACATCCCTGTGGACTTCAAGGAAGATTGGACTAGTTTAGGCAGGAGAAATTTATCAAGGTTTACCAAACACAAAAGCCTCTCATCTGGCTCAGCAGATCTTTGAAAAGGAGGTGCCTGCAGAAGAGGAGAATGATAAGGAGAGATACAGATTGTTGCTGTTCACTGGTATCATGTCTGCCCGACCTTGGCCCATTTTTGGGATCAGTTTGCTGGAGGAGGGCCTAGGTGGTTTGACCTTATATGGACACTTACATTCATATATTCCAACCAAGTTTCCTAATCAGCATGCCAACTGTCACATCTGAAGCTGAATTTCAAGGCATACCAAAATGCAGGCAGTGTGTGGGATGTATAAACTGGGGCCTATAATGAACTAAAGAATAAACTCATATGATAACATGTACATATATCCAGTGTAATGCCCATTGGAGCAGGGTCTAGTTTATTTAGAATACTTGTACACCACATCATTCCTCACTTCTGTTCTGCTGTTTATGAGAGCTTGCTCTGGAGTTCAAAAAGGATGGACATGCAGCTGAAGAGCCCCTACAGATGGAGGGAGGATAATCAGTGATATCCAGCAAGAGTAAAACTATGTAGACACATATACAGAGAATGATCCATCTGCCTGTTTGGCTCCTGGTAAACCCTGAGCACTTGGGACTGTATGTGGGCAATTTTTATGGGCTGTGATGATGACAACTACGTACGTGCTTTGGAGACCATGAGTGTGGAACTTCATTGCAACAATGTTTTTTTTCACATTTTGCATATTTAGACTCATTTTCTCATCTTTACCACCAAATAAAAACAAAAGCTTCTGAATATAGACGGCCTGTACCTTTTTTATAAATGTGTAAATAAACTAAGCATGAAACAAAACAGATATTTTTGTTGTTTTGATTTATTTTTTTGTTTTGTTTTATGTTTTGCTCTTGTCTAATTTATGATAATTGGTTTATACTTTTGACAGACTGACATACATGGGAGATTCTGTCCATGATTCGCTTAAATTACATAATCTAAGCTAAATGTTTTTCTGGAAAATATGCCTTATTCACACTATTGTTATTAATCTATTTATTTACCATATATTTTTATTAATCTTTGATACTGTTCTACTGTTCTTCCTAGAAGGTACTCATCTATCTATGTACCTTATACATATAAGGTAAGAGCTGCAGTGTGACCTTAAATAAGAGAATTTTTGCAAAATTAATTATTAAAGACTCCTGCAGTAATCTTGAAGTTAAAGAAAGGGCTTAAGACAGAGGTAATAAGGAGTCTGTTGTTAGCCATATTCCTGACATAATAACTATGAAATTTATTCTAGTTTCAAAGCAAAAAGAACGTAAGAAATTGTAGTTAACAATTTTTTTCCAAAAGGTAAATGGAAAATCTTCATTGGAAGAATATACTTTCAGGAAATATATTCATGTTTCCCCATCAGAATTTACCCAGTTTTTTTCATCTGAAAGACTAAAAATATGAAGGACAGTAGAGATGGCAATTTGCTGCTGAAAGTTTGGAATGTCATCACTGTAATATTTTTTTTTGTAGAGTTAGTTCCTGCCATAATATTGACTGGGGACAAAGATAAAAACTGAGAATGAGAAAATGTTTCCATTCTATCCAGTGATGGGAGGGAGCATTTAGAAGCAACCAGGAGACCAGAATGTAGAAAAGAAAGTGCCACTTTCATTATAGTGATATATAAGTGCTGTGCCTGAAAATCTACCTAAGACTACCCCTGAAGAGGGCTCAGAGATTGTCTGTGGTTGAGAAGAGTTATGCACCTGCTGCTTACAATAGCTGGAGCATACCAGGAAGATTGAAATGTGTTCAGTTCTAATTTATTTTGAAAAATAGCCAGTGGATCAAACACTAATATAAAGAAAGAAGATTCCACTTCAGTTATCTCTACAGCAAAAAACGATAGCTTGTGTCTTTGTATCTGTGATATTTTAAGACCTCTAAAGCAGGGCTCCCGTGGTTTAGTTCATGTTTGTTTTGCTGTGTTTCATTTTGTTTCATTTTCCTTCCAAGAGAAAATTATTTCTCAGGGAAGGAATAATTTGGAGATGCAAAGGAAAGAAAAAAAAAGTGGAAACCTCATTTTCTTTAAGATCTATAATATTCTCTGGTTGCTGGTCAAACAAATTATTTGTAATGTCCATACTGTTACAACTCTTTCAAACAAAGGATAGAAGATTTAGAGAGCACAACACATGCACACATACACACACATTGAAATTATTTATTTAGATCATCATCCAAAGGTTCCTGGTGTCACCAGAAAAAATACAATAAATACATATATTTTTACATTTGTATGCAAATGTAGACATGTTACCTAATGAAAGGTGTTGGTGAAGAAAGAAAACTAAAAAAACGTGAGAAAGTGAGAAGGAAAAAATAAAATCTGTTCAACAATAAGAAATAGAAATAGGATGGTTCAGTGGCTCTTGATTTAGTACTTCTGGACAACTCCCTGCTGGAAATCAAGAATTACAAATCAGTGATATATGTTTTGTTCATCTCCTTATTAATGTGCTGAGCATGAAAATAGGATCTAATTCAATGCTTACCTTATGAGCTGATTACACGTGCACACAGAGTGCATGTTTGTATATTAACATAAAGAACTGAATACAGAAACAATAAAAACACATATCTTACCAAGCCTTACCCTTTTTGGAATTAATTTTTCTGTTCTCCTTATGTATCTGTCTTATATTTGAGACTTCATAGTTGCAGCACACATTTCTGTTCAGTCCACAGCAGTAAGTTTGCTTCAGTTTTCAGTTGTCCTATTACTTGAATCCCAGAAGCGTGAGGCCCATTAAAGATAAAATTTTTGTGCTTTAGGTTTTAGAACAAGCAGAGAAAAGGATTTTTTTTTCTGCCTCTGATATGACTGAGGTAATATCTGGGTCCTGGTGCCAGCCAGGACAGGGTTAATTTTTGCAGTAGCCATGAGGAGTCATGGTTAGGGCTTGGAGATTATTCTGTACTGCTGAAGCTGGGGAAAAGGAGAAAGGGAAAGTCTTCCAGGGAGAAAGGGTCCCTTCCAATTGAGGCTCTGTGGGAACACTGAGTTGGGGAGTACCATTGCTAAACCACGACAATATGGCAATTCTGGGATCCTGTTCTTTAGGCAATAAAATACTCTGATGAAAAAATAAAGACTATGTGAGATAGATTTCTTAGTGTTCCAGGAAAAATGAATCAAGTGGTCTCATGAATGAAAAGGCCTTAAATCTTGTTAAATAGTTGATAATTATTGATTATCAAAATTGAACATTACAATAAATGCTTTGTGTACCTGCCCACTGCTAAGGTCAGGACTCTCTGCTCTGTTCCTCAGTGATTCTCTTATAAACTTTTCCTTCACAAGAAAACAGCATGTAAGTTAAAAATCTGAATAGCTTTTTAGGTAATTCTCTTAAATTTTTAGTGTCAGGGCCTTAAGTTATTACTTAAACTTCTGTAGGCATCCTCTTAAAAACAACGATAAAGAAAAATGAGCAATAACATTTCCACAATCAGACTTCTAACATGCTCTGATTGGTCCTTACTTAATTTTTTTTTTTAATATTAGTGTATTATACATGAAATTCAATCTATTAATCTAATGTACAATGCATTTTGCCCATACTAACTGCAGCATATTTTAGATATCTTCAAAGGTTTTCAGTGTCACTTGAAAAAATATGATAAATTCATTTTGAGACTATCTATGCCTGGATATTAAGCATGTCTATGTGCCTGCATTTAAGTCCTGACTTTTTATATGTTGAGAAAATCTGTGTTTTATAAATGTAACAACTACTTAAATGATGTAGAAAGCAAAGTGAGGAGATAACACACTCACAGGTCTTCACTGTGAAGAAAAGAGTTCAGCTGGTTTAAAAATAGGCAGAAAAAAATCAGAAAAATGGAAAAAGTATTATAGCATGTGTGGGTAGACTGCTAACATCATAGAAAAATCACTCCTCAATTTGATTTTTTCATTGTCATGCCCTTTAGATAACAAGTTCTCACTTGTCCTTGGTGCTGTTCTGGTAAGCACAACACTGATTAACAGGAAAACAAAATCCAAAACCCAAACCCACAAAGATGCAACCTCTGTAGAACCCCTTCAAGAAACAAAAATCCTAAACCCTAACAAAAAAAACCCAAAAAAACAAAAAACCAAAACCAAACCATCAAACAAAAACCAAACAAAAAAGCCCAGAAGGGATGTGGAAGAAGTGATATATTTTTCTCAGAATAAACCTCATCTTCATTAGTAAAGCAAAGAATGCATGTACACTTTTGTCTGTTTTTGTTGCTTAGAAATAAAGAGCAGTGGTATAAAGCCCTAGCACCATTGCAGTCGATTCACAACACCCTATTTACAGCAGCTGAGAAACTGGCTCATAATGTTGTTTAAATAGGATGACAGCCCAGAAAATTTTCTGATGAATGAGTCACCCAGTAGTGGAACCAAAATTCATTCCTGACCCACTATGGCTACTACATTTATATTATAAAAGAGGTCATGGTTGTTTTACATTAAATATAGTACCCTGAGGATTTAATTAAAAGGGATTTAAAATTATGAATACCAAAGCCAGACAGGTCATATTGGATAATCCAGTTTTATTTTACAGTAATTGGTTATACAAGTTATTATTACATTATTTAGAACATCCTGATTCTCAGTGGAAGTCCTTGTGCATTTAATTAACCATGAGTACAAAATTACTTTAAAAACTGAAGTCATTAAGCCCTCCTTAAATAACCTTTTCAAATGAAAATTGACAACATTTTTATTTAAATTCTTATAATTTTGGAGTTTTTAAATGAAGAAACAATGGCGGTAAATAATGGTGGCTTAATTGCTGTTTTAATTAGTTTTAATTATTACTTTTGGTGGATATTTCATAATTGGATTTTGATCTAAGGTTGTCACAACTTGATTTTCCCATGTTCTGACCTAACATTTAGCTTGACCTCCATTTTGGTAAAGTTTGCAGGACTGTAATATTCTAAGCGTGAGAAATTCTGGCTATTGATCATGTATCTTTGCTGAGGTCTACAGATTTTGATGCATTCATAAAAAAAGGTGGAAGACTTTTACTGTAAGAATTGTAAATTTTAAAGGACAAGAGAGAATTTAACCTTTACACAACTGAAAAACCAAATAACCAGTGTGATTGTCAAAAACAACGGAGCACTCGGTTACTTCTTCTGAACCAGGTCAATGTTTTTTGTTCCTTTTGTTAAGGTTTTTGAGATTGATTCTGTGATTGTTGTGGAGTTCCCCTCTTTGGAGATATTGAAGAACTGTCTGGATGCAATTCTGTGCAATGTGCTCTGGGATGACTCTGCTAGAGTAAGGAGGCTGCTTAAGGTGACCCACTGTGGTCCCTTCCAACCTTGTCCGTTCTGTCATTCTGTGAGATGCTGGTGACTCCAGTTTTCAGTACCAGTCTGGGGGAAACAGGATACCCAGAGTGTGACATCAAGGCAGCCCTACTTCCAGACTTGACTGAGTGTACAGACTGGGTAAGAGACAAACCCTTGGCAAGAGCTCATTCCCTGCCAGTCCAGGAGCCATATGGGAGCAGGCAGCTGGTCACAGTATCAGTACAGAGTTTCTTTGCAGCAATTCTTTCACTAATTGCCTCTTGCTTCAGCCTGTTTTGGTATGAAAAGTGATTTATCTGGGTTACCATCAAGAGTGTGGTACAATGGAAGTGCTCTCTGGCACATCATAATGTGCAATATTAAACAGTGTTTATCCACACATTCATTTGCATTGCAGGTCTGGGCAATTGTTAAATGCAGCACAGTCAAATCTAAATTCAGTAGGGGCGATAAAAGGCAGGTTACTATTTGTGCTGTTTGCTTAATTGTTCTATATGACTGAGGAATAGATGAGAATTTACTGCAGGCTTTCGATATTCAGTGTTGCTGTGTCACAGTACATTGAGAATAATGAATAGGACATTCACACTGGAGCAAAGAACATTAGTTTTCTTACCTAGGAAACACGGAAGCCAGCTGGAGAGGAGAAAATTGCCAGGTAGATTGTCGACATAAAGGCAAAGGTAACATGCTGATAATAACCAGGGGAAATATGAAGATAATAACAGAGGATGATAACAACCCAGCTGAGGAAGAGAGGGGGGTCTGAAAGATCAAGTGATCCCAAGCTGTGCACAGCTATTATGCAGATGGAGAGACACTTCTGCTTCTGAAGAAAGGAGAGGGTTTATTTCCCATGTAGCAGAACGTGTTAACTCCAGCCTTGTACTAAACAAGATCAGGCCTTGCTTTCTTCCTATTATAAGAAATGTGTACTTCTTGACAGATTTCCACACCACTGCCTTGTTATTGTGGATGTATCATTATTTATCCCACTTTGCCCTCCCTCCCCGTCCCCCTTGGCTGGGGGCTCTGCGAGTCGTAGGAAACTGTCATGTCAGGTCTGTGTGGATCTGTCAGATGCACAATGAGGAAAGATGGAGTGATCACTGCTTGCTGCCGCGTTCTCTCTGCTCTCTGTCTGCAGCAGGCCTGTTTTCAGAGGGATGCTTTCCAGAGCGCTTCCCATCAAGGATACCGGGAGGAGCCGGGGAGCCACAGCCGCTGTGCTGCTGCCCAGCAATGACAGAAACCTTGGATAATCTCCCTGCCTCCAGCAGCTCGTCCTGGAGCACCTTTCCTCTGTAACACACCTATCCCTTCTTGCAGCCTGTTCCAGCTCTCGTAGCCATCTGCCACCACTGGCAGGTGAGGAGAGAGGAAGAGGAGCTGAGGAGAGGGAGAAGAGATGGGTCGGGCAGGGGAACGGCAGCAATGATAAGCTGGGGGGAGTATTTTGTCCTGCCCTGGAAATCAGCTTGTTTTTAACAAGTGTATTTTTCTATTTTTCAGATTCTCCTGCAGTGGTGGCTATGCAAATATTTTTTTTCTATCTTTCTTTTCCAAGTCATAATAATTTACTTATTGCCAGTTTGAAATTGCAAATTCCCTTCTGCTTCAACTTTTTTTTTTTTTTCCTGCTTCTAATTCTTTTGCTCTTAATCTCTTTTCTTTTTTTCAATTACTTAGCTAGGATTTACAATCAAGATATTTTCCAGGCTATGTTTAGACCATTGTCCTAACCAGAACAAGAGAAAGGAAAACAATCTTTGAAATGTGATAAAAGTCATCAGGCATTATACTGTGTACTTATGAATATGACTCACACAATGTTTTGAGTCTCAGTAACTGCAAATGTATCATATAATGAAGTAGTTGAAGTAATATAACAAGTGACTTTATTGACTGCTGTCCTATAATCCTGATGTCTTGCTTACATTTCCTATAAAGTTCTCTTTTACTAGCAACTATGTGGGTTTTTGTTTGTTTTTGTTTTTTGAGGTTTTTTTCATCAAACTGTAACAGTCTCCTTCTCCCAAATAAAATTTCCATTGGAGAAAGGATGAAAGTGTTCTCTCCAAGAAATTTTCTGTCGTTGGTTACTCACTGTTTGCATTTTAAGAAAAATAGTGAACTTTAACTGGCTAGGCAAAGACTTTCATTATCATGTTCTGTTTTGACTGGAAGTCTTGGGAAAATTCAGGTCATTGACTTTGTAATGATAAGTCTATCTACTCTCACACAACTCCTGCCTGTCAGAAAAGATGATTCAGGAGTGGTAGGCTCTGCTCAGAACCCCTGATGTATTGAGAAAGATAACCAGAACAGCAGCGGCACAGGAATGGCCCAGAGCTCAGATACTATAAATATTTTTTTAACTGAACTCTTTATTTATTGCTTTTTCTTTCCCGTTCTAATAGCTTAAACAACAAAATTAAGGGTATGCAGCAATTTTCTGATTGCTGCAATGGATTCTCTAGCTCAGGCAATGCAAGTGCTTAAAATTTAATGCAGAGTTCTGTCCACAACTCTCTCGACCAACCCACATTACTTATATAATCTGGTTACAGAAATTCTGTCATCACCATGCCTTTCTGTCATGTTAAGCTCTCTCATAGTGAGAGCTTATTAACTTGTGCTTTATTAGATTCTGTGCCTTTACAACCAAGTCATTAGACAAAACCATTATCCTGGTCTCCTTTTGTTTCTGTCTTTAGATCCATCTTCACCGTGTACCCGTGGTTAATGAGAGTCCTTAAGTAGACAGGCCACAAGTGATGCATTTGTAGCTCTTGTCGACTTGTTTCATAGAATACAAAAAAAAATCTCTAAAGCTTGAGGCTGGATGTTCAGCCAATAGCTTTCACAATCTTATGTTCCAATTAGTTGCCCTCAGGTTCAGCATCCTTCTTCCACCCTGCTTCCTGCGAGCCCTGATGTGCACTGCTGATGTCTCGATTGGAGTGATTTTGAGGGAAGGAATATTTCCTGTTTATGCTCATAAAATAGTCAGCACAGTGAGTGCTCCAAACTCACTGGGGCCTCTGGCTGCCACTTACTCACCACTAATATACATTGTATATACATCTAAACAGTTTGAAGAGGTTAGTGAGGGGGTTTCTGGCTTTTTTCATGTCCAGTTTTGCCACTATTGAATAGTTTTTTATATTACCTTCATTAGCAGACAACTGCAATGATTGGTTCAGGCTTCAGATGTGACAAATACTTACTTTTAAAGAAGAAATTTGTTTCCAGACACAGCTAGTTTAGATTTTACTTAGAGAAAAATGCACAAGTAGAACACTGCGTATACACTGAAATTTATTTAATAAAAACCAATTAAATTATCTTATGAAAAATGGTCTTTTAGGGTTTTGCCTTCACTTTTACCTTTACATGTAAGAATTAATACAGATTTTTGCTAATACTCTGAGCTTGTTCTGGCATCACACTGAAACATTCATTAACTTGAATTACTTTACAGGGTCTGGATTTGGATAAAAGTAAAAAGAGGCAGCCTCTGACTTAAAAGCAGCTATTGAATTGTTCTCATTTGTTTATATTTCATCTGAAAGTCTTAATTGAGGATCCTCAGCTTAGTTTGGCAGGTAAGACCACACCAATAAAACCCTCTCAGAGAACAGGGGAAAAGGATGTTATTCATGTGCAGCTGCAGCTTTTCTGCTGGTGACTTTGTGCATGGACTTTTGGTTAAGAATGTTCATGATCATAGCAATGCTTCTAGAAATAAGTAAAATCTATTGATACATGAAATCCTGCTTTAGAAGTTGTGCATTACAGATATTAAAAATGAATCTGTCATAGAGCCATGAGTAGAGCTTTTTACAAAGCATTTGTTTGATGTATAGTTGCTCCCCAGAGAGAACAGTATCCAAGAATGAGCTCTGAGTAAATGAGTGCATTTGGCACATCCTAGAGTGATGTCAAATTCTCATTGGCTCCAAGGGGTAGTTTTGTTTTGACAAACCTAGTTCCAGTGCCTTTTGCTTAGAATTGATTCGAGGAATTTGGAAATATATGAAAAGAATATATCAGCACAATGACACCTACAATGAGCAGAAGGCATCCATTAGCAGGGGACAGAAAAAAAACAAGAGAAAACAAAACAGCTTTTGTTGCTTTTTATTTGAAATTTCTTTTGTTTTTTCACCTGAATGTGTTTATACATCTATCTCCCCAGCAAACAAAGAAAAACACTCCAGCTGAACTCTGTCAATACAGAATGATCCTGAACCTGAAGTGCATTTTCAGAGGAAACTCTTGTAATTTTTTTATACTGGTTGTTTGGATGCAGGATGCTCTGTGTAAGGTGTATTTCTGAATGGGAAAACAAAGTCTGAAAGCTTGTTTTTGAGTGTTACAGCCTTCAAGAGGAGTCAATGCCCATTTTGCTCCAAGATAAATTCCATTAAGATGAGCAAAGTTAACGCTGTTGTGGAGCTGTGTTCATGCCTTAAGTTTTAGGTTTTATATTTTTCAGATTCTGTGCTGTTTTAGTGGGTAGTTCTAGGTTTCATATTAAATGCTGCTATGCTCTCTTCACAGAGTAGGTAGAAAAAACAATTCCTTTTCTAGCTTTGAACCAAGGTCAACCAATACAAATTTCAGGCCAGAGAACATAAACAACAGTGAATTGAAGAGAGAAAAACGAGGATGGAACTTCATAATCTGAAGCTGTAATTGGACAATTAACTCCAATATGTTAATGGGCCAGAACTTATAGAAGCATGAAGACCTCGTGATGGGTCGTCCATTTTGTGACCATTTTGGGTTTCATTTTGAGTGTAGCCTGGCTGGGCTCTTGCACTGCCCAGGGTGTACTAATTGAGGCCTTTTAATAAATCCCTACTTTATCCTTTTGCTCTGTCTAGTCTCTGTTCCAGGTCAGCCTTTTCCCAGCTCACTGCAATACAAAATAGAAGCATCTGGTGGGTGAAGTGTTTAATGCAGACATATTTGATTCCCAAACCTCCATTTGCCAGATCTGAGTGTCAATTGTGCAGCCAGGTGGGGGCTGTGGGCAGTGTGCCTACCTCTGCAGCCAGCCTGGGAGGGGATTTACTCCTTTGGAAATGCCCGGGGACAGGACACAAATGCTTGTACTCCATTGCACTCCTGCCCTCTCAACTCCTCACAAGAGTGAGTGTGAGGGAAAGGAAGACTTTATGGTCCAACACAGACATGGGGAGAGAGGAGACAACAGCTAGCCCCAGAGATTGTGTGTCTTTTATATTGGGAGGTTTAGCTTGTATGGACACGATGTGTCAATCCCAGTTGGTTCTCCTGCATAAAACTGTGCATATTATAAAGCCTGACCCAGAGCTCTGATGGCCTTCAGTCCCTATTGAGGTTCCTTCCCTGAGAAATGGCACACTGGCAGGGTGATCCATGGTGGCTTGCAGGATGGGACCACAGGTGATGATCTAACTAAGACCCATAACCAGAACTCCTCCAGTCTGGGCAGATTAGCTCCAGAGCCTGGATCCAAAAGCTAGGAAAGTGGTATTAATGTCTCATCAGAAAAATAAAGATGTTAGAGTGTTCCTGGCATTTTATTTTTTAGTAACTATCTCATCATATAAAAATGCATCTATATGTATTTCCTTTTTTTCAAGGTTTCAGACTTGGTTTTCCTATTCAGAAATACACCTTACACAGAGCATCCTGCATCCAAACAACCAGTATAAAAAAATTTCAAGAGTTTCCTCTGAAAATGCACTTCAGCATCATTCTGTATTGACAGAGTTCAACTGGAGTGTTTTTCTTTGTTTGTTGGGGAGATAGATGTATAAACACATTCAGGTGAAAAAAACAAAAGAATTTTCTAATAAAAGCAACAAGAGTTGGTTTATTTTCTCTTGATTTTTTCTTTTATTTCCATCTCCTGCTTGTGGATATCTTGGTTGTCCTAGAAGGAAGGACATCAATTTTCATCACCTGAACATGTTTGAGCTTTCCTACTGTTTTACAGACACTTGTGGCTCTAAATTAGAAGAGTAGTTCCTTCAGAGGCTTCTTCTAAGTGCCTGCTCAGCTCTGGAGAGAGCTCTGAAATCTGAGCCATAGGAAAAAACCTGCCACTGCAGCCTTGGTTCCACCTTTCAGGCCCAGAAAGCTGCAGAAATAAACAGGCATGCTCCTGCAGATAGCTGCCTACCTTCAGCTAGATTTCTTTGGGGTCAGAACTTCTGAAATAAATTTTTCAGATGCTTGAATTGATTGAGGTGACCAAGTGGTTCAAAGGGCAGTGTCCCTTTAGTCTGCTGGGGCTGCTGTGTAATTCAAGGTCCAACAGAGCATCTGGATATTGAAGTTTCTCTTGGATTGAACAGAACCAGAATTGATATTGCAGTGTCTCTTGGGCTGAACAGAAGCAGAATTACCTCATGGGATTTGCTTACACTGCATCCAAAACTGCAGACAAGAGATCCCAAACCCAGCTGTGGCTGAGGCAGTCATAATATATGCTTGCAGATCTTGATCACTGCAAATATAACTCTGACGTTTTCTGAGCTATAAATTACATCTGCAATGATTTTTACAGCCATGGTTCTTGGAGAGAGTATAACACATGTATTTTTATACTGTCTTGCACTTAAATGGTCTCAACCAAATTAAAAAAATTGGAAGGAGTAGTTGATTTCTGTCACACAAAAATGAATCTCAGGCTAAATATCCAGAAGCACAAAGCATAGCAACATTTAACACACATTGTCTTACTTCCTGCAGTACTTTCTTTTGCAAAAATTGTTTATCATATATATATGTGCATATATATACTATTAGGACTTTGAAAAAAAAAAAGGACTGAGCTTTTATTTGCAAATTAAACATTTTTACCACTGTTATACTGTAAAACATTTGGCTAGTATTCTAAAGAAAAAGAACTTATGAAAAAGAACTGTTTAATTTTGGGAAAGAAAGGAGATGTTATAAATTGTCCATCAAGAGAAAGTTGTTTAACCTCTATGCAAAAATTAACATAGGAATTTGCTATAATTGTCCTGGGAGTTTTTCTTAGTAACTGCTTCATATCAGATTCTGTGACTACTTATTTTTTCTCATTCTAAAATTTTTCATAGGATCAGAATTAAACTTCTGCATGAAAATAAGAGTTGAACATCACCTGGGAGGTGTTCTGCTGGACAAGAAATCATAAAAAATACATTTACTACAGATTCCTGAGTAGTAATAGACAATTTTTTTTCTTCATTTTTTTATCTACTCTGAAAATAAGTTTTTGAAAGTATTTGACTGTCACAATGTCTATCTTTGCATAAGTAATTTCCCCTTCTAAATGGCATGCAAACATCATCTTGAAAATGCAGCTTTAAAAGGATGTTAATTCTCTGCACTTATACTGTCATGTGACATTCATTCATTCATTCATTCCATAAATCTTTCCAGTCAAAAAGAATATGCAGATATTTTCATGCTAACTCATCTTTGTTAAGCTGAATAACTTGTTTACTTCACTTGTGAGAAAATGAGTAGATTGCAGCCTGATACCAAAATAAGTTTTTCTGCTAGAAGAAAATGTTCATTTCTGCATGTTGTATCTGTGCACATCCCTCACAGATTTGAATGCTGCTGAAGAATTGTGTGCATTTGCACTTCATTCATTCTTCTTGTGCTGATCTAAAGCCTGATGAATTCATTGTTCATTCTGACTTTGAATCGAGTTCTTTTTGTTATCTTCGTCTACTCTTTACATTTTAAGAAGCAATATACCCTTTCTCATCTGTTTGTCTGAGCTAAGCAAGTCCTGAAATGGACTTTTGCAAAACCACTGCTGTCTTTTCTATTAATTATGCAATACGCCAAGCCATTCTTTTTTCTTTTTTTTTTTCTTTTCTNGAATGGGACAGAATGATGCATTTGTTCTCAAGGGTTATGTCCACTTTGTATGCATGAATGGACTATTCAAAGGTTTGCCTAACACTCATATCAAACACATTTGTCTCATCTAATAGAAAAACTAAATCACAGTAACTTTTATTCTAGAAACAATTAATGTTTTTGTTCCAGACTGATTAAATTCTTTTCTATAAGGAAAAGATTACAAACTCTTTATATTACACAATAAAGAAAAGCAAGCATATATAATGTTTAAGAAAATTTAATGGGAATTTTATTTAGAGGATTAACTTTCTTGTCATCAAAGCCTCTGGACACTGAACTTGAGATTTCCTTAAAGATGCTTCTTACAAGTGTAAGTTCAAAGAATATTCATATTCCTTTTTCATCCTGTTTTTAACTGAAGCAGCTAAAGCTGCATAAATATATTCAGAAAGTACTATAAAGAGCTATAAGTATGGAAGTATTTGCAGAGTCACTAGTTTATACACTAGTGTGACCTGTAAAAATTTGAAAATGTAGTAGTTAATTTCTGAAAGCATTTCTGAAAACATTTCTGAAAACATAACTGTGCATTAATCAAGTTTTTTGCCCCCATATTCTCCATTAGTAAGTTTCATTATCTTCTTGTTATCTGTGGCATTTCCACTAAGAAATGTGGTGTCTGCTGATAGGCAACTCTTATTTTTGACACATTTTAGTGCCAGTGGAAAAGCTTAAGAGCATAGTCCTCTAATATTTGAACTTCTTGTTTTTAGTAATCATTGCAATATTCTTCTGGGTTGATTTATATTAGAGTCTTCCATTTGTGAAAACATATATAAGAGTCGTCAGAAAATTTAAGTGCAAATAATAATGCCATCAGATCAAATTCATATTCTTTAAAAGTCTGAGATGTTAACAATAAGGAGGTATGAGCATTTCCACTAGCTTAATTCTGCTAGTGCTAGTGGTATACATATAAGTTTCCAAATGTGCAGATATCAGGGAATTTTATATTTTAATGTAGTTCAGGGAACAGTTATATATAACATTGCATGATGTGTTCATATTTCTTGCTGAAACTCAGATTGCTGACATCAGTAGTTGCTGGAATTGTAACTTAAACAGTAAAAGCTGCTCTGCAGTGGTGTGAAAGCACTGCAGCAGTGAGAAGAAGGGATGCAGTCAGGAAAATAAGAAGCCCTCAGACTAATGCCCTTAAAAGTGGTGAAAAAACTTCCACTGTTCACAAGTGGGTTCTAGATCAGGGCTTGAGAAAAGATTTTGCGATGAGGAGGAGAGGGTGAGAGATAGCAAATACCAAACCACTGGGTTAAGTCTGTGAGCTCAGAATCCTCCCTGTCTCCAGTGACTTACTGTATGTGTGTTGTTATCTGCTTGTGATTAAAAGAATATTATTTTTTTAATTCATGTTTATTAATATTGTTGCTTTTTACAGGTTTTTCAATACAGATGAGTTTAGGGCTTTTTTTTTGCATTTTGGATAAAATTTTCAGTACATTCACTGCAAATGCAGACTCCTATATTTTACTTTGGAATAATATTAGCAAGTCTATTTTTTTCTGGTTAGATAAATGACAGGTACCTCCTTGGCTATTAGTGCATGTAGAGAAAAGTGAAACCTGATTCTAAGCCCAGGTTGGGGGCAGCTGCTGATCAGGATGGGTTCATTTCTCTGCAGGGAAGAGAAGCCAGTAAGGAATCTAATTTTTGAGCTGTGCAAATTATTTATGTCCTCCAGCATATTTTATGTAGCTTCTGAAGTAGATGACTCAGTTTTAAGTCTGCTTGGAGACAGGGGTTTAAAGCTGGCTCTTTGCCTTGTTATGATCCTACCTCCTCTGGCACAGGGGGGAGTGGGAAGGGTCTTTGGTGTGTCTGCCTCTGAAAGGTTGTGAGAGATGGAACAATGTGCAAACAGCTGGAGAGCTGCTCCCATGTCTTGATGTTGCCACGTGAATTGAGCCCAAGAATGCTCTGATGTTGTAAAAGGAGGGGGAAAAGATTATTTCCTGAAGATTCAAGAGCACCTAAACTCCTCAGCTGATGTACAGAGGAGTTAATAACTAGTTTGGACATCGGTAACATAGACTTAATTTTTTGCTGGATATGATGCAGAGTGTTCTGTATTCTAGGAGAAGTTGAAGGAACAGCTGCCATAGAACATCTCAGAACCCATAAACAAAAGTCTGAGAAGTGTAGCTGTAGTTGTCTCATAGTAATTTAAAAGCAAACTATGAAAAGAAGCATGTGGAAAAGATTAATTTTCCAAAAGGAGCATGAAGTATTAAAAAATATTTTCTGGAAATGGCAATATTTTGATGCAATATATTAGCTATTCATTTTTGTGATGAAAACTCACAATCATTTGTGAAAGGTATTTTTCACACCCGTGGCAGTAAAAAAGAAATCTATCAGATCTTCTTTAAAATGTGGGCTGATCAAAATGCTTAAGGTTAGAATCTCCCTGTTTAAGGAAAAGATAATTATATTTCTTTTTATTGGGTTTCTATCTTTCTGTGCAATCACCTGGCATTCTGGTTTCAATTTGACTCTGTCTTTCTAAAACTCACAGCTGATAAAACATGTGAAAATGTGAATTAGACTTGAAAATTATATTGAGTTTAGTGTTCACTGGAAGTTGAATGTCCACAAGAAATTTGAGAAAATATTTTCTCTTGATTTAGAGTTTTGTCACGTATTTCAATGCTGGTTGTCATATTTAACAATAACCTTTGTTTTGAGATCAGAGAGACCTCCATTAAAATTTCAAGACCTCATGACCAGCTGGAAGACAGGAAAGAACCTTGTTGCCAATGCTTTGGAAATGTAACCTGAGTTTGCATTTTTTCTAAATATAAGAAGATTTTTATAGGCACTGTAGCAATGGCACCTTCTGGGGTGGATTATCTGAGGATAACGCGAGCCTTGGTCTTTATTAACAGAGAATGAATAAATTCAGAAATTAATCTTTCTTGAAAGGTTTTATTTGGTTAGTGAAATCCAGGAATGGGGTTTGCTAATAATGCCCTAGAGCTACTTAGAAATGATAGTTGTGCCTCAAATGCATTATTCTTAAACAAAACTTATATTCATGTACTTATTTTATATTTGATGCCAGTGAAGCACCTTTTGAATAAAGAGAAGCTGTTAGTTTCATATTAGGATTAAGATTCCAGTTATTAAAAAGATTGATTCCAAATAAATGGGGCCTCTGGAAAAAAATATTAAAAGTCACATTTTAAAAATACGGAATAGTCTAGTTTTCAATAATACTGTGCCAAAAGGGAAACAAAAGGGGTCATCAGCCATTTCAGAGTGCTGTGATGTTTCTCAAAACTGATATTCTCAAAACTGAACTATTAGACAAGGGATGCCATGGAAGGCCACATCACTGTCATCTTGTAGCAGACTAAAGTCGTCTAGAAGCACCAACCATGGGGAACAAAGAACAATGTTTATTCTTTGTACTAGATCTAGGAACGAATTTAGTAATTACTTATCCAAAACAGACAGCACAGACACTGCCAAAGTGAGGCATTCTGGCTGAAACAAATATATACAGCTACAACATTCAGATACCTCTTACATTAGGGATCCTTACATAGGAGTTTCATAAAGTCTATCTTTATTTGCACTCAGGCAGTGTTTGGATGTTCAAGTATGACAGGAACAAATCAGAATAGAATATTTTATGATTAATAATTTGCTTACAGAAAGGAGAAATCTTAAAATCTGAGTCTTATACTCCGAGTTTCTCTTTTGGTATCATCCCTTGTGAAAGGTGAGAAAAAGGGGGCTGAGAAGAAACAAAACAAGGAGCATCTATTCCAAGGCAGAGGTTACACAGAGCACACCATGTAATTTCTGCTCAAATTGTCATGCCATAAACTAGCAGAATAATAAAGCATTTTATCTCTCTGCAGACAATGTGACAATTGAGTGTATATTAAACACTAAAAAGAGATCAGACACTCAGTTAATAACAAGAGTTTAATGCTGCTCCCAAATTACTATTGCATCACTTTACAAATCTGAAATGGTGAAGTGACAGAAGTAACAGCATCACAGAATGGTCTCAGGTAATAGTTCATACAGATAAAAATAGATCTAAGGCTAGAATTAGGCATTTGATTTAATAAAATATAAAAAATCCATGGTTAATCTTAAATAATGTGTGACTTTCAAATTTCATTAGCTTAAAACTATATGATCCTGACCGTTCTGTCTTTGTTTAGGGTTTTTTTTGTTACTGAATTTATCTTCTGTTCAGAGAACCTATTGTCCTGAAAGGGAAAATGAAGAATGTGTCCAGAAAAAAATAACTCAAATTCAAAGACAAAGGAGTTTTCTTTGTTGTCTACTGTGAAATGATGGATATTACTGGATTGCATAGCAATGTGCTAATGAGCTGCATATAAAGTCCCAGTGTACTTATACCCACATGTTCACTTGACAACATAAACATGAGCCCATTCAAGATCCACCTAATTAGTGGCATAACAAGAACAAGGAAAATACAATTGTGCACCTTTTAAAGAGGGGTACCCAGAGATGTTTGTGCCTGCCTGACTTGCTAACACTGCTGTCATCCACCTTTCTATAGTGTATATCTGTCAATCTGGTCACCTGAGGCTGTTTTCATAATCAAGAAGGAAACCCTAAAACTTTGAGGATGGGAGATAATTGTTTGCTTATGACTAGAGGCATTGCATTTCAGAGCGCCAGTGCTTTGTAAACTGAGTGCAGGGTAAATCTAAATCCATTTCACCAGATGGGACCCATCACCCATGAGTCTCTAATCTGCTTTGACTTTTACATACAGGTAGCAAAAAGTCGATCTCTCTCTGAGAAAACTGTGTGTCATTAGATAAGGAAGGAAAATAATAGTCTGGTTACTTTCAATGTGTTAAAAATTCTGCTAAGTAAAAAGAGTCAGAAGTATTGTGATATTTATTTAAATCATATTCTTCATAGCCATTTTTTCATCCAACATCTTCTTCTGGTATTGTCATGGAGACCAAGGCTGTTAATGTCATGCAATTCTATAATATATACATGATGAATACTGCATTTCATAATTCATAAACCCAAGTTTATACAGTGTCACAATCCTCACCTCACAAAGCAGAATTCCATCTGTACCTTTATTGTCAGCTTTGAACTTCAGACATTTACTGGGTATGTCACTGGCAAATCTGAGCAAAAAGATTCAGTGCTTCAGCTTACTTATGCATGTTCAATATGCATTTGTTTAGTAGGGAAAAGACAATCCACTGCAGTAGGTTTATTTTGGTTGTGATGAGGAATACAGTCTGAGTAATCTCAGTGCACAGAACAGCAGTTTAATTGACAGCTACATAATCAGTCTAAAGTGTGCTTGCTAGGTTGGGTCATATTCCTTTGGGAATCTAAATGAGGTTTGGATGGCTTCTGCACTAAGTGTTTTGCTACTTTGCATCACAGAGCCTGACATCAATATTTTACATGAGGAGGAGTATGGCAGAAGCTCATGTTGCCAGTGTCCATCTGTGGAATGTAACAGATTATATTTTTAATTAAAGCAAAAACAAAATAGTTTTGAAAGTTAAACAGTCACAAACACATGAATAGAAGAGGTTGCTCTTGTGAGCAGCCCTTGCAATTTCAATCAGAACAAACACGGCCCAGTTCTAATACAGGTGGGAAATAGGTGGATGAATAATGGGAACTGGAGCTCTGGGCATGAATGGTGTGGCTTGCATGTCTAGTTATGATGATTTAAGATTGTCGTGTCCAACTGTTTGCTTGTATTTGCAAAGCAAACCACATTTACACTTTACTGTGAATGTTGCTCATCCTTAATGAAAAGTCCATTCTCATATTTAAAAACATCCTTTAGGGTTGACTGAGACTAAGTCATATGATTTTTAGTGTTAGGAATGCACTAACTCATGCCTTTGGCTAGGCTCAGTGCAGAACTGGTATTCTCAGGAAAGAATCAGTAAGAATGAACCTTGTACGAAAACTTAAACCAGTATAATTGCAGAAGTAAGACCTTATTTAGTTGTGCTAAGACACCACACAAATGTTGAGACTACTTCCTCTCCAGTGATGCAGATAGAAGCGTAATACACTGCTTCATTTCCTTTTATACCTGAGACATAGACAGCAGAGATGAAATCCAGTTACTCCTCTGCTATCTACCATAAAATGAGAAGTTTCAAATTTCCTAGGTTAGGACTTAAGGCAGAATATCCCATACAGCTTGAAATGCAGTCCAGTCATTGTAGTAGTTTCATGCCTAAATACCTGATCTAGTTGAAGGTGTCTCTGCTCCTTGCAGG
Organism: Thryothorus ludovicianus; assembly: GCA_013397245.1. NCBI lineage: Eukaryota > Metazoa > Chordata > Aves > Passeriformes > Certhiidae > Thryothorus > Thryothorus ludovicianus. Next base: position 26,900 of record VZTB01010105.1, read on the forward strand.
GAAGATTGGACTGGATGACCTTTAAAGGTCCCTTACAACCCAAACCATTCTATGATTTTATGATTTTGTGGCTATTGCTTGTATGAAGTCATGCTTCAGAAAGGTTAAGAAGCAAACTCCTCTCTCCATGGAGAAACCAGGTATATTACTTAGAATGCACTGGATAAACCCAGATGAGCCAGAAACAACCATTCACTGTCTTTAATACTGCTTTTAATTCACTCAGCTGAAATATATTAAATAAGTGAGTAAAAGGGCATGAGGTGTAGAGAGAATAACAATGAGCATTCACATTTGCAGACATGTCTATCATTAAAAAAAGCATATATAGTTTTTTCTTATATTCAAACAATGTGATCAGCATTATAAAAGGCTCTATGCCAAACTGTGTGGGTTCTGCGGGCAGAATGAACTGAAAATCTGAGGAGATTATTAATAAGAGTATAAACATGGAAAAAAAAAATCACTGCTAATTCATTTCTAGAAAAGAGGTGCATAGTCTAGGGGTGAATAGATACAGTTTCCAGGCTCTTCTAAAGCATTACTACTGTTCATGGTATCTGAATGCCATTTTTATATTTCTGCTTTGAGAGTCTTACGAATCTTGTGCAATAGTTTCACCCAGTATTTATCTTTTTGTAGTGACTTAGCTCAATTTAGCATCAGGCAATATTGTTTTTACCATTCTTTTAGTTACACACCAGAACGTGTTTTCATTCTGCAAACAAATTAGGAGTACTCATTCTCACTTCATAATTAAATTGCATAGGATTCTCAAACTGTCAATGAGTAAAGAACCACCTTTGGGTTTATTTTATAGAAACAATTAGAAGCCAGTACATCGGCATTGCCAGCTCATCGGCTGGTACTAGCATGTGAGTTATGATGGTTTTAACAATTGTCTTTTCCCTAAAGCCAGCTGAGGTTTTGTTGCTGGCTTTCACAAATGGATTACTATCAAGAGTTTTGAATACTCAGACCATTTAAAACTTTAAAAGGCTAGGCTTTAAAACCTAACAATTTAATATATTTACCTAAAGGTAGAGGTATTTTTTTTGGCTGAGTGATCTACAATTATAAAAAAGGAGATTAAGATCATATTGACCATACTGTGTTATGATCAGACTGAGAAAAATATACTCCACTCAGTAACATCAGAGAGAATGTAAATTCGTATGTGAATTGCTCTGGTTTATGGTGCACAATCCAAGTAACTTACTGCAGCATCAGAAATATGGCTTTGGTGATAAGCTGGTCCAATAAACTTAATTCTGTAAACAAATTTTAAGTAAAACTTAAAAGTAAAGCTGTCAGAAATACATGAAGTGCTTTTCCCCTCTCCTTCTCCTGGAAAGTCTGTCCTTTGGCAGGCAGCTATGTGCACTGTGCAATTCATCTGTCTGGAAGGACAGCTGAGAGGACAGCCTCCTGGCCAGCTGGCAAGGTGTCACTATGCACACAGATGCCAGTGCGTTCCTCTGAGAGGGAATAAATCAGACAACTGGCACCTGTGGCAGTGTTGTCTGTTCAAACATCTCTCCCTTCATGTAACTTAAACTGTAGTGGAAGGGCACAGTTAGGATCTCTCTCCTTTGTTGTTACCCGTTGTCTGTGGAACTTGCTCTTGAAGACTGTGAAAATAGCGCACTGGGGCAGCATGGTCTGGAAAGCAGGGTCTTACCATACATAATTAACCAGGACCAGGAACTCCTTCTTGGAAAAATGAGATAAACAAGGGTGAGGCTCCAGAGCACCTGCAATACATCGATGGCATCATTGTGTGGGGGAAGACTGCAGCAGAAATGTTTGAGAAAGGAAAGAGAATCGAAATTCTGCTGGAAGCTGTTTTTGCCGATGAGTGGTTTGTGGCCCTTTTTTTAAATCTTTTATTGTGATTTGATTGCTTGCTCCTGCTCGCTTTCTCCCGCTGGTTCTTTGAGTGTCACTGTCATTGTCCTTTGAAAGCATTGGGTGGGGGATCTTTCAAAAATTGGGAGCAGCACTTAGCAAAGGCCACTTGGTTAGTTAACACCCGAGGTTCCACCGAACAAGCAGGCCCTGCCCAGTCTGAAGCCCTGCACACAGTAGATGGAGATAAAGTCCCAGTGGTGCATGTCAGAGGGTTGTTAGGGCAGACAGTTTGGGTCAAGTCTTCCTCAAGTACAGACAAAGCCACCCGTGGGGTTGTCTTTGCTCAGGGACCAGGGACTGATCTGGTTGCTCATGGCAGCAATATCAACCAATAGGATTCATTTTTATCATGTGGACTGTGATCTGTTTTCTTCTTTTATTAGTGTATACTTGAAGTGGAATCTATTGGAGGAGTGCCCTTCCTACCTTGATATGTAATTAACAGCAAAATGGGAAATAGGGTTGTTAGTATCCATTTTTTGGTACAAAATGCATTTTCACTCCATATTTTTTGACTTCTTCCAACTTCAGTGACCTCTGTAAAGATGCTTGAGTGAAGCAAACACAACTGTCTCCCAGAGCCCGTCATATATTTCTAATACATAATAGCTAGAAGGTGGCAAATGAAAGGCAGTGCCTGAGGGTTCTGCAGCTCAAACTAAGCTCAGTTTTTTTATTCCGCTTATGTGAGAAATCCTGATAATTATCACGTACTAGCTGAAAAGATTTGTGCAGGGCAAAAAAAACCCATGAGAGTGCCTGACAACTTCAACCAAAGACCATGGCTTGAAATGAGAACTACCTACCACCTTTTATACCAACGATTAAGTACTTTAGATTAAATAAATTTTAATACAGACATAACATATCAATAACTATTTTAGGATTTTAAGGGATAATCTGCAGAGACATAAACAATTCATAAGATCAGAAATCTAAAGCAGTTATATGTGCTTGCCAAAAGTTCTAGCAGCTCCAGGGAACTTTCTCTGCACTTTTCTGTTAACCAGGGTAAGTTACTCTTGTAACACAAATGTTGTGTTTCACCTTTATTTCTACTCTGCTGCAGACATTAAGTATTTACAATTAGGAGTTAAGGGAAAATATAAACCCTCTTTAGTTACAATCAATCCACATTTTCCTTAGGCTGAGTACAGGTGCAGGAAGGGTTACAAAAGATTTACTGATGTGTGTGAGCCACTGCATTTTCTTATAAGGGTGTAAGAAAGAAAATGATTGTAAAAATTTCTCCTTACTGCAGAAAGTCATGGTTGCAGGCTATAGCACTGGTTCAAACACAACCTCGGCTTGTCCCTTGACACGGTGCTGTTTTAATCATTACATTATGGTTATACACACTCTGTCTGGCTTAATGAATATTCAGTCATTCATTTCAAAGACCCCCTGCTTAAAGCACAGGAAATTCAAATGTAAGATTCCTGAACAACAAGGAAATTGAGCTGAAGCCCAAATCCCTAAGCTCAGTGGGCTATTCAATGCTAGACCTGGAAAAAGAGGGTACACTGACTCCTGGTCTGCCTGATGCATGGGACATTGTCAATGCATGATCCAATTCAACAAAAATACCAATAGTAGATGTCAATGAAAAATACTGATTATCTGCAGGTGATATATCATGGTTTTTATTCTTGGTTCATTAAAGGCATAACATTAGTGTGTTATCACCATTATTCTAGCTACAAATACAGAACACAGCTTTGAGAGGGCCACTGTGGAGAAAGGTAACTCCATCCCAGCCAGAATAAACACATTCATAAAAATGTCTGATATTTCTTGGGCATTCAGAGTGGCCAGGTAACTCACAATAGATCTTTCAACATGCTTTAACCTTCTAGGCAGCCTTAACTTTGCCTTTTGTTTAAAAATACCTTCTTACAACAAATGGCTTTCCAGGAACTCTATGACTCCTGCTTCATTATCTATGACCCAGCTGTAGCATACTAATGTTGGAAATATACAATACCCAAATGGACTTTTTAGTCTTACTTCTTGTTTCTTTGTCAATTTAGTGTGTTCCAGGTGTGCCCCAAACCAGATCTTTTGTTTGTCTAACTTTGTCCCCCCCACCTCCATGAAACTCTATGGGTCATACTTTGAGGGACTAAACGAAGATTTTGAATTACATATTCCCTTATCTCTGTCAATCAGACTATCAAAAAGTTCTATCTTATTAACACTAAAGATTTTTTTTATCCATTCTGTGATTTCAAGACTTTGGCATTTTAATTTAAACAAATGTTACCCTGAATTTATTCTTGGACATTGTATATGTTTATCCCTGTCTTGGTATTGGTTAGAAAGTGAAGCTCTTCTCCCTTGGTGATATTTATACTTCTTTTCTCACTTCTCTCACTCTGCTTGTGTATTTTTAGGAAACAATCAAATCTGCCTTCAGCTTTTTCTTTACTATGCTAAATAAACCATGCTCTCACACTGTCCTCCCTCATGGCAATGCTTTCACCATGTTGCTACTACTTGCAGTTCTTTTTGACTCTTTTTCTATCCTTACCTTATTTTTATTCACCATTTACCTCATTAAGGCTCAAGTGATGAGCCACCACATCCTGCACCAGAGCTCTGTCTCCCATCAGATGAACCTGCATGGACAGTCTAACATTGGTAGTAATTAACAATAATTCTCTCTATTGCAGTAACATTTGCCTTGAATATCTACATTAAACAGAAAGGAACAGGGTAAAGATGCACCATAGAAAAGGAAGTTCTCTGTTCAATAACATATACAAGAAGATCAGTCAGCAGGATTAGATTTACTAAGCACAGATAAAAGGCAGGAATAGAGAATACACTGATAATGGTTTGTTCTCCTTCCTCCTCTACCCCAGTTCCCTCCCTTCTTCTAAGCAATAACTTAAATTCCTGTTTTTCTGGGAAGTAAACCCTCAACATATTTGGTTTTGTTTTTTATATCTTATATTTTTACATGTATATATATGTATAAACCATTGGCTGCCTGTTTTAGGTGCTACATGAAAGATAGATTTCTGCCTCATTCCTGTTCTTGAGGCCCTTGAGTTAAATAAGGAGTGATCTCCAGCAGTCTATTTTCCCTTCAACCCCCAGGCCGCAGAGTGCACTGTGTTCTTCTACACTGTCCTATAGACAGCCTCTAGGCTGATTTCAAAACTAAACCCATGTATTGTGCAGTCAATGATCCTGCAAATTGGGCCTTCTGCAGAAACAGGACACATCTTGTGGAGTGTATAAAACACATGGTTCCCATCATGCTGATGTACTCTCCTATGTGGAGCAAGCATTCTATGGGCATGCAGCTGTATGGATGGGCAAGGAGCTAAGTCCAGAAGATTTTCTTTAGAGAGCATCTAGGTGCAGCAATTAAGCTTTGACCATTTTTATCTTGAGATTTTCTTATTTTTCTGCCTCTGTTGCCGCACATAATTTCCTGAAAAGTTGCAGCAGCATTTGGCTCATGTAATTCTTGACTGTTTGCCTTCTGCCCACATGATTTGACAGTGTAGCTGTGAAGTTGAACACACTTGCTAAATTCCTTTCTGAGGGTTCTCAGCAAAGCTGTGAGCAGAACTAGAAATCCTGTGATTTCTCTGTACTACCTTAAAACTACCCTGTATTTGGTTTATGCTTGTTTAATTTTTAGAATCATATGAGTCAACAACTATATTTCAACAAATAAATACTTGAATTTTAATATCTGGAAAGAGATGGATACTCTCAGTCTCATTGCTTGCCAAGGCAAATTTCTGAATTACCAATAAAAGCGAATGTCAGGGATTTTTAAACTCTGCAGTTGCTATATGAATACAGATTAATTGGTGCCTACAGGGCCTTCATGTAAGCACATGCTAATCTGTTAAAGAGAGGAATAGGATTGATCTTGCTCACCAATAGGAATTTCCTCAGGGACTTCAATAAGAGCTGGATTAGACAATGAATTCTTCGTGGGGTTCTTCTGTTTAAGGTCAGCACACAGTCCTTACTGGGAAGATGATTTTTTTTTGTAATAGTAGTATAGAGCCAGTGTTTTAGGATAATGAGATTCTGGGAAGGTTTTGGTTTTGGTTTTTTTGCCAGATTTTTAATCTACTCATTCTAGTCTATTCCTATGTACTAGAAGTGCTGCCATTAGTGAGGTGGCTCTGCCCAGGCCTGACATTCTCCAAGGCTCAGGGTGTGCTCAGCACTCAGTACAGGGGCTGGACCAGGGGACTTCCAGTGGCCCCTTCCAACATGAGTTATGCTGTGATCACACCATGCACACACTTAAATTTTTACTCTGAAAAATGACAGAGTTGCTCTTGTCTACACATGAACTCTGTAATATCTGTGTATGATGCATATCCAGAATGGGAATGGTAAACAAGGGGGAGAGGAGTCTGAGGAAGTTAAGGACACCTTCCTTGCTTACAAGTAAAAGGATTCTAAAGAAGCATAATGGTTTGAAGTGGATTATTTGTTCTGTGACTTTGAAATTCTGTCCTGATTTTGGCTGTGATAGAGTTAACTTTCTTCCTATTAGCTAATACAGTGCTGTGTTTTGGATGCAGTATGAAGAATAATGTTGGTAACACAGGGATGTTTTTAGTTGTTGCTAAGTAGTGTTTATACTAAGTCAGGAACATTTCAGCTTTGCATGTCCTCCCAGGAAGAAGGCTGGAGTGGCACAAGAAATTCTGGGAGAGTGACAGCCTGGATAGCTGACCCCAGATAGCTGAAGGGATATTTTCCATACTGTATGGTCAAAGACTCAGTATATAATCTGGGGGAAAAGGTGGCCAGAGACTGCTGCTCAAGGACTGGCTGGTCATCAGTTGGTGAGTGGTGAGAAATTGCACTGTGGATCCTTTACTTTGTCTGGTATTATTACTGTTTATTATTATTTTTATTACTACTAATAATAATTTTATCCCTTCTTTTTCTGTACCATTAACCTGTCTTTATCTCAACCCATGAGTTTTCTTACTTTCACTCTTCTGATTCTCTCCTCCTTCCTGCTGGAGGTGGGACAAGTGGCTGAGTTGAGATGGGCTTGAGTTGCCCTGTGGGATTAAACCACAAAAGGGACTTCTGCAATATTAGTTGCTTATATCTCAAAATATTACTACAAAGAAGATAAGCATTGACTTACCCGTTTTAGATATGGGAGAACACAGATGCAGCAGATGTGTGTGACGCCGCTGGGTGAGGATGATGCAACAAGGTGGGGCCAGATCTTGCTGCCTCAGGCCTGTTCTCTAGACAGCAAATGGGCCCTCAGTGTCCTAACCCAGTCCAAAAGTCCAGCAAAATACCATTTTGCTGTCTATTCTTTCTCTATGTACAGATCCAGGGTTTAAAATATGTTCAGAATATCTTTGCACCATGAAAAGAAGTGGCCATGTGCTTAGTGACAGTTTTACTGCTAATACAATGTTACACACTTTCAAATGCCTTTATGTACAATTTGAAGCAGAGGATATTTCAGAGAAGTTAATCTTGCCAACCATACTTTGTCAAAACAGGTCTAAGTGACTCATAAAATCACTGGATTGGCCACAAATGAAATCAGGAAACCTGGCCACTGTATGGGCAAAGAGAACTGTGGGTACTTGTTCTGTTCTGTTACATTTTCCTGTTTTCTGTGAGAACAATTTTAGAAAAAACCTGCCTGCCTTCATTTAATCCATTTACTGAAGCGTATTGCACAAAAATTTTGCTACCTGAACAGCTTTATTTTCCAGGCACAGTCTGTATGGTGGCCTGGCTAGTTGGATATATTTAGCCCTGAACAGGAACTCTAAAAAGAAAATAATTATGCTATCTGACTTTAAGAGAACATTGCTTAAGCTCAGTGATGAGCAGAGCACCTGAAGATCTTATGTCAGTTCAGACAGTGGTCAGAAATGTCCACAGATAGACATAATTCAAAAAAAATATTTGGTGTTGAAAAGAGCAGCTTTGGTTCTCTACTGTAAATGAAGAAAGAACAGACTAAAAAGAAGGCCTCTTCTTTGTCCAGTGTTAGTATCTATAGAAATAGAACTGTTCCCTACTACAATGTAGGGTAAGTACCTCTACTTTAAACATACATAAACTCACCTCCCTGAAAGGAACCCTGCCATAACTGATATTTAAAACTCTAAGGCATGAAGCTATTCTTCTTACATTTTTTTTTTCATGCATTAGATTCAAAAAGGAAAAATCTATTTGTAGATAATGCAGTGCTGAGAAACTCCTCTGTAGGTCAGCTTTGTTACTGCTAAACTTCCTTAATATCAATAATCCTTAATAATCAAAGCAGTTTCCAGAACATTTTACTCTCAAAGAAAAAAAAAACAAATCCTTCTTCCAGAATTTTGAGGACATGAGTCTGCATTCTCATCCAGAGGATAAAAGCTAAATTTAGCAAGTCCTTCCATTTTAGGTATAAAACATTGGAAGATGAACTGGGCCTTTGTGATGTACAGATTCCAGGTCCAAAGTTCACTTTGCTCCCTAGCTTCTCCTGCTCATGTGATAGAGAACAGATGACTTAACTGGAGGTCTATTTATAAGAATATGGTGTTGTTTTGAGCTTCTCTCAAGGAGTGGAGTTTTTGGATAAGAGTCTGTGGAGGTCCAGTGCTGAGTGGAAGAGCAAATTAGCAGATGTTGAAAGTGCTTGAGAAAAAATCTGGAGTAGGGAAAAAAAAAAAATAAAAAAGGAAAAGAAAGAAAAAAAAAAAAAGAAAAAAAACAGGAAAGTCTTTAAAGCTAGACTACAGAAAAAACTTATGAAATCTAGTGGATAAGGCCAGCCTGTCAGCTGTTGTCGTGGCAGGGGCATAGGGCAGTGTTGGAGTTAAGCCAGAGTGATGTCAGCAGTTATGATAAAATAAAATACAACACAGGAAGGACTTGACTTCCTCAGTTTAGTAATGAGAATAATTTTACCAGAGGGGCAAAGATTAATACAAACAAACATACACAGACACACACAAATGCCTGTAAATCTGTTTTAATGTTTTATTCATACTTCTTTTATTTTAGGAAATGTAACTATCTGTACTCTGAAAGTGACCTGGAAAAAGTGCTTATTCTGCAAGTGCCATAGTACTGTGGAAAAGTTCATATCTTTTTCCTGGTCCGTTTCCAGCTTTCTGTGGCCTTTCACTTTTGTATTCTTCTAGCATCCCAATAAAATAATATTTTCAGGTTTTCATTATTCTAAAGATTTTTTACCCCATAATCAAGATTTTAAGAAAGATTTCAAACTTGGATTATTCACCTATATTCTTTATTCATTAATTGCAATAATAAATGGCAGAAAGCAAAATGATAGTGACCAAACAATAACACAACAGGCTTGAATGTTATAACAGCAGCTAAGATCAAAGTAGTTGAGTCATGTCCTCTGTCCCACATACATTTAATGAGATATCTACTGTCTGACTACCTTTCACCACGGTCATAATACACAAAAAAAAAAAAAAGTTTTTAAATTGGTCAATGGGTTTATTCATATGTCTAGCACACACTGATGGTTCAAGTTTTATCAGTGTTGTAATTTCAATTCCTATATTCAGACAATTAGCCTACTGTGTCAGACTTGGATATGTCCCATCTGCATGTGCTGTTGTGCTGTGCCCTTTCCATCACTGCTGCAAGTCCAACCACTGATTATGAGAATAGCTGCTCATTAGTGTTTGTTGGCACACAGTCATCCTGTTCTGATTAACCTGTGATCCCCTGACCACTGCAGCCACCCACTGAAAGAATCCATTACCTACTTACAAGAAGCCAGTGAAATACATCATGATTCTATTTTTGATAGTGACAGTGCTCTATATTTGACTATTAGCTCAACCATAATGAGATCATGGCTGATTTAGGCAAGCTTCCTTTTATTTTTTTTTTAATTTTAAACCTGCAGGTCATGTAAGACTACATATCAGCTGCTTGCCTTTGGCCTCAAATCGCCATTTTTGTCTGTGGCCAATTGCTGAGTTGTGACATATGTCACTCTCTATGTCCTTCATAACTTGCTGTAGCAGTTCCCGTCAAGATGAAGAGCTGTGCCTTTGTGGGAGCTTATCTTAAAATTTCTGATTGTTTTTGCCGGATAAGCAAAGAATTACTTTCCTAGTTTGAAGAATCATTTAGCTTGCAAATTGAAAACATATTTCTAATTGAAATTAGAAGTATTAACAGAAAAAGACATAAAAATTAGAAAAGAGATTTGTGCTGAAATTTTCAAATGGAAGGCTGAGTTTTTCACGAGAGCTATTACCTGTCTTTCAGCTTTCAGGTCCACCTCAGCAACACTCTTCTTTATTAAAGATGATTGGAAACTTTGTATAGCTGAACAAACTTGCAGTTCTTTCAGATTCTAAATTTTCTTTGTATCAACATCCTTGACTTTCTCCATCCCTCCTAAATTACTATGTGAAGAAAAATCCTGTGCGTAATCTCAATGCTTTCATTATCTGGCTCTCCTCCTACAGACATCGGATATTAAATCTTTCTTAGCATTGCCCCAATATTTGACATTTACCATTGCAGAATTTATCTTTCAGAAGCTACATCTTTGTTGACTTTTCTTCTAGAACAAATATTTATTGTACAGCCCTTACTACACTTATATTTAATCCTACCAATCTTTCCAGCTACAGCACCCAGATATTATTTTTCAAAGACCTTTTAACTTCACACTAATAAATAAGAATCTACTGAGTTCTATCTATCCCTGCCATTGGTGCAAGCCCTGAGAGTCCACACTGGTTTGATTAAAGTCCCTTTATAAACCATAAATGAGTAGCAGCTGTGTCTGACATTTCTGGGAAACTTGGCAAATTAGACCACCTCACACTTGACAGAGCTGCAGGTGGGAGATGACAGGTTTCGTTTGTGGTCTTCACATCAGTTCCCTCAAATTAATGTTCTGCATCAAAGCCAATCCTATTTTTAGTTTTTGATGAAGAGAGAAAAGGAAAGGAAAAAGATGAATGCCTCTTAAATAACGGAGTTACCTGGATAACCAATACACCCACAATATTAAATATGATGCAGAACCACTATAAACAATGCTTGTGTGTATACTGGAGCTTCTGCTTCCTCGAACATGTTGAAAGATGGGCTGCATCAAAATCTTTATGAAATGGCAATATATCACACACACACAGTAGGAGACAATAAATCATGTTTTGGGGTGTGATGAATGAATCAAAATAAGCCAACCTTAAGTTATGGGAGAGAGGAGTCATCCATGAATTCTGCCCCACCCCTGGGCCAGACAGGCGTGGGACCTACTGGGTTTGATTTGAAATTTTGAACTTAAATTTCAGATTCTAAATATTAAAAAAGTGCTTATTTTTGTTCCAGACCTAGCCCTGCCTTATTTTTAAAATAATACATGCAAACTGGATGTTTGGAACTTTGCTCTTTTTTTTCTAATTTAAATTTTACCTGAAGTACTATAATTTAAATAACTTAATTTCAGCCACTTGCATGCACTGTTTATATTTTCTCAGGATCTATCCTTTTAAATTTGGCCTGCAAAAATATTCTTCATTTAGAGTCCTTGCTGCTTAGAAACTGAGATTCAGAATATAGTAGATTAAATTCATGTATTAAAACTTGAGAAATTGTATAAAAAATTTTGAAACCCAGAAAACTTCGTTGAAAAATCAATACAACCTTCAAATTATTTTAGTTCTGAAAATAACAACAGTCTGTTCAATGATTGTTCAGCAATACATATCAATTTAAAGAGGAAGTTGAGAAATAATTACTGCTGTGCTGGGTAACACTTGTAGCCTCACTGGTAGCTGTATATAAAACCTGAGAGATGAGTGTGATAAATAATTCTCCTTTTGATGCCAGAAACTATTTAAAAAATGTAATCTATTGCATCACAATTTATTTATTTATTTTAATTTATTCCATCCACTTTTTGGTAAAAGACTGACAAACAAATTTTCTTTGGACATGACTAAATTCACAAACAGAGAAATTATTAATTTCAGTCTTACTTATTAACCAACAGGATGCCTAATAGTTTAGAGAATATTGTCATATATCAAGGTTAGTGGGCATTTCTAACCCTACAAATTAAGGGAGGTAATAAAAATAGTCAAAATAGTCAAAATAAAAATAGTTCAGTGCTTTTTCAAGTGTCAGCTCAGTCATTCGTGTTTGTTGACTGGAGTGGTTTGGTGCATCATATAACAAAGGAAACTGGCATTAGTTTAAAAGCATAATCTTTCAATTAAAATCATATGGTTATCTTCACCCCTATTTGATGCTCTGTGCTGGTCAGAGTTGCATACCCTGAATTGCATAATCCATTTATTCCCTTGGAACATTCCCCAGAGTATTATATTGTGGTTCCTTAACATTTGTTATTAATTTCTTTTTAAACAATCTGCCTTAACATTGCATTTGTCTTTTTTGTTGTGTACACTCCAACAGTCCCTTGTGAAGCATATTTCATGGAAAAGGACTGAAAAAAATGGTAGAACAGTGATTCTTGGTAAACACATTAAAAGAAATGTATTGTTTTGCAGTGACTTTGACTGGTATGATTTTTTTCTCTAGCTCTCCCTCTGGAACCTCCAACACACAGTAGCACAGCTCCTTTTCCCTGATAGCACAACAACTTTTCATATTTATCTTCTATGAGATTAATTAAAACAGGAGTTGCAAGAAACCTCCTAGCCGGGGACATTTTCCTAAAAGCATCAGTCTCTGAAGATAAGTTGCTTTAAATGCAACCTTTTCTTAGTGTTACACAGGGCTCAATATTTAATTAAATCACTGCTATGAACCTTTTTTGCATTCTGAATTTTGCTGAAAGAGAAAAATATGGGAAGAATAAATGAACTATTTTCCCTTGGTATAGCAAGAGGAGGAAATCTCTCTTCCTTTACTAAGATGTTCTATGTGCTGCTTCAGGCTCTTACATCAACTATTTACTGTTAAAGCTGTGCAGAAGGGCTGAGGGAAAGAGGCAAGTGACTTGTCAAGATCATGTTTCTCCTGAAATGTAAACTTTTTGATTCTCCGGGAGAATCCTGGAAGTCAACGTATCAAAAAAGATCCTAACACGTTGTCACTGCCTTTGAAAATATGATAACAAGTTGCATGTGTAGCACAAACTACATTGCAAAAACTGAAATCCTTACCTGTACTGTCTCTGCATTTGGCATTGGTAGCAGCACCTCCTATTAACTCTGACTTAATTTTTAATGCAGCAAATAGAGTCCACTTCCAAAGTATCCATGTCCCACTAAGTTTACAACAAGGGAAGTGGAAAATGCTCTTTCGTTCTCTTTTTTACCATGTCTGAGTTTTAACTGGGGAATGTGGAAGCACTTCTGTGCTGTCCTCAATTATATGTTCTAATCTTTGTGTCAAGGAAATCTGGGTATTTGAGACAATAGGTGCTGCAGAAGCCAAAACACACCATAGTGGGTTATTTCCATTCCACAAGGAGTGTGAGAGACTAGTTGGTTTGTCACTAATCAAATGAGAAACTGTAATCAAAGAAAGAAACTTTTAAACTTACTTTCTGATCATTTAACAACCAGTCACAACCAATTGGAGGAAAAGTTAAAGAAGGAGGTGGATATAATTACAAACCATGAGATCCTTTGACCAAAGGAAGTAGGAATGAAGTGCAAATCCCAGTCTCTAACATGTCTGATTTAATTGTTTCATTTCCTCACATTTGAAAAACACAACAATAGATTAGAACTATATCAACCCTCTTCTCTCCATAGCAGAGCATTAGGAAGCTGTTACCAGCAGCTGTAGTTTTCCAATTTAATGCAATCTGGCCCCACCAGCATACTTCATCCATCAGCCTCCAGTATTTTCCAGTGAAGATGCAAATCCTGTTGTTAGCTCTGTCCTACACCCTATAGTCCACAAGAAAAATTAACTGAGAAATCTATTGAAAACATCATTCAATAATGTTACTGATACATGACTGCTATCAGCCTGGGGACAATCGAAATCACTGCCATAAGGTATTAGAGGTGGAAGATTTCCTATGGCTCCTCTGTGCCATCTTGTCTTTCAGAGAAAAAAAAACAAAACAAGAAAACCAAAGATCTATTAAGAATGTGGTAAAAAACTGTTTAAAGATCTGGCTTCAGAAAAACAAACAAGGCAAAACCCTCAGGCACAATTATGTCATTAGGATTCTGTCTGAATCTGGCATTGTGCATTTCCATAAGAGAATTAGACATTCATTACCTTCATTACTCTCTATTCTGCTAATATGATTCATCATATATATTTAAAAATGAAGCCATTTAGCTACTGTTGGCCATAAACCATACTTGTAATTACTCTCTTCACGAAGGTTCATTTGCCATTTAATTTTTTGATTTTTCTGCATTCGACTATAACCAGTACAAAAAAAGAGACCTTTGTCTGATGCCTAAGGATATTTAGGTCTGATCACTGTAATCCATCAGATGTCCTAGTGGTCAAAATGGAGTCTGCAATCCTCTTGACAATCATTATTGATTTGAAAATGGTGACATTTTGGGTAAACTGCTCAGAAATACCCTTCTCTTCATGTGTATGGGGAGTGATCAAATACATGCTTCTGTATTCTCCCATAACAAATGATGTAAAAGTGGGAAAAATGTGACTTCAGCACACAGTTAACCCAGGGCAGATGGCAACATACGAAGATGTAATTCTGCATGGAACAATTATGCTCTATTACCAAAAATCAAGCTGATAGAAGCATTGTCTTAAATCAGATCTTAACCATCCTGACCAATTACAACTCTGCCTGCAATGTGCAGTAAATGGGTAGGACATAATAAATCTTTTTATTTTACCAGACATATCAATACACAAACAATACTACGTGCAGTACTATTATCTTACAGCTGAGTTCATTACACTTATTTTCTTATTCTGCAGCAAGATTTTTAGCAAGCATATGCTAAATGACTTAATACAAGTTCAGATGGTGACAAATAGCCCCCACTTCCAAAAGCATTTCCTGCAAGCTGCTGGTCACATACAATATTGCCATTTTTCCTATTTCAGTCTGCAAAAGAACAGGACAATGAGTGAGGACAGATGTCATCTATAGCTGGAATCTGTATGTGGATTGCTCACTTTAATGCACAATTCTGTTTTTAAAAAAAAGGTGTAAAATTGAGAGGATTCTCAGATAATAGCTACACTATTTGTTTACAGTGAAGTTTTCCAAATAAAATCTCTCCAATCTCACAACTTCCATATGGCTACCCTTCTCCAACCACTATTCTTCAAAACTGTTGCCATTTGATGTAATGTGTGATTTTAATTGGAAGCATGAGGTGTTTTCTAGCTTTGTAAATTGATGTAAACCTCTGCAAATGCACGTTATAGGATGTTGTCATTGCAGATACAGTATTAGGCATTGTTCTGAAGAGAACAGGAGAGTTAAAACTGACAGGCAGAATTCGTAGTCATAGAAGTTGATGCCTTGTCATTGCCCTAAGGCCCTCTTTTCAATCATTGCATACTTTTTCTCTTTAATTAACAAGGTAAAAAAATGAAAAGTTTTTTATATACAAGATGTTTTTAACATTGCTTAGAATTGTAGAATATCCTCATATAGAATAGAAGATGCTCAGGATGTTCATGTAGAAATGCCAGTGAGCTCTTTCCCAGTAAAACTATGACCCTCATTGGCTGATTTCTTCTGATTTTTCCTGGTTTGGCCTTTCAGCTGTACAACAAGCAGAACTCTGTTTCTCAGACACTATTAGTATTTAAAGCAGTGGTCTGGCAAACACGCTGGGCAGAAATCATGGCCATATATTAATTATGCAGATCTTTTTAGTGGAATACAATTGCTATAAATCTCCTTTCATTTCAGGCTTCTTAATGACTGAGAATAACACTGACATCATGACAGCCTCAAAACTGGCCCCATCACTTCTTTTTTTCTCCAGTGGGTCAGAGACATTACAGACTCACATGGAAAAAGGGCTGGCATACACATATTCAGTGCAATACACCAGGCAAATTGGGAATGTGAGGGGGTTTGTGGGAAAAGCTGAGTCATATCTGAGCTTCCAGCAATGGAAAGGGGCAAAATTGGAATATCTGTATGGAGAGATTTTAATAGAAAAAAGAAGGGTATAGCCAAATGCATATAGAGCAAATTCAAGAAGCATTTGACTGATACGAATTGAGCATGTGTAATGTGATTTTTATGATAAACATTCTGGCCAAACAAGCATTTGGCAGTTTTCCTCTGAGGCTGTTTTTTAATGTTGTTGTTGGCCTCAATTTCATTAGTCTAAAACATGTTGGTAGATTTGTAAAAAAAAGCAATATCTGTAAATTACTCTTGTATCATAGTTGTCAGGGTGATAAATGAAGAGAGATTAATTAAATGTATATTCAAATGAATTCTACTGACTGTAGAGATTTTTATAGGCTGGGATTTCACCGAGACTTGGGATTGGTGTCATGATGAGAGGAAACTTTTGTCTGGAAACTTCTAAAGTTAAAATGTCTGGAAATACACATGGGAAGGCACTAGAGGATTGTGGATTTAAATGCAGCATCTGGGTGCCCCTTTGTGGGCTGTGGTGTTATTGCACTGATGGGCTCCTACAAGGTATCTGCAGGATATCATTACCTTTGGTTATTGCTGTCTGTCTGATGTTTATGCACTTTACAAACACATGCCATTTTGAAATTAAAATTTTATTATTTAGTAAGTTTCCTGGATCATTATGTGGTATGAAGTATGCACCTGATATTCCAGTACAACACAGTACCCTACTAAATTATAAAGCATGTTATGAGTCATTTGTTAACCACATTTGTAGCAAAACACAGCCACAAAAGCAGAGATATTACCATGAGTATGAGGAAAAACAAATAGAGACTAGAGTAGCAGGAACAGTTAACAACAGACGTAAGAGGATTAATCTTCTACATGGAAAACCACCTTGAAATTTAAAAAAAACCCATAAATCTCTTATCTCAAGTATGTGCTTTAGAAGGTAAAAAAAAGGGACAATGGTTTGCAGATGGGGAATCACAAGTTCCATCTCTGCAATTGCAAAGTATTCCTTGTCTCAGTGCTTAAGTCTTGGGCGAATTTTGTAGGGAATATATTCCTTTTTGGATGAAGTGTTCTGATAATATAAAGAATTTGTACCATTATTATTTTTAAAAAAAAAAAATCTTCGAATATTAACTGCAAACCAACCACAGTAGCTCTTAGCTTCTCCATTTTTCCAATATCTGTCATGAAATGCCATCCATTGCCATGCTGTGGCCCACAGCTGACTGTGCCAACATTGCATACCATGGCTGTTCCCACAGGACATTTTAGTATATTTCCGTCTTCTCTGAGACAAAACAGATCTCAAAACGTTTGAATCTCCAGTGAGACAGGTCATCTAAATTTTTTCCATCATTTGTCCTTTTCTCCATCCTGTATGCAAACCAACTTTATAGCTGTCACTTGTCATTTCCTACCGAATAGTTTT
>VZTB01010117.1:7275-23012 GCA_013397245.1 Thryothorus ludovicianus
AAATTGAACATAGCTTTGCAATTCTACTTCAGAGAGAGCTCTAAAAGGCATTTATACAGCTATGCAATATTTTAGTTGGAATTCCTAGTATTTCTCAATGACTCCTATACTGGGTGGGGTTAACGGTTGATTCATAGATTTTTGCTGTTCGTGTCTTTGTTTTTCCCATTTTGGTCATTGTGACTTGAATGTGCTCTTTAGTTGACCTGTGTATGCAAAGACATGGAAAGCCCTGTCTGGTGCTGCACAGGCAAGCTGGGGAAGCTTTATACTTGTGTATTGCCCAGTGCTGACATATTACAGTTTTTCTATGTTCCCTAAATAAAAATTCTTCCTAAAAAAAACCTAGAAATTTACTATTCAGCAAGTCAGAAAAACAGTTGTGCTTCACAACACATTCCAGTAAACATGAGATGGGAAAAGATATGGGAAAGTCCTTGATTTTACCACAGTTCAGTTAACTAAGGTGTTTCCTTTTCAAGCTGAATTAAGTATGATTGCTAGAAAAATCAGCTTTTGCCAGTAGATTATAGAGGTTTCCATTTTTTTCTTTTTTTTAAAGGTATAATTAAAAAAAATATTTATTTTCCAATAGATGGCAGTCTGGTTCAGTAATTTCAAGAACAAAAGCAACCATCTTATATAAGAGCTTTCCAACTTTTTCATTGCTGCATTAAAATTGTGCATTTCTAACACAATTGATAATCTGAACAATGTCGAAATGAACACCTTTAATTCCTCTAGGAGAAAAATTTATGGAACATCATGACATATATTTAACATCAGGACTAAAACATCAGGACAAAATTTAGAAGCATATCATGGCAAAGAGGTTACACTATGTATTCACTGGTTACACTATTGTGTATTGAAACAATCTGTGTGAATTGAACAGCAAGCAAGAAAATTTAAATACGTATAACAGACACAGCAGGGATCCAGAAAAATTATGTGTGTCAGCAAAATGAACAGAAGACTGTCAAATTGTGTATTGTGAGACTCCTGAGCTCCAGCACGAAAATTGCTTTAGATACCTCTGTTGGTGGTGTTTGAAGATCATTACCAGTTTCCTGTCAAATGTGAGATTCCTGTGCATATATTCATGTGAGAAAAAATAATTCTAACTGTATTATTAAACCTGGAAATGCACCATCTTTATTGCAATGTGTTTGCAGATTGCATTCCTTAAAAAAAATAATATCAGAAAATAAAAACATGGGCTTTTTGTACATGTAAGAAATTCCCATAGCTGTCAAAGAATATTTTATTTCTTACTTGCTTTGGACAGCCTGTGACTGAAAAACAAAAAGTAGGGAATAAGAACTTCTCTACTTACATATGTGTGTATATATATATTTTCTAGGTGTACACATTGGGTACAATATATCTCAGAGTTTTTGTTTGTGAACTTGATATTTTGTTTGAAAAATATTTTCATAAAATTGACTCTTAAAAAGGTTTCATCTTATTTGACATTCAAAAGTTTCAGTCCTTATTTTGAAAAGTGTGATTTTCTTTTCACGTAGAAACTGTAACTATTCCATATTTTTTGAGAACTCCTGAGATTTTTTGAGGTAAAACTAATTTTAAAATGTGCCACTTCAATAGAACTGAGGCTACAAATTGAAGTATATTCTTCAGAACAGTCTCTTCAATCTTGTGTAGTAGGTGGTTGCTTGCAGTGTTTTCTTTTACATTTACGCTGTTGTGTTCAGAAGCATAATAAAAAAAATGTGTTATTGATTTTCAAGTGCAAATGCGATATCTTACTGTCTTTGGATTTGTGACATATTTAGATTAAAGGAACAATTCCAGAGACTTTTCTGTATTCTTAAAAGCAGAGTTTATGATAAAGGGTTTTGCTTAATTAGCTGGCGTAAATACTGCGAAACTTAAGGTGCTCTTAATTTTTTATTTTTTTAAACTGAAGATAGTAAAACCATGTAGTAACTGTACTACGGAGGGATTTCACAGAAGCAGCAGCATATCTGTTTAAATTTCATGTGGTTGTATAATAGATAATACAGGCTGGCAGCAGTAATTTAAATTTAAACATGAGGAAAGGTTCTGTATAGTCTCAGGGGAAAAATTTGGATTTCATCACACGCATATAAATGTCAGTTTCTGCTTAATTCTCTCATCCAGAATGAGAAGTTGATATTTGTGCATGTTGAGAGAGTAGAAAAAATATACTTAAAAATATAATAACATTGCTGAAAGCAGTGATGTTACATATTCAAAGATAAAATTTTTACTCTTATCTCAGAATATCAAGAAGGTGAGGCTAGATAATAGCAATAAAACTATAATCGTGTCTGATTTATATCTAAGGAGATATTCAAAAGCATAGAATTATATGATTTTGAAAAGTTGACTAAGAGACTATATTAAGGAGGATAAAATTTATGCATGGCTTTTCAGAATTCAGTTATTCTGGTTAATTTTTTTCTCTAAGGAAAGGAACATTTTTTTATAAATAGCACACAATTTTTTATTTCACAATGTAATAATTGCCAGAACTTGTAGAAAAATATTGGAGTAAATTATTTAGTAGCATTGTTCAAGAATACTGTTTTGACTTTTACTTTTAATATAACATTTAAATAAATAATGGCTGGATTGAAATATAATAGCTAAGTGTGGCCAAACATGGTCAAGTAAAATAATTGCTGTTTTGAGCCTTTAAAAATACTGAACACTTGCATGCATGCATTATTGAGAAAGGGATACAAAATTTCACAGAACAATGATGAAAAAGCCAAGAGTATGACTTACTAATGAGGATGCATGAAAAACGCATTCCAGAAAAATTTTGGTTGTTTATTCATTAGAGAATAGTAAGATAATCAGGCCTGATTGTGTGGAGGTTCAAGGACAGAAACAGATAAATTTAAAATTATTTAATATAGTAACATTTTCTGAATTTGATAATAAAGCTTCAATATGTTTTGCGGGTATTTATGATGTATTAAAAAAGGAAGATAATTGTATTGAGATACAGTTTTTGGAAGATTGTTGCTTTACCCTTTTTTATAATACTATCAGAAAACTTAGGTATTGCCAAATTCTGATGTTGCAAGAGTTTTGCATTAAGTTACTCTTTAACCCAGTTCAGTTATGAATCCAGTTTTGCAAGCATATACTGACTCTTATTTCTATGGGAAGTAAAAGTATGAAGGCTATCTCTCCCAGCATATGTAAACATAACTTTTTGAATTTCCCTTGTTGGAAAGGTCTACTCACTCTCTGAAGATAAGATTATATAACTTTAAAAATTGATTTTAAAAGCTGCCACCCAACTAAAAACTATCTGCTAGTCCCAATTTCTAGTGCACACAGTAATATTTCCCACTGAGAAATGTTGTTGCTACTGTTTTCATTAGATATTTATAATATCTGGTATTACTGGGACATCCAGTACCAAACGGTGGTCAACATGGAATGATACACTTTCTGTAAACTGCTTTATAAAATGATTTCTAAATTCTATTTAAACATGTGCTGGTGATTACAAAAAAGCAGAGGGAAACCAACTCGATATAAATTTTTGCCTCTTCTTTTAGGCTACCTTGTGAAGGGGAGTTCAGACATTGTAAATGTATCCTTTCCTAATCTGTGTTCTGTAGCTATTAAAAAAATTATATTCTGTATCTTTAGGTTTGGCTATGCTTCAGCATGGTGTTGTAAAAATTTATATTAGAGGGGTCCTAATAGCAACTATTTGGAACTCTATGCAGAATAATTTGCCTGGTATCATGCTTCACAGCCGACTAAATTAGCCTGCAGCTCCCTGCTGCTGTGATTTTGGGTAGAAGGATTGCTAGAAAATCCTCCAGTAAGCTGCACAGACCTACCCTGTGAGAAAACCAGTGCTTGTTTAAGAATACAAAATCTCAAAACATGACAACACTTAGTGGGATTTAAACTGTATGGAGTTAAGTATAAGGGGAAGGTGCTGGCCAAACCTCTGGTTCATTTAATCTGCATTAAAAAGTACCTACACTTTTTTCCACTAGAATGATTTTCTGGAATTTTTGAGCAGTCTGTGCAATTATGTGTGTGCAGCAAATTCCTTGACTATCAGGTACTAACAGGAAAATGGCTTAGAGACAAATACATCTCTCTGAATGCTGTTATGTGTTTAGCTTGCAGTGGTGAAGCCTAAAGGTATCTAATCCTTTTGCTTCAGTCTGTCACAGTTTACCACCATGACCCTGTATAATTGTTTTGCAGAACGTGTGCAGTAAACGCAGGCATTTTCTTTTATTGGCTAAGTATATGCTTCCATTTATTCTTATAGGGTAAAATCTGACAGAGAAGAAAAGAACAAATGCTTTGTGAACACTCTCCATAGTTTGCAATACTTCAGGCTTGTTCTTTCTTAAAGCTTTCTTTTTTTCTGACTAAGTAATCTTAGCATTTTTGAGATTATTTTGTACATAAGTCTTTCCATGCTGCCAAGCACTTTCACTTGGCCTGCAGTGGATCCTTTAATCTCAGATAAATCTTTTAAATAAGGATCTTGGATATGAGTTTAGAATTTTTCCCATATAAAGTAATTATAATACAACCTTTTCAGATCAAAGACCTTGTTTGTCTTCATGGTTATAAAGCGGTGTGCAAATCTGGGATGCTCTGGCAATGATGAGTAAAATTTTGTCTACTCAAAAGTTCTGTTTGACAACTAGGTTTTATTAAATTGACTATGGTAGATTTTTCTTTTTCAAGGACAATTTTAGTTCAATACTGAGCACATATTAACTTGAAGAGTCATCTCTGTTTCATTATACTTAGATGAACACCAAAGATATCTACTAATCTCAGTAAGATTAGCCAAGATCTGAGGACTCTCTCAGAACTGATCTTCAAATAATCTTCCCAATATGAAATATGTTTGCTTTCATTAAATATCTTTTTTATATGTTACTCAATGCTTCGGAGAACCATCTTTCTCATCCGTGTTACATGATTTTTTTAAACATCCCTGAGCTGCCTGTGCCATTGTTGACAGTGCTGCATGGCAGAACCCCTGTCTCTTCCATTTTTTTTTGATACCCTCAGGGTCCATCATCCTGGAAGTATTCCGTAGTGTACGACACAATGTCCATTTTTAAGCTGCAGTCTCCACATTCATTTGGGACCTTCCAAGAGAGATTCCGTCACTTCAGGAGAACAGAATGACAAGATAATATGATGAGATTTCCACCCAGACAGGTGACTTTTTAAATGTTAATATCAACTCTCATTTTGTGATATTATTATAAAACCAAGTCATCAGGAAGACTAAATTATTGGTAACCAGAGGTGCTTCCCTCAAGCCCTGACATTAGAAATCTGCTAAAAAAAACTGTCATGGTCTCGTACCCTTCATTTCCCTTGGGTTTCTCCTCTCCTCATATTGTTCTCCAGTGTTCCAGTCAGAATTCTCCTTCACAAGACAACAAAGAGTTCTTTTCATCTTCCTTGGTTTTCTCAAAATACATTTTCTGCCTATGTGATTTAGAGCATCACCAGTAGGAGTGCTGATACTCAAATGGTGTATTGGTTTATCATATTTGAGCAATAGAGTACGGAATAATATATGAGGTCTAGAAGGAATATGAAAGACTTTGCTGACATTTAGGTACAATCAGATTTTAACTTCTGAAAAATAGTTTTTGCTCTCTGGAAAAAGTGCTTTTGGTAGAATATAAGAAAACTGAACTTAGATACGTGGATATTTGTTCTTCGAAGTCATATACAGATATTTACCTGAGGGAAAAGATAACTGAGTTAATAAGAATGGAGAACCTACCTTGCAATCTATACAAAAAACACATTGTTCTAGACCATTTTAGCTTTTGGTGCTTCTGCATTTTAAGAGATGGGAATTTCTGTAATATTTTAGAACTCTTATCACTGTTGTCAGCAGGTACTAATGCAGGTTTTATTGTTCTTTATAATACATAATGACCTCAGAATAAATGAGTGTTATGCCTACACATCAAGTTACGAACAGTAGAGGGAAAAAATAATATTTTTATATATCCTTCAAGTCAACTCTGGTTTCATGTCTATTCCATCAGTATAAGACTAAAGTCATTAAGCTTGGAACTTGCAGTGAAGCCTGATGATCACCATCTGACAGGAAATGCATGGGAAAAGTAAGAACCATGTGGGTATGTCTCAGTTTTCTGTAGTGAGTGGAACAGCATCATTTTATCCCAATGGTATAACCAGGAGATGGAACCTGTTAATCCATCGTAGCTATGTGAACTTCTGCAGGATCCAGTAAGGGATGGAGATTAGATGTATGGTTTCACGATATTTTATTCAATGATTCTTTGGAAGTTGACTAAGTAGGTACTTTCTTAGAAGCAGTGGCCTCACTTTCCTTTCTTTGCTTCTTAGTAAGAGATATACAAGAAATGCTTATGGTAAATAGTGTGCTTTATTTCACAGGGCAAATGACCACTCTTGATAAGCTAACACAAAATAATGCTCTCTTTAAAAATTGTTTAGTAGATGAAATTAGAGTATTGAGCAGTTTGTTTGGGCTACTTATTTAATTTCATTTTTATTCTATCCTAATGGCAACAAGCAGATTTATTTTATAAAAGGCATATAAAATAAATCCAGTATTTTTAACCTTAAGTCTTGAAATAATTGACCACTCACAACATAGAGTTGCATTGTATTCTGTTGAGAAATTTTTTCAGCCTCCAAATAAGCTTAGCAAGTACAAAATTAATAGAAAATATGCTGGACCAAATTCCTATACCTCTATAAAATATAATGTCTCAAGGAATTCAGTTAAGGGCAAATGCATGATATTCACTATGTATTAGAAAAGTTTGCCTATGGACATCAAGAGTATGCTAGAAATGCACCCCTTAGCTTTTCTGTTACTTTAATATATGCTGGAATCCTTCCTGATTTTAGTGGTACAAGTGTTTAAGCTGAGATTAGAATCAGAAACCAGATTTACTTGATGTATCATGTCACATGAGATATGTGTTTGTCTTTACACCAGTTTCTTTGTTTTTCCTGAGAAATTTGAGGGTTGAATGACTTATACAATTTTTGAGTATCTATTTTATTTCTCTTCTCTTGGCATTTATCCTTCCTCAACTTACTGTAAGTTTCAGTTTAGTGTCATGAGGGGAAATCTTAGAAGAGGTTCTTCAATTTTATTTGCTTCAGTAATTATTTGAGATTAAGCAATTTGCACTAATACTATCACTATCATTTTTGTTGATATTGGTGCTCTGCCTAATATCTCTGAAATATGGGCTGTTCAAAATCTGCAAAGAAGCAGCCTCAATACTGCCTGTCAAACTTAGACAAAAATCATATAAAAATATAATTGCATCTTTTATTGCTGTGCTGGTCTTTCAATTATTAGTAGTTGCTTGCTTATGGGTGTTGGAATATTTATTGCCTTGCCTTTGTCGGTGATGTTTCCTTTAAGAAATCTAAATAATTTTAACAAATCATGATCACTTATTTAGTCATTGATACTTCCTATTGAAACAATAGTGTTTCACAGGAGCTAGTGATAAAAGTAGGTTACTGACTGACTTGTTTATCTGTATTTTATAGGAGCTTTAAAACATTATATTATGGCTGGCTGGAGAAAGAATTTCAATATTAAGTTTTCAGCTACTTAGGAATGTGTCTGGAAAAGAACACAAAGATGTGCTTGTATTGTGGTGGGTCTGAATGTGCAGTGTTGAATCTACCGCAGGCAAAAAGAACAGTACCAATGACCTAGCACAGAAAAAGCACCCCCTGTCCTATATATTCTGGCAGTAGTGGCTATTGAGATGACTGTAGTGACGTCACTGGTTTAATTACATAAGACAGAAAAAAGCAGCAATTTGCAGTATGTGAACTTCACACTGGCAGAATTTTCTACCTGCCATAGCAAAGGCTTTGCCTTCCTAGTGCAGATGATTTTGAATGCTGCTTCCACGTGCCATGTAAATGAGGCTGCATTGAGAGCTGTTCTCCAGTTGATAGTATTCTGCATCTCTGATGGGGTGTGTGTGTATGTGATCCTTTTCAACACATCTAAAAGAGTCTGAGCCATTGCTTGTGCTTCTGAGAACAAAACGTAGATTACTCTTTGACTTTTCTTTGACTGGCCTGACTAAGGCCTGCAACTTTTATGGCCTGCTAAAACATTTCAGCTGTTCTACTGTGTTGTGTTCAGATTACGTTTAGCACTTGGCTGCCAATATGGAAAACCACTAGTAATTTGTTACTGCTGGATCTGTTAATCATCTAGCAAAAATGTTCTTCAAAGCTCTTTTGATTATTCACTCTCAACCAACATTCATCCTCAGATGACTAACTCAGTACTGCATATAGTTCTTCTTTAGATAGGCTTTGTCTGTTCAGGAATGGCTTTCTTTTATTAAGCCAACAGCAACTTAATGGGAAAATAACTGCATTTTCATTAACATATTTCTACTGAGAATATGTGTGCTACATAAAAAATTGTGCACTGGAGGAGTAATAAAGTGGTGACGTCTGCCTACTCGCTTACCACCTGATTTTTTCCCCCACTTTAAATTCTCTTCCTTCTGCTTTATTTAATTACAAATAATGTATTTTCTGTAAGTTTCATCATACTACCACCCACTTACCCACCCTCTCTTTCACAATTTTAAAAAAGGAAAAATGCATGGTTTACATCTGATTTTCATGGCAATTACATAGCACTGATTTCTTCAAATGTTATATGATAACATTCAGATGGTATAGGGCTCTTAAATACAGACATGCCTGTGTAGTTCTTCTCCTAGCAGTATTTTCTCTGAGCAAAAAATGGTGGTCATCATTTTGAATTATGATTTTTTCCTTTATGCAAGGGTAAATATTCTGTAGCCTTTAATTGTATTTAATATTTTTTAAATTATTAACACTTGATTTTACTTTTCTGCAGGCTTCTATGCCCTTCATTATCATCTATGCCCTTCCTTTATATCTGGTGTATGAGTTTTTCAGTGAGTCATATTTTGGAGTGAGTTGTGCATATTGATTCAGGGAGATGCGTAAGTCTGTTATTAACATGAGAAATTCCATTAACTTAATTGCAACTATTCCTGTGGTTAAATTTCAAGACTCAAAAAAAAAGTTACCAAATTCCTTCCCTTTTTGCACAGCCCATATTTGTGTATACCCTTCCTACATACCAACATAGGTCAAATCGACTATGCCGGTGGAATGGAAAGGCATTCCTAGAAACACATTTCTGTAGCAGTGTGCCATTCCAGTCTATATGACTTCCTGGGTGAATTCTGTTTTAGGGCTTTATGCTTCATGTACTAGAATTCTTTTTCATGGTAAAGCACTTGAAATGCTTTGATATTAAACATTTAAAATTAAGTGTGCAAAGAGTCTGATTTATTAATGGAAGGGACTCACAAGTCCTACTCCTGGTTCTGCACAGCACGATCCCCAAGACTCACATCCTGTGCCTGAGAGCTTTGTCCAAATTCTTCTTGAGCTCTGTCAGGCTGGTGCTGTGACCACTTTCCTGAGGAGACTGTTCCAGTGCCCCAACACCCTCTGGGTGAAGAACCTGTTTCTAATATCCAACCTAAACCTCCCCTGACACAACTTCAGGCATTCCCTCGGATCACTAGAGAGAAAAGATAATCTATTAAGTTTATAAATCCTAAAACTTTTATTTTATGAATGGTTGCAATTCTTCTTTGAAAGTAGTGCAAAGATTCATAATCATCTTAATAGTCATCATTTATGCTACATGCATTGATAAATTAAAAATTTGAAATGTATTGCTCTAGTTTCAATACATGTCCAGATGTACTCATTTTATAATCTCATTTTTATTTAAAATTTTGACCTTATTCAGTATGCATTGTACTTGCCACTTAGCCCCAAGATGTATTTCCTGTAAAGTGTCAAATCCTGCTCTGGAGACAGAGTGATTGATTTTGGGGTGCTCATCACGATAGATGTCTATAGCACTTGCCCACTGTGGGGCAGCAACTACACAACCACATAGTTTTCCTCATGTATGTGATTTAATCACATTTGCCTTAAGGTACTACATTTTGTGTTTGCTGCATGTGGTCATTTCACTTGACTCTACTGGCTTACAGGAATTTCTCCTCAGAATCAGACATCACTGTGATCCTGATTTCAAAAGATGTGACCACTTCGGGTGTGTCAGAATCAGACATCACTGTGATCCTGATTTCAAAAGATGTGACCACTTCGGGTGTGGTGTTTCTTTTGGAGTGCCAGTCAGAAAATATTATCACATGCAGCTGGACTGATGTGCAGCGGTATAGAGACCAAAATTCTGCATCTGGGGCTGCTAGATCTGGGAATTGCAGGGTGCTTAGGCTCATATGCTGCTGAAAATAGTCACAGAATCTCTCAAGATAATTCCTGATGTAGCCCAGCATTTGTGCAAAATCACCTTCAGTTTCAGCATAACCAGCAGCTCAGGAACACAAACTTAGGGATCACCTAGGAGATGTTTAAATTACGTGTCTAGCATCCCACAAGGATTAAGACAGAGGTACAGAGTACACTTCTCCAACAATCTGCTGCTGTAAGTACAAGACTATCTTTGTCTTCCTGATACTTCTTTGCAGAATACAGGAGGTGCAGTCAAACTAAACAGACTCATAGCAAATGAAAGTGATACAACCTTGGAACATGTTCATGAAAGAATAGCAGTAGATGTGCAGTTAAAGGTGAAAGACAAGTTAATGAGGATGTGAAACAGAAAAACAGTTGGGAGAAGGCCTTGGGGGATGTGTGAAAGGTGTGCCCAGATTCCCAAAACCTTTCACTGTCTGTGAGACATATGATGTATGTCATAATTGAGGCTCCTCCTTTTCAGGATCCTTACTGAATCTCAGAAGGGCAGATTTGCTTAATGCGGGGATGCTGCTGTAGAAAAATAGTAACTGATTGTGTTAAATGTCATGGCTTAATGTTCTTTTTCTTCTGCATACCTCAGGGATTTTCCTCTGAGGGCAGCCTGGGCAGCAGCAGGGGGAGCACTTAGAGCACAGAACACTGTACCAGATCTTCTGTCCCTGGCTTGACTGCTGCAACTGCTGGGGACAGCCATGGCAGAGATCAACCTGCTTATCCTAATTTATAGAAGAGATTCAGGAACTGTTTTCTGCTCTATTAGTTTTTAGTATGATATCAAAATAGAATATTAGGTAACAGGACTGTTATTTTGTTTTTTATGTATATGGAGATATGAAGAGGAAGGCTTCCATATCTAAATTTTGGAAGACTCTCATGTAAATGAGAGGTGATGTGAAAGGCTCAGTAGTGTTTGAAGAAAATTTGTAACTAATTGTAGTGGTCCAACGTCCTTATGCTAGATCTTACTGCTCTCTCACTGCTGTATCATTACTATTCTCTCTTTACATGGAGAAATTACTTTGTTAGCCTCTTAGTACTGCAAGCAACGTATAATACTTGATTCAGTGATCTAATAAAAAAACAGAACTTTTAATAAATCTTTGATTCTTTATTAATATCTTGCATTTTCTCGGCCAAATTTGCCTTTTGCATATCATATCTAATATCATGTAAGGTTTTCTGTCTGTTCTGTTTGAGGATATATGTTACTTATGCTTGTGTCTCTTCTAACTTAGACAGAAGTTCCTTTACTGAAGCTTAGTATTGAAGTTTATATTGACTGTGCCATTTCATAATGTCTAATTGGGTAACTGATTTAGATGGCATTTTTAAACTGTTTGGGTTGTTTTAGCTGAAAACAGGCATAAATAAGAGGTTCTAAATTGTGCCTGTTTTTCGTTAGTTGACAGAAATATCTTCTACTCTATTTATTTTTATTTTTTTTTCTGAGAAGTGGGCATAAATAACTGGTTTTACTAAAACCTCCCTACAGGGCTATATCAAGGCTTCCCAGTAGCACACACAGAATTAGATTAGATTTTCATGTTCAAAGTATCTCCAAGGAGGCAAAATTAAATTATACAACAGAACAGAAAAAATTAGAGAGTTCTGGGAAAGGAATGAAGGCTGTGAGAGAGTAACAGGAACCTGTGTGCTCTGGTTTTGGAATTTTATGGGTTTGTGTGACAGTCTGATCTCTGTGAATTTTAGAAAATCTGTAGATTTTTCTGTATCTTGTTTGCCTCCTCCAGACGCATCCCTCTTCCCAGGGTATGCAACCGCAGACTGTCAAATCTGGGGCACTTATGACCCCTTTCTCTCATGCAGCTATTAACTCCTTCCTTCCTCTTTGCAAATGCAGCTCTCTTTCCCAGCAGTAATTCCCACGTATCACTTTCCCATTGTCTGGGAAGAAGTGGGCTTCTGTCAAGCAGGGATGGGTGAGAAAGGTGATGACAATAACACTTTCTTCACCCTCCAAATAGACTTTTCATAATGGTTGCTTTTTTAGTGCCTTATTGGTGGCAGAAATCTGGGCAAGTATAAAAAGAGCTAACTCTGATCTGCAGGAGTCTGTAAATTAGTCTGTATTGTGTTCATACCTGCATTGTCTAGTTGCATGGGAGTACCAGTCAGTTTATTCCAGTCATGTGTCTAATGAACTCTGGCATTGACCAATCCATTTTTGGATGATCAGGAGATCTTACTATATACTTTCCACTTCCTCTCATTCATATCGACATTAAATTCCTGTGATTCACACTCTATCTTAGGCTATTTATGTAAAATACATCTAATGGAGATATACAACTCTCATTCTGCTTGTGTAGTTTATTTTTACTGTTCAATAATTTTTTGGCAAAGGATTTTTTCACTCTGTTGCTGTAATGGCTAAATACTCATATGCTCCCCCTTCAGTGACTCTATTGTAATTAATTGTAATTTCATTGTCTTGAAAATTTCTCACTCATGTGTGTGTCTCTTTTACCTCTACAAGGTGCACTGACATTTTTATATGACTTTTGTCTTCATTTGCTTCCATTGGCTTGCAAGGTCACAGCTGTGTGTTACCTGCTTTCCTGTGCTGAGTACTACTGCAGTTCTATGCTTTTTTTCTCCGGGGGCAAGAAGTGCTTTATTCTCTGGTACAGCAATTTTGAGATTTAAAATACAGGTGTACGGCAGCCACCATGCAAGATGGTGTCATAAATAGAAAGACCTCTGGTCTCTTTCCTTTGTCTATGCAAATACCTAGTAATAATAGTCTTTCACAACCTACACTCTGCAGAATTAACCCAATCTTTTTAATAATCAGTGTGAGAATATTGGTTGCTATGGCAACATATTCTGTGGTACTACTAGAGTGTCAAAATAACCTAATGAAATACCAGGCAAAAAATATTTTAGAAATTGACTTCTAAAATAAAAAGTAAATAAATCCACTTGACTTTACAAGATATGGCTGGATTCCTGAAGTCTGCAGCAAGGGAACAACCATTTTCTAACCAAGGGGAATCAGAATAATGGAGAATCCATGATACGTGAGTTGAGATAGAATTTAGAAATATTTTTCCTGCTTAAATTAATGGTATACCAATAACTTTTGTGTTAAGAAGTTAGCACAAGAGTCAAGAGTTAAATGGTCTTCAGATGTTACACAGTTTGAGTTAGTGCCCCTCTGCAGTGCCTTTGGTTCTCCTACAGTTTCCATCAGCTTGTGTTCATCTTTAGAGTTGCTGCTGTTTCTCTACTTCTTTTCCCCCTACTTTTCTTTAATTTCTCTATTCCCTTACTCGCAGCAGACTCCATGAATTTCTTTATTCTATTGACTAAAATAATCTGTAGTTAAGTGTTGGGGCTTTTAAGATGACTTTTACATGGACCCCATTGCAGTGCTTTAGAGTGAATTTTACCATAAGATTGATAGCTGTGGTCAGCCATTGTCTCAAATGATGCTATTCTGGTCAAGCAAAAATCCATTTGCTTCTGAAAGAAGCAGTCCTAAAGACAGCATTTAGTATCTAAGTATCAGGCAGGCTGATCAAGAAAATTTGAAGCAGGTTGGAACCAATTTTACCAATTTAAAATTTTTACCAATTACAAATTTTACAAATATTTACCAATTTAAAAAGGGACAAAGAATTAAGGCGTAAGAATTGCTTTTTTTTTTTTTACTTGTAACAATTTGGATTGACATGAGATTTTAAAAATCAGTCATTACTGGGTTAAGTTTCCAGCTTCTTCTCCCAAAATTAATAAAAGTTTCCACTGCAATTGAGGCCGGGATGGATTATCCTGTGTAGCAAAAGAACATAAATATATGGCAACTGACCACTGTTCCTATTTCTGTCTGTCATGGAAAAGTAAAATATTGTTTTAATTGAAAATCAGCATTTTTTCTCTTATTACTCAGATCAATATGTAAGCCACAGTGGTCATAAGTCAATGACTATTCTTGATGCTTTTCATCCCTTCCAGACTATAAAGCAAAATAATACAGGTCATTTTAAAATATATCTTTTGCCTACAAAATAAAATAACACATATATCACTGATAAATATAATGCAAAAACTGAAACCTCATATTTTGACTGATTTCGTTTTTCTTGACTGCAAGAACCTTGGACCCATCCAGGCAAATGTTAGTTTTTGTTCTCTCTGGAATATACTAAACTTAAGGATATTACAGCAAGTAATAAAGTAAATAAAGTAGAATAAAGTAAAATAAAGTAGAATTTGCCAATTTTTTGATAATAAAGACAGTAAATATTTTCAATGTATATGAATATGTTTGCTCAGTTTTGAAGTATAATTGCAGATAGCTCTATATGCACCTTCCTTAGAAAATATTTTTTCATATAGCAGTTTAACAGTTGAGTAGGCACTTTGTATAAAATATATATGAAATAGCAGTTTATCTTTTGGAATTTGTGAATGGGACACTCTTAAATTCATAAGATAAAAAGTTTCTTTACAATATATCACTGTGTTTAATTTGAAAGTATTGTTTCTTCATGCACAGAGGCCTTCTTCAATGCGTTTATCATCAAGGGAGGAAGAAGATGATGACGCAGCTGAAAATACTTGTGGACCTTCTGGTTTATGGGAGGCACTGACACCTTGTAATGGATGCAGGAACCTCGGATTTCCCATGCTTGCACAGGTATGTGATTCCCTTTTCATCATAAAATTTAGTAACCGTGGAAGAGCTGAGTAATATCTGCCTTAATCCTTATTTATAGTCTTGCCTGATTCCCTTCAAAATTGCTACTTTCACTAATCATTTTAATGTCGAAAGCTGGTTCCAAAATTAAATGTTGAGGTTTGGTCATCCTGCTGTAATACTTATTCATGTGAGTTTAATATGGACACTGATGTCTACTACCCCTATTTTCGATAGATAGTTGCTGTGTTGGATAGCTTTATTTTCCATCTGAAAAGGAATTTTGAAGTCACATAGTTTCCTTTGGGATAAGTACCCTATTTTTGATCAACTTCTAATTAATATAATGATATCTCAGCTACTTTCTTCTTAGAATTAATTGAGGATATCATACATAACTTACGTAAGAATATAGCCTAATACTTCTCTTTGAAGATTATATAAGTCAAAGAAAAAATCCCCAAACGTTTTCAAATGCTTATCATAATAAGAGAATAAATAGAACTGGGTGGTATATTTGGGTCTAAGTCCCAGTAACTCTTGGAGCAAACCAGTCTGCAGTATCAACCGAAAGATTCCAGCAGCTGTGTCCTGAACAAGTGATAATGTGTTGCTACAGAACAGGATGATGCTTATTACTGCTTCTGGGTCTCCCTTGTTCTCTCCCCCC
>VZTB01010117.1:23023-50371 GCA_013397245.1 Thryothorus ludovicianus
AATTAGCACTCTCATTTCTGTAACATTTTTCCTGAGCTTTTTTTTTGTAGCACTGAATGAAGACCTGCCAAATTTTTTGTTTAGAAGAGTCTGTTTTTTTCCGTGCATCCTTACTTGGCTCTGCATTTAAATAGCTTTGTCAGATTCTTGTGTACCACATTGGAATTACATATCCTGTCTCACCACAGTTCACACACTGTTGCTTTCATACTGTGACTACGTTTTATTCCCTTTAAGTCTCATGGGACTTGCACCTGTTTGAAGTCAATGCTGAAGCCTTCCCTGCAGTCAATGGAAACAGGATATGGCAGCTAATGTGCTTGAATAACAATGAGCACTGCCCTGTCTCTTGATAAGGAGCCTTTATACTCCTTTCCCCTTTCAGTGGCTGTTTCTTACTTCATACTATCCATCATTTTAGACATTTGGCAAAGTGCGGAGTTGTCGGAATTATCCTGATTTACAAAAGGAGTACTACAGATACTAATTCCTTGTTTTTAAGCATTTGTTTCACAACATATTTCTTAAATTGAACTTCTCTTATTTAAATATCACCTGTGGTTTAATTAGTGTTAAAATTTCGTATGATTATACATGCCATTTTTATTTCCTAATTTTAGATTTTTTTTTTTTATATAAGGTATACATAAAGGATGCTACAAAATTGAAAAGTGGAATTAAGTATGGTTGGTTGGTTTATATGTCTTTCCTATTTATAAAGAGAGATTCATTTCAACTATGATTTAAGATTTAAGATAGTGATTCCTGAATATTCGTTGTACTTAAATTTTAACCTCAGACTTATGAAATCTCATCTTTCTTGCTCTGAAAACAATAAGATTTTTAACTATGATCACAAAAAAGAAAATATTTATTGTGTCTTCATTTATAATATGACAGCTTGCCTTTCTAGATTGTTTCTATCCACAAAAGTTGATGACAGAGATAGTTTTGGTCTTTTGTTGATTTCTTTTTATGGGAGAAAGGAAAGAAATTAGGCAGTGAAAAATCTTAAAACTAAAACCCAGTGACTTTAGTTTTAATAAATTGCTGCCATCAGTGTATGCAGTCTTTCAAGCTGTTAGCTAATCTGTTGGATCTTTCATGTTTACTTCAGAATGAAGTAGAGAACATCTTGTTCTAAGGGGTTGAAAGCACAAATTATATATGTCAGTTTCTGAATTAAGAACAGTATCTGGAATTGATCTAACAAATTATATCATATGTGCAACCGCATGTTTTAGGTAAAAGTACAAAAATATGTTTCTGATACTCATATCAGTGAAGTAACATACCAGAAAGTGCAGACTTCATCATGAAGAAGCAGTGAAATAAGGGTATTTGACATGGTGTCTTAAAATAATACTCTCCTAAAGGTCTAAATATAGGGAAAAAAGTCTATCATTTACTCTTAAACTCACAAAGAAGTTCATTTTTACACTTCTCTTTTATTTAAAAATAGATTTTACTATCATATAAATATATTGTGTTTGTACTTCAAAGGTGAACAAACATAAAGATTGATTCTTGCTTTATATACACAGTAAGAGGCACAATGATAATATGAAATTGAGTTTTAGGTGAGTTTATGAAAATGTCCATCTTTGACCTAGTGAGCTAACAGTTTTCAATACACCAAAGGAGAGGGCAGTAATCTCCTTGACAGACTTGGTTTCTATTTTGCAGTTAGGGAAAACAGCTTGTCTGAAGGTACTTCTGGCATACAGTAAGTCATTGCTCTCTTTATTGTGCTGGGAAGAGTCATTTTAGAAAGGGCTATTATGGAAAGTTCGGCGTAAAATGTTATATCCTTTAAAACCTAGCATAGCAGTCATTCAGGTAGAACAAACAACTCTCTCTTACAGTCTCAGAATTGGTGAAGTACTGGAAGAGCTTTATGAAAAACCTTTTTGCTTTGTAAAAGTTTCAGGGGTTTAGCATAAGCAGCTGGATTTTTAGAGACTGAAATTTAGACATGTCTTCTTATTTTAGCAGAGATTGTATTCCATTTGTAGGTTATGATTTAGGGGCTGTTGCTCTGTTCTGGAGTTAATCTTTGATTTAAAGCAGAAATTCAGTACCCACATACATCTTCACATTTTCTTGAGAATAAAGCAGCATACTCTGAATGTGTGTATATAATTTCATTTTCTTTTTCATGGATAGCATACCTTGAATATTTCTCTGCTAAGGGGCAAACAGGGCCTGATGCACAGCAATAAATAGAGGGCTGTTTGCAATGTCAGAGAGATGAGTGCTGCAAAATTCTATATGATCCCTCCAGTATTATTGGTTTAAAGCAAGCAGTTCACACACCTTAATCTTGACAGCCATGACAGTATATTTTTCTAATTATGATATAAAGTATTTGTGAGATAAGGCAGGTTTAAGTCCATCCCATTTAGGATGCTTCTGGGTCAACTTGACTGGACTGTGTATTGAATTGTTTTGTATGTACAACTTAAAAATCTTAACAGTTATTCAGTGTGCTTGGCATGATGACAGCCAGGAACACCTCATTTGTCTAACTGTTACAAAATGAAAAGAATGCCTGTAAAGAGAGTGGTGCAGTTGCAATGGAAAAATTGAACTTTGATTCAAAAGCCCTAAGTATAAATCTTCATGTTGCCAGTTGCTGGGAAGCATGGCTCTTCACAAAAATATATGGAAAACTTACTTAAATATTCAAATGCTTTATTTCTAGCTTAGTGTCAAATTTTCATCTTTTAAGAGGGAATGAACTTCTGGGAGACCTTGACATTTTCCTTTAAGACTGATGAACATTCTGCTTATATAACTCTAGGATTCCTAGAGATAGGAACTCCAGCAGCTTTATCATGGGTTTTCCTGTGGAAGAAAGACTTTCCTCGCAAAACGCCTTTTTATTTAGAGGGAGGGGAAAAAAGGTGGACCCTTAATACATTTTTAGGAGATGAGAACTCATCTCCTAAATAGTTTCTTTAAGAGTTTCTTTATCTGTAATAGTTTCTTTTCTGTAATAGTTTCTTTATCAATACAGGCTATGGTGGGAATATTTAAAGTTTGGAATTTGATGCATCTGTTAATAGGGTTATGTATTTCATCTCTGCCTTCCAGAAGATAATTTTATCTGTCTGTATTTATTTTTGTAAATTTTAAAAAGTAGTTTTTAATAGGAAGAAATTTTGTATACTGTTTGTATTGTAGAAGCTAGTTAAGGTTGTTCTGGAAAAAGCCTGACATTAAAAATTATGTTGCAATTATTTTTACATTTTCAAAGTCAGTTCAGGATACCTGAGAGATGAATAGGGTAATTAAGTAAGGAACTAACTCAATTTTCACATAGAGATCAAATCTGCTCCTAAAAACCCCTCTGTAATGACACTCTGGAGAGAGGCAGCATGGCTCTATGTCATCTCTTTCTGAAGAAATTTAATATTGGGAATTTTATTTGGCATTATTTGTTTTCATTTTAACCTATTCTTTAAGTTTGAACTCCCTCTATTTTCAATTGCCTCAAAATTTTTCTTAGATTTTAAACTCAATGCAGAGGGAGTATTTCTCCTTTGTTTTTTTAATAAAAACAGAGAAAAGAACATGTTTTAAATTAAACAATAATGGCTGAGGTATTTCACCTTGATTTTTCAATCCATTACCTTTCAGTGCATTCAGTGGAAGCACATTTTAAGCTAGACTGATAAAGAAGCAGATTTGGCTGATCTTACTTGGTGCTGAAATTCTCCAAAGTTAGAAACAGAATGTCTTGTGGCATTATTTAATTTCTATGTTACAGGGAAGGAAACCTGTCTTCTTGTTTAGTGATGATATAGACAAAGTAGAGAAAGCTTTGGCCTAAAATATACTTGAATACAGATACTCTGGTAAGATTGTAATATTATCTATCTAGAGTAAGATTTTTATATTATCTATAATATTTTCCTATAGTTTCTAATCTTCAGTGAAAAGTATATTTTTTTTCTTCCTTATTTAGTGGATTAAACTATGAGTTTACTTAAATGAGAGTAATATGGAAAGCTCTACTACCCATAGAAAATAATTCTGTTAAACTCTTGATTTGCAGTGTTGTCTCTTTTGCAATAAGCTTAAGTCTTATTAGTAATTTCAGGAATACCACCCACACACTGAAGCAGCTACTGAAAAGTGCCATATGTATTCTGCCTAGAAAGAAACAGCAGGTGATGATTATAACCTGCTGAACAGAGAAAGAAATAAGTATATTGAAGAAATTGTGGCTTATTTTAGTGCAATGCTACATTTTCTGATTGTATTTTAAGGAATGAAGCCGAACATTTAATTCTTGCATATGGTATGTATTGCATATGTAGCTTCTTAATTTCCCATGTAAATTTGGAGTTCCTCTGTAAATTTGCAGATGCCTTGTTGCAAATACTTTCTTACAGTGCTAGTTGTGTAATCCAGACACCACTAGACAGATGTGTAATATGACTAGAGATGTTATAATCTATTTATCCTTGGGTATTTTCAGAATTGACTGGTCAAGCTCCTAATGGTTAAGGTCTGCTTCAACTGCAAGTTTGGACGAGATGACTTGTAGAGATCTCTTTCATATCTTTCATATTGCTACCACCTATGTTCTATAACCCTCTGTAAGGCTATGGGACCTTGGATGAGCTTATTCCTTTAAAAATTTAGGACTGTCTCTGCAGTTTGTAAGTGACTTTTTGAAAATTTGGCTATTCGTGTCCAGCACTGTGTAAATCTGGTCGCTGCTGGGATGTGTTATCTCTCAGTGTGATCATGAAACAGCAAAATTAAATGGGACGAGAGAGAAAAGAGAGAGCTGTCAAACTGTACTGGAACTGTTTTGTATGTCAGAAATAATCTGAAATATTGATAACTGTAGTGGTTCACAAGATGAAATTTAATTCCTAATAATGGCATTCAAAATCATGTAGAAATTACTTTTGAATTGAACACTGCCACATACCTAACTGTAACATGTCACAATGGTAATCTGGGAAGATCTTACATAGTGTAACTATATTACATTTTGTTGTTTTGTGGCTAGCAATTTAGCAGTAAGCAGAAGACACACTTTCATGGAATATTTCTGCTTTCAGTGCTGCCTCTCAAATTACGGGAAAATGGGAAAAAAATCTATTTGAATTGCCCAGTGAATAGATAGCAATGGCACATGGCAATTAGTTTTGTACACAAAAGAAGTTCCTCTTTGCATTAAAAACTTCATGTTTGAACTTCAGCTGCTTCATAGCAGAAATATTAAAGCAGAAATATTAAAACCTGAAAATTTATGTTGAGCTTCCTGGTTATTCTGACTAAATTGGGCTACTGTTCAGTATTAGCATTTCCTGGGGAAAAAAATCATCATAGATACATTGTATTTGTTTTTCCTACCCTAGAAACAGGAGGAAGAGTTTATGCAGACAAGTGGTGTTGAGATATCTAAAGTTATCAGTTGAGTGAGAATATCTAGACATAATGAATACTACATGGACTTACTACACTGGTTAGCCATACAGTCAAGCTTTGTGTCAGGTTATATTTCTGTGAAGGGCTGTTTAAAGGCACTTGACATTTTGGGACTTCTTTTGAGCATAAAAACCTATTTTCTATTTTGTTTGTTTATTTTTAATGTTGTTAAAAATATATCTGAGAACCAAGCTACTATTGGAACCATAAGGGATATTTTTTTTCTTCAGTTTTTATAGTACACAAAATCATGACTTCGTACAGTAAATCCGTGAGAAGACAGTGAAGTTTATAGACCTGATTTCTTTCTGAAGACATGACTGACAGCTGGATTTTTAAAAGAACAACACTATAGTATCTAACTGTGTATCCTCTTTTGCTGCACAAAAGGAATTGCATGCCTTGGGTTTAAAGTCATGTCTGGTGGTTGTATTTTACTGAAAATCTTTATATGCTGGTATCCATTATACTTAGTCTGAAAATGAGAGATCCTGATGAATTTATTAAGTATAAACATTAATATGCTCAATCCCATGCGGGTTCCCATACCAATTGAACTTTATGAAGAGATACCTTACATTTTCACCA
This sequence comes from Thryothorus ludovicianus, assembly GCA_013397245.1. Classification (NCBI taxonomy): domain Eukaryota; kingdom Metazoa; phylum Chordata; class Aves; order Passeriformes; family Certhiidae; genus Thryothorus; species Thryothorus ludovicianus. Next base: position 29,063 of record VZTB01010117.1, read on the forward strand.
AAATTCAAAATCAGTCTAAGACTTAAAGTTTCTTAAAATCCCAAACTGATTGTTAGGATTTTTTTTTTACTAATAGCAACCTGTAATTAAGAAGAACTCATGAACCAGATGTAAAATAAAAGGACTCTGTATTTGAGATATCAAAGGGAAATACATAAGACTACATTGTCTCATGTTTTCATGAAAAGGTATTTTGGATTTACTTGTGATAGAAAATGTGATCTACCAATTACAGTGAAATACTTCTTTTTAATTTAAGGTCTCTCAGAAAGGCAATTCAGCTAGAAAATGGGAATCTCATGATTCACGTTTTTCCTATCTAGAATGTTGTTAATGATATTTATATTTCTGTAGAATGCAGGTGTTCTATTCACTTTCCAGAAGCAATAGCAATTTTGTTTCATAAAATCTACTATAATAAAAAGAAGTCACAATAATGCTTCTAATAGTACGGAGAATATCTGTGTTCCTTTGGTGAAAGGGGGAGGTAGCTTTTTAAAAAAAACATATTATAAATATGTCTCTGTATAATGCCAACAGTCCACCAGGCGTTTTGCAGTTTTTTGAGATAAAAGGTGTAAGTGTGAAGACATTGAGATAAATTAATAAATTGACAGTATCAAGCCAACTATATTATTTTTGGAGGTGCTATAATTTTATAGCATCCTAGTTTTTGGTTTGCAATATTTTATACTGTGAAGAAGAAGAAAGAAAAACAAAATTTTTAGGCAATGTTCAGTCCTATTTATACCTACCTAATTTTGAATTTAGCAAAATTGAGTCAGTAACTCTCAGACGATGTTTTAGCCCAATGGTTTAAATATTTACAAACCACTAGGTGTGTCCCTGATTAGCTTTTATTATTAGCAGATACTACATACAGATAGCTGTTCTGTATAAACATAAAACTTTTTTTTAGTAAACTGCTGTAATATATTTGTGTATAGGTAGGTGATTAAATTCTCCCTTATTCAGACTTGTTTTATAGAGTTCATGTTTTTGCATTGTGAAAAATAAATATTGACAGCAGAAAGTCCCTTCACAAACCCATCTGGATTTTCTTTCTCCTTTTGTCATTAAGAAAGTGTCCACATCTCTGAAGATGATCAACCGACTTCTCTTTTCTGGTGAACAGGAAGCCACTGTGAGCCAGCCAGTGTGAGCTATGAAGCAGAGGGGTGTTTTTGACCACATGCCTAGTTTTTGAGCTGAATTTGTGTGCAAATTAAACACAAGGGCACTTAGGGTGCACTGCTGACAAAGCAGACGGCTCTCCTTCATTCCTTTCTACCCACTTCCAAAGTGGACAGACTGTGTATCTTTTTTTTTAATCTTATTTTGAGTGTAATAATGTTCTGTTGTAAGGTTCATGAGCGATTTTTGAGCTGCATCTTAAGGATAGCAATCTTAACATCTTTCTTCCACAGATAGTTATTTCTCATCAGGACTGTAAGATCAAGGAACTGCACACACTCCACAGTTTGGATTTTTAGTGGCTAGAATCCCATTTTTTGACCCAGAAAGAAAGATCCACTGCCAAGAGTTTCCTGTTGTTTGGCTTTAGGTGGTTTCATGTCACGTTCAGGCATTCTGAGTAGCAAATTTCTTTTACTTGCCAAGACTGTTTTCTCATCATGAAAATATGAAAAGATCTTGAGTTTGCAAATTACTTGAGTGTTTTTCAACTTTTAGAATTTACATTGCTGTTTTGAAGATGAGTTATTATTTGATGAAATATAAGAAAATAGTTGAATCAAAACCTAGAGCAATAGAATCATTAGGGAAAATGTTTTTTTTGTGAGAACTTTTTACTGTCTTGGTTTTGGGAAACACTGATAGAGTAGTTTGTTTGTACATAAAGAAATTACCAGCAATTACAGAGAATACCTGTAATAAAAGTATTCCTTAAAGCTAGTGTGACTGAAAGCCTGAAGCAAGACCCCTTAATTCTTGTTAAATAGACAGATGATTCTGTAGTAGGTGTTCCAAAGCTGGAATCTTGCAGTGAACCTATAGAAAATTTTCTAAGTTCAAATTTTATTGAAAATGTTATTTAGGTTCCCTTATAATCTTTATTCATTTCATTTTATGTAATCTTCACATTCTGTTTGCATTTCACATTAGCTAGGCCTGAGAATTTGTAATGAGTTTATCGTACCAAAGACATCATCATAGTAACAATTAAAACAGTAGAGCTTTGACATAAACCAGTGGGATTTCTTGTTAAAAGAGCCATATGGAAGTAGCATGTTTATTAGTGGAATGGTTTTCCTTCAGTGATGAGTAGTGAATTAAGTAATTACGTTCATGTAGTGTCTTTATATTTCCATCTTAGCTACTGAAATTCAACATGGTCACATCAGCCCTCATAAAATTGCCAAGAATATAGGCAGTATGAGGAGATAGCACTGAACAATGGAGCTTTTTATATCCATAAGACTAAAAATCCATGTTATGAATGTTAGGGAGCTTTGGCACACTCTTGACCAGGAAACAACAGAGTTCATAGGTTCCCATTCAGAACTACAATTCTGAACTATGGTATGAAATAGAAAATTACTTGGTTATTTAGGAATATAGAAGATACAGGCAATATCCTATTAACTTCTGTTTACTGCTAATGTGCATATTTCCCCTGTTGTCATGGAATAATTTGTTTTACCATTTTTAAGCACAACTTCTGGCTTACAGTATGAATTTACTTTCTCTCTGACTCTCTCTTACTCCTAAGCTTAGTTTTCACATCACTGAAATATCTGCAATGTTTATTTGGTACTATTTAATTAGCAAGTATTAACTTTTACAAACTTTGAATGCTGCTGGGATCTTTAAAGAACAATTTCAAACCTTTTTCTGTTAATTTTGTATTTCACTTTTTAGATATGTAACAAATAAATGTATGTGTTTTAATTTTGATAATACAACTCTCCATAACTTTAGTATTTTGAAAAAACATTTTCTTGTTCTTTCTATTTTACTGTGGGACCATGTGTAGGAGAGATTTCTTGTAAGGGAATCTTGGTTTATGCTACTGCAATATTAACTTTTATAAATATAGTTAAATTTTTATTTCTTCAGTGTCAAAAACTTTTAAACATGGAAGATTGTATTTCCTGAAATAGAAAATATTTCTTTGTCTCTTCTATCAAATCTATTGTATGTGGTATCGGTTAATGGTTTCTATAGTGCAAATTTTTCAGAGTATTTGCTTGACTTCAGAACAAGATGCATGGGCAACTATAGAATATTTTTTAAAAAGGCATAGGTTATTAACATATTTTGGTTAAATCTCTCTTTTCAAAGAAAATTTCTCCCATAATGTCTCATTTAAGGAAGTTATCTGCCCTCCAATCAAGTCAGTTTACAGCTCTGCGGTTACTATTCAGAGCTGTTGTGTTTTGCTTCAAGATTTACTTAAAGGGACTCAGTTCTTCTCTCACCCTCACAGCAACACATAATTTTTTCATTTAGTGGCACTGTAATTGATAGAAATTAAGCTATAAAATGTGAGAAATTGGAGTTTGCTTAACATAGAGTAGTAGTGTGTTAATTGTTGTGAGATTAATTTGGTCTTTCCCAGCCAACACACCAATTAATGTTGGGGGTTTATTTTTGTTGTGAGATAGGATTAAAAGGAAAGAAAGTAAAGCAGATTCAAACTTGCAAACATACAAAGAAAACAACATTAATAAAGCTAGAATAGGAAAATAATAATAATGAGATAATCAGAAAAATATTCTAGATAAACTTTCTCTTTTTACTGACAATGCAAAGATAAAGCTCAAGACTTTTAGTCAGTTTCCTACCTTTAAAAACAGTCTTAACTTCAATTCACCTGGGGAGAAGAGTTTCTCTTGTTGTGCTATGGAGACTTTTTGTACAAGAAAAGCCGATTTTCTTGTAGTTTTGTCACAAATGAAAATAACCGCCCGGGGAATAAAAATTATTTTGCAATGACAAAGCATTTCTCTTGTTATCCAGCTCTTATACAACTGTTTTCATAGACTACATCAACTATTAGGGTGTTATTTTTAAGAATGAGCTTCTTTAGTATACAACAGGTATATTTATCTCTAGAAACAAAAGGTCTCTACTACCTTCTTAATTTCTCTTATTTCTCTTTAAGTTTCTCCTTAAATCACAGTAATATCCATTTGTTTAAACTACCAATATTTCAATTCACAGTTGTACATAAAATTGCTACTTCCCCTAATACATTTTATACGTCACAGAGAAAATAAACAAACTCTAATATATCAAATATATATATCTTCACCATAGCTTTACAAAAGAATTTAAATTTAAGTTCAAAATATTCTCTTTAATCCCTTCATCCAAAAATCAAACTTCTTTCTTACTGACCTCAAGGGTTAAGTTTTATCATCAATTGAAACAGTTTTTATAGAGTCTTACAATGTTGAAAGGTTAACTTAATTCGGATTCTGCACTGAGAAATAGAACCTGCTGTGTTCTTCTGCTGCCATGTGGTTTCTGCTAGAATCATGTCGCCCTCGTTTTGCTGAAATACTGAGACTGAAAAAAAAAGTGCAACCAGTGTTTTTGTCCCTTTTTTGCTTGCAGTAAAGTTAGGTTGAAGTATCTGAGTAGAAAGAGTTCGTTCTAAGCCATACGAGAGAGAGAGAGAGAGAGAGACTGTAGCTGAGAGCACTGTCCTGGCTGCTGCAATCTCCAGCCACGTGGCTGCTCTTTGTTTCTAAGTTGCTTTTAGTCTCCGAGTCTTTTCTAGCTTTCGGAAGCCCGATGGGCTCTCCAGTGATCGGTAGCTCTCTCACCATCCCTCCAGGAAGGAAAATCTCAGCCGGGCCAGGGAGATCAAATCAGCCCCGGGCCGAGCGGGCCAAGCCAGACCCCGCTGCCTCTCCAGGCCGGAAGTGAAGTGCCTCACCCTCTGTTTTTTTCTCTGTTTCAAGAATGTGTCTTTACAAAAAACCACAGCAACCCCATTGGTTTAACCAAACAATGCGGACCCACGACAATTGTTTTCTGCATTTGCTGTCAAATATTGACTTCAGTATAAGGTTTCTCAATATTTAACATTTTCCATGGTTTCTGCCTTTATAATGTGAAGAATTAGTCTTCATTTTTGCTGCTTCAGTTGGAGCTGTATGTGTATGTTTGAAACCTAGACATTAGAGCATAAGCGTCTTGCAGAGAAGTATTGTTTCCATGGAGCTTAGGTTTCAGCTAATTTTATCTTTTTTTAGTATAATAGCCTTTATTTAAGGACACAGTTTCCCAAGGCTTGAAATTCAAAAAAGACATGATTTTTTTAAAATTTGTTCATGAAAACAATAGGAAAAAAGGGAGAATTTTTAAACTGAAAATTGCTTTCTAATTTATAATTGTATTTTTTTCAGCTAAACTAAGAGTTGTTTATTAAAACAGTTATTATATTATGCTACATTGCCACACACAACCATTAACAATTGCATAAACCAGGTTGTGTACACTTTTAGTATATTCTTTATCTCAGTGAGTTATTTATTAGAGGAAGCATCTGCTCCTCTTAATGGCCTGAGTGTTGAATGCAAGGGAAAGCATGTAACATGACTAGAACCATCTAGCATCATTTGAAATGCTGAATACCTGCCAGTTAGAATTATGTAAAAACTCCATAAAATATAGTGACATGTTTCTGCTGCTGAGGTTAGCACTGCATTCATTATGCTCACAATTTACCCGTGTCTTCACACATTTATAATTTAGGCTATATTAGTGAGTTTTGCATTCCAAGGAACACAATTGTAGGAACTTTCAGCTTTCAGGGGTTTATGACTGTAGAGTATTTGTATGAACTTTTAAATTCAGAGCATGGATATGTTAAAATATGCATTGGAAAAGGAGAAAATAAACCTGTATTTTGGGTGTTATATAAATAATGCTCATTTTTTTTTAATATGTAAAGTTTGAAAAAGCAAATCTAAGCTTTGAATGATTTCTGAAAAACAACATCATATTTATATTTCTAACTAAATAAATAGGACAACAACTGTAGCATGCTTTTTAAAATTTATGTTTTTCTCAGCTCTGCGGAAGATTTACTGAAACTTACAAAAGTTATTTAGGTGCTGAAAGGAAATAATTATTTCAGTTGACTCTGTACATCTATTATTCCTACAACAGGAAACCCTCAATTTCAGATGTTTGGTGAAAGGGTAAAAGGTTATACTCTTAAAATCCGTGCTAGAAACACTTTGTGCAGACCAGAGTAGATCCTCCCGTGTCATTACACTTAAATGAGATTATTGGTAATTTTCCAGTTTCTGTAATATATCATGAACCTTTTAATTTCTATGACAAATTACACACTCAAGTGTTTCTAGCTGTTATAACAATGAATATTTATGATAGTTTGACTCATGTAAAATTATTCTAATTGTATGATACTGCGAAACTTTCTTTGGTTAAATTATTAGTAATAGATAACTATGTTTTTGCTAGCCATAAATTATAGTAATATTCCTGATATTGTTGACTAAAAAGGCAGTCAAAATAAATATTTCACCATCTACTTGGGGTTTTGGGTTATTGTGACATAGGAAATACTTTCAATTGTTTTTGCTTAGTCCATTATTGTGGCAAACTTGTGCAACACTGTTCAGGTTCAAGCATTTACCTTTCCACATTGGTGCATGTCAGAAAACTGTTCTAATTATCTGTAGTCACTGGTCAGGACTTTTTTCTTGCTTGAATTCTTGATTCCTTTCAGCAACTCTCTGTTAATTATCATTAATACTGCAGTGTGAAGTATCCCAATGCAACAACGTTATACATCAGTCTGTTTACAAATGTCAAGAAGTATGTTTGACACAAATGCACCCAAACTAAATGTAAGGAAAATAATTTTTTAGAATTACAATGGTGAAAAACTGGAATAGTTTGCCCAGGAAGGATGTAGATGCACCATCCTGGAAGCATTCAGGGTCAGGGGCTCTGAACAATCTAATCTAGTGAGATACCCCTCCCCAAAGCAAGGGGTTTGACTAGATGACCTGTAAAGGTGCCTTTCAACCCAAATCATCCCATAATTCTGTGAATCTATGTCATAAATGGGGTAAATGCAACATTCATTGCTAATTCTCAGGATAATCAGGTGCTTTGGGTTGATGGAGCATATAAAATCAATAACTCTCCAAAGCTTCATCAATGAAGTATTGTAGTACTCTTCTGAGGAACAGCTGGGCAGAATTTATTATACTATGATGGAAGGGCAACCACCTGGATTCTAGATGCTGGTCCTCTGGCCTTCAGCAAGCCAGGGGAGACAACACAATATCCTACTGGATCTCAAGGGGTATGTCAGAATTCAATAGCTGTTTTTCATATCTATATAAATGAAAAAGATTTTCTAAAGGTGGCAGATATATTGAATTCTTCCTTTCTGTTTCCCAGATTATTTCTGCTTTAAGAGGAGAGTCATGTGTGACCCTGGTGTGTTGTCCCATCTTCCAGGGAAGTAATAAAGCTTTAAGTGACCTGACTTTTATAGGAAAGGATTTTGGCAGAATGAAAAAAAATCTGTTACGTACCAACTCTGTCTTGTCACAGTGTCAGTTCAGGTTAGGTGCCTCTATCATTCTATTCATAGCTCATACAAACACAAATTTGCATATACTGCTTATATCTCAGCCCTTAAGCATGCATCATTCATTTTGATTCTTAGAAGGTAGGCAAGACTATATAGAAGGCAGAAGCAAGAGAAGCTAGAAACCTGGCAAAAATGTGGAAAAAAGGTCTAACTCAACATCATGTAGTTCTTGAAGATTTAGTCATATAATGGCACATTGTTTCACATTTGTGTATAATCCTTTGCAATGGTCAAAAATAGGTATTTTAGGAACGATTTCATTCCCACTGATTAACAACCTTTTAGCCTGTGCAAGTTTCAGGTGATGTATCATAGATATTATACCTTCAAATGTATGCTCAGAGGAGACCCAGCTGACTGCAGGCCTATAAGGGCCAGAGTGTGTCACTGGCATGTGCTCTGCAACTTCAGTGTCACATTACTGTTTCTTTCTACAAGACTAAAAAATCTAGTTTACATTTAAAAAAACTAGTTTACAGTATGGGTTGCTGTTGTCTAGTGATTTCCCACTAGAGTGACTCACTCACTCTCAGTGTTGGGTTTTTTTTTTAATTCTATTGTGTATGTATTTTTATCTTTTCCACAAAAAAACCCCTTATTTTAATAATACTTATTTTAATGTACTAGCAGTGCAACACATTATTTTTATGAAGTTATAATTTCAAATGAGGGCAAATTCTGTCTTGATGGAGGTGGTCTTATGTTATATGTCTCACGTTCTCATTTGGAATGAATAGAAATTTGAGATTGAATTATGTCTATTTTTAAAACAAAAATTAGACTGATTTTGATTTCAGGACTAAAGATAAAGGAAATGTATTTTTAGAAGGTTTTATATATGCCGTTGATAATAACTTCAACATGTAGAATTACTGTAGTTTTTATTGCAATTGGTCAAGAGCTTTCAATCTTAGCAAAAAACAGAATCACATTTTTTCACACCTGATACTTACAGGCAATCTTTCAACATCTGCTTGCATCTAAGTTGAAATTGATGAATTAGTTTAGATCTTAGAAATTTCTAGAAATGCTCAGTACCAGCAAAATGGAGTACATTTTGCAGCAACCAGAAGACTTTATAATGCTTTTCTCTACCAATGAGAAATTTTCTTTTTTCTTTTTGTTATAGATGCACTTCTAAGTTAAGGTTTATCATCTTCACTTAATGAGTTGCTGGAATTCCAGACTTTTAAAGGTATTAATAATTCTTTTTTTGACTCTAACTCATTTAACTTCTGCTGGGCATACTATTATTATATTTTATTTATTAGAGAGTTATTTAGGAAGAATTTAATTGTCAGTAGTTTACATTGTAACCATTTTCTGAGTAGCTCCATCATTTTTATTTATTCTTCTCTGACATTTATATTCATGCAATGTTAATTAAAGAATGTTGAATAACATTCAGAAAATCAAATTGAATGCTAAGAGCAATCGGGAAAGGATTAAAGTACAAAAGAAGGAACATCATTATGTCAGTATGACTACTTGGTGAGCCCTCATCATCAATAAATGTGATCCCTGTCACATCATTAAAGACTAAGAAGATAAAGGCTGACAGAGATGGTCAAAATCCCAGAAGAGCTGGGCAAGTAGGTTAGTATTTCTCATTCGCTAAAGGAGAGGACATGGGAAGTTCACATGTCTGTGAAATCACAAGGAGAGGATAAGTAAAAAGCAACCCTTCATTCCCATCTAAAGTATAAAACAGCGATGTCAAACTTGTCGAGATAGGTAAGAATGAAATTGGGGGTATGCAAACTGTGAAAGGGTATGTGCTCTAAAGGCAACTTGAGAAGGTAATTCTAGAAAGTTGGATTGGTAGATGTACAAAACAAAGTCAGCACCTTTTGACTATGAAGTGTGAAACTTCACTATGGTGTTGCAGAAGGAGAAGCAGTTATTATGTGCTTGACCTGATCTCGTGTAGGTTTCACTGTTCTCTAGGTCAGCACTGTTGCTGCCTTTACAGACAGAATATTGGGTGGCACAAAGTATGATCCAATGTCTGTTCTAATATTTTGTGTATAGATTTTTAATGTTTTTTAATGTAGATGAATCCAGGCACTGAACAGAGTTTCTCTATGGTGTTTTGTGACAATTTTAAGCCTGCAGTATTTCTTCATGGGCTTCTCTAGGCAGATTTACTATAATTAGGGTTTTGGCATTCTGACTTAAATGCACATTTCTAGAAGGGTACAAGGATTAAATGAAAGTCTCCTCTTTTAGTCATTGCTTGGGTACATAAATTTTTGCCTCTGCCTTTTTAAAGCAAACTTAAATGGACAGGGTAAAAATACATTATTTTTTTGAGGTTGGAAGGATTCTTTCCCTTGTCGTGCAGTTGCACTTCAGCTACTTTGATGCCTCTGTATAATTTTCTATTAACTTCATTTAAGGAATGAAATGACTTAAGTTAATAAAGTTATACTTGGAACTGCATGAAGCCTACTTGCAAAATTTTGTAATCCTTGTTATGTCTAGTACCTGAAACAAGTTATTATTAGTTCATATCTGTGAGATTACTAATACTGAGAGCTAATAGTTTGAATAGGTAGAAACTGGAAAGGGAGAAACTGGTAGAGATGCAATTGCTTTGCTCTTTTAGGTATGTTTTTGAATACCACCAATTTTGTATTGTTTGCTAGTGTATACTAATTTTTTAACTATGAATGCATTTTCTTTCTTCTATATTCTATTTATTTTATCTATATGATTTGTTTCCCCTGATCACTGTTTTCAGTGTTAATTTTCAAGTTCTTTGTTAGTTTAACCTGGGATTTAAATCTAACTAAAGTTACCAAGAATTTTGAAGTGAAGCTGCTTTTGGTGCCATCTTAACCCTATCCTTCAGGGAGGCCGTGAATTGTTGCCAAATTATGAACTCTCATAAAGATCAAATGAGCACAATGACCAGGGGCAAAAAAAAAAAAAAAAGGAAAAGCAAAGACTTGAGTCATGTAATTATTTGCTAAAAGTGTAAATCATTTATTTTAAAAGTCACTGTTCCCTACAGCCATAGCTTAGCATAGCAATATAAGTTCTGGATGAAGAAATTGTTATTCCACGTTTTGTTTTAGATGTCTCATTTTTCAATCATTTTCTGAGTAGGGATATGATAACACCTAACTGTCAGGGTGCTTTCTTGCCCTTTGCTTTTTATTATATCATATTTGATTTATGTCTGATGCTTGACTTTCAGAGACATCCATATGTCCAATGTAAGAAAGATGTGGAAATATGTCTTTGCCCATGCAACTGCTTTCTGCTGGGATTAAAAAAAAACAAAATCCCTGGTGAAACTCTACTGGAACTGGATGTTATCTTCTTATTCATATTTGAAACTAGAAACAGTCTGCTTGATTGGTTTATTGTACCAGCAAAACTTCTAATTCCTTTTTCTCCCTCCCTCAACTTTTGCTAATCAGTCAAATTTGCTGTATGTATCAGTGTTATGGGACCTTCTGTCATTATTTTCTCCAATGTAGAACAGTAATTCATCTTCATTCACAGCCTGGTATCCTGCCGTCCATATGTAGAAGGCATATTTTTAGTTTTCTTATTTGTAATAGAAACATTTTGTAAAACCATCCCTAAAAAGGACATAATTGTAGTGGTTAATGCAATTGTTGCTCTCATGAGATACAACTAAAAACCAAAATGAGACATCCTCTGAATTAAAACCTAGCAAAACAGGTATGGCAAAAGCAATAATCCAGTTTTCATTACAGACAAAGTTTGATGGATAAAGTTCTTCTGTAAACTGAACAAGAACTGTATTATACAAAAAATTAGAGAAATAAGATATGTTATCTTCTAGCAAGTAATTCTTCTGATCTGTTGCAGTTTGTATTTCAGCAGAATGCAGTATTTATTTTGCTGAATTTTAAACCCTGCTAACCAGAGTTATTGAGCCTTGTTTCCTGTGTCATCAGAGAAATAACTCTCTTACCTACGTAACTTTTGCATTTCAGGAATCTTATTCAAAGAAGAGAGGCTATGCCTTGGAAGCAATACCCTCTGTACCTCTGGATGCAGTTCCTTCAGAAAATAACAGCAGTCTTTGTGATTCGATAGACATAGCAGTCACCAAAAAGCCTTGTTCCCTAGAGATAGCAAGAGTTCCTTCCTCAAGACCAGGTAAATCACCTAATAATCCTTTACACAATCATTGGTGCAAATGTTCATCTATAGAACATATAGGTTTATATTTTTAAGCATGCGGTGCTCTATTTATTTATCACAGTATGGTTATAGTTTTCCATTAGTTACCATAAGTGCTTCACACCAGAATAAAGATTAATAGCAAAATGTTGTAGAATTGAAAACAAAGCAGATGTTTATGTTCCTAGATAAATACAAGGTTGCAAAAAGGCAAATTAGAAATAAAGTTTAATGTAGACAAGCCTTTTGCAGTAATCCTTTAACCAACCGGTTTCTTTTTATTTTCTAAGTACTGCTTAGCAACAACATTATGGATCTAGTTCAAAATTTAAAGTACTCTGCATTTTCATGTTACATGAAAGAATATCTGATCAATTTTTGAAAATTAAATAGTGAATGAGAATGAAGAGAAATATTAAATGACAGTTTGACAGACTACTGTTTGTGTTATATATAGTTTGAACAGCAATGAGTTAAAATAGTTAAAAACTAATAGAATAGAAATAAAGTCAGATATTATCTGTAAGAATTCTGTTTATGTTCCCCAAAATAATGTGATCTCTTTCATTACCCTAATTTGAACTCTTCATTAGTCACCACCTGGTACAGGAATTTCAGAATATAGTAATTTTGCTCTAAGTAATTGGACTGAGAGTCTGCTTTGACAAATGACAGTTCTTAGCAGCAGAGACCTATTTGAAACAGGCAATTGACTTTCTGGCCTGTGCAATCTTGATTAGGAATTGTGATTTGGGTAATATACAAGGATGATAGATGATTGTTGACCAACATTTTGTTACTGATCTGATGCAAGGGGAAGCACCTTCTTGATTTCACAGCTGAACTAATACTGAAAGAGTGCTTGAGCTATATCAGGCATAGTATATGGGGAGCAGATAGAAAGATATGGCTTTGGAGTTTGCAAGGTGTTTTAGTTTGAAGGCAGGTGTCTGCTAGGAAAAAGCAGGAGCTTTCTGTGCAATGGAGAATGTAAATTTCTTCTCTCCGAATTGTTATAATTTTGAAATTATAGGGGCTCTCAGGCAAAGATATTGGGATAGGAATAACAGTTCTTTACTAGTGAGTCTAACAAGATAAACAAAATAACAATAACCATAGTATTAACAACAAACAGAGCTAGGAAACAGTCACAGTTTTCTCCGATGTTGGCACCTTTCCGGGGCGAGCAGGAGTCCCAAGGGATGAGGTATACCCAAAGCTCAGAGCAGTAGCTGGAGTGGTAGAAAACATCTCAGCTAAGCAGGAGAAACAGCGTGGAGAAACCCAGAGCAAAATTGAAGCAGCAGCGAGTGCAGCAGCTGGAAGGGCAGGGAGAGATTAGGTTTTGAATTCCCAGGGGACCCACAAAAGTCACTCTGACCTGAGCTTCAGGTGAGGTCTGATACGATCCCCCAGCAATCCAAGACTGAACTCCCACTGTTCTCTCTGAGCCCCCTTAAAGAGAGGTGTAGTCAGTGCTACCCTCTCTTTGGCAGTTACTTCCTTTATCTCTGCTAAGGACTTTTTAAGTGCCCCCAAGCACCCAACAAACAGGTTTCTAGCAATTGTTTTTGGGAAAAAATTCTATAAGGAAGCAGCCCAAACCCCAACACAAGGTAAGGTAGAGTGGATCGTAATACCCACCTCTCTATTAAATTTGGTTTAAATAAAGAACACTTGGTGGAACCTGTATTATGAGCAGCAGTCTAAAAGGTGGCACAAAATAGGATAGCATTTTTGTAGTATAGTTGCACAGAATGGACCAGAATCTGACTTGAACATCTACAGGACTACTTTCGTCTCTGATGATTTTGACTCTGATAATCTAAAAAAAATTAGTCTGTGCAGGACAATATTGCAGATTGCTTTTCAGTAGAGGAAGAAAATAACAAATTATCTTTGTTTTTCTCACTTCTACTTGAATAATTACCATAAACATTTGTATTGCAGTGGAAAGACCGCCATATATATACCAAATATATTGGTAGAGGGAGTTCATTACCTGCTGCCTTAATAATGGGGCTCAACAACAAAGCTTCCCCATTTTTCAAAAGAAGATCGAGTTCTCACTAGTTAAAATACCAGGCTTTAGAATGGTGCTGTGTCCTAGGGTGACGTTATGATGTTTGTATCCCCATTCATGTATGCTATTTTTGCTGGATGTCATGTTCTGGGCCTTTAAGACTGTGTCTGAAGAGCAAATGTTTTGCCTTGGTTTTTGCTATCAGCCTCTCCCCCAAGGCCGGCGGGACACAGAGACAGGCTATACCTAGTGCTTTTTTTTGCTTTCTTGCTTTTGCTTTTTGCTCTGGCTCTTGCTCTTGCTTCTGATTTGCTTCTGCTTACTAATTAGCTAGTTTAGCTAAACAGTCCAAATTTCTTCCTGGACTGTTTCTCATTTCCTTATTGGACCTACTTGAACCTGCTCTGGACTGGGACCTGGGAACATCGGAAGTCTACATCCTGTGGCCTACAGCAGCTGCCCCAGCACCAGAGGGATTGATAACTGAGCGACCACCCCTGAGAGAGTCTTTCTGAATTTGTCATCTTTTTCAGAGCAGTGAAAGAGTGGTACCACCTAGTATTGTTCATTTTGTGTATAGGGGGGGTGCTGTGTCTGTTAAATAAACAGGTTCTTTCCACTTCTCTCCGAGGAATTCTTCCCGGACCAGTGTGGGGGAGGGTCCATGTGGGTTTGTTTTCTGGAGGGGCCCCCTTTGGAGAGTCTCTCCCAAATTTGCCCTAAGCCAGGACATGCTGTCTGCTGAACATAAACGTTTTTCTTAGGCAAAGTCCATTGGGATCAATGTGAAGTGTCCTATAAAGGACATTTTTATGTCTTAATCTGGAAGTATGTTTTTTGTAAAGTTTAAAATAGTGTGTATCAGAGGCCTAAAGTATAACCGAGGAAGCTGTAGGACATTCATGAGGGAATGCATGATATTCAGAAGATCTAACAAGATCAATGAGTTGAAAATGCAAAGGTACTGTAATTCCTTCAGTCTTAGTTTTCCATAAACCACTATGATATTTTCTCCTTAGCATTTTGTTGGGAAGAATATTTGACAGTATAGGAAAAGGTAGTTTTATCTTAAGCTATAAATGTAGAAGTTATTTAACTGGCCTGGCTTGCAAACCATATCTGGAATCACATTGGCTCTTATCTTATACGGCAAATGGACCAAATGAAATAAATCAGGTCACTCTCAGTTATAAGGTATTTAGCAATGGTATAATCATATATGAAGTCACCGTGCCACTTTAGGTCATATAGATTTATTACTTGAATGAGTTGCTTATGATTATAGATAATTTACTTAAAAGGGATATCTAATTTTGCATGCTTTTTTCCCTAATTTACCTCAGTTTTCCTGTCACTGAGACATGTTGACTTTGGAAATACTGTTTCAAATTTCTGTATTATGTGATGTATAAGGCTCTGGGGAGAAAAACCAGACTGCTCTGCAGTTCGCCTGAATTTTATTGTTGAATTGGTAAGGAATCACAGAGGATGAGAAATCCATGCAACAACAGATAAAGGTTTGTTAGTTTTCTGGGAGAAAAATTAGATAGAAAGCAAATAAAAGTAGTCATAAAGTTGGTTACCTCTACTTCTGAAACCCTATGTTGTGTGAGTTTTATGTCTATTTGCAAGAAATTAGGTTTATATGGGAAGAGAAACAGTTATATTTATTGGTTTATGCTCACCGTTAAAGCAGTTGATTCTAATTAGCACAAATTTAAGAGTAAAAAAAACTTGAGTGTCTCAGTCCAAGTGAAACTGTTCTTTGTTTCTGTGATAGATTAACAGGGCAAGAGTGGCAGAGTGTATAAGCATCTCTCAGCATTTCTACCTTTAAATTAATAGTTAAGATATGACAGGAATATTCTGAAATATTGCACTCTTTAGACAATTTTTTTTTCCATTAAGTAAAATATAAATTTGGGGTTAAAAATTTCATAGATACATTTCATAAAATGAATATAAACAAATTGATTCATTAATCAGTCTGGTTGATTTTTCTGTTGGATATTGTCCTGTTGGATATTGTACTGTCTTATTCCAGGACAATATTCTTATTCCTTAAACTAGACATTTCTACTACTTATTTTAATTTTTACACCACTCTTCTATTTAAAAAAGAATTCACATGACATATTTAATCTTGAAAAATAGTCATGACATTTTATTAGTTCATAAGCCATGCCTTAGTATTGTCCTTTTTCTTTTAGAGATAGAATGAAATTTTGTGGACTGTAGCAACAAATCATCTTGGAAAAGGTGTAAATGAAGTTTAAAATATATTAGTGAAATTAGTGTGGTTTTGGTCACTTATATACAGTCTGGAATGCTAATTTAGGTGCACCACTAGGCTCCTTTTGGGGCTGTAATGTTAGAGATCCTTACAGACTCGTACCCTTGGTATCTTAAACATTGTGTACCACAGTCCATCCTTGTACCTCATGGTGTCATCCATTTTATTTAGGAAAAATATTGAATGAAATCTGAGCTATATTACAGAATAATTGCTAATTTTTTTTTAGTTGTAGTTAAGTGCATGTCCCTATCCAGTAGGGAGATTATATCTCTTTGAGTCTGCTTTTATAATTTCTACTGTCGAAACTCCTATGAGTGAGACCATGTGGCAATTTACATGTTAAATTTTCAATAATAGTGAGTGATGGCCAGTAATAAACTATTTTTAGGTCTCCTTGAGTGTCATCAGGAATTAGAGAGGACTTTTCAAATTCTTTCTCCCAAACAACTTGGAAGAAAAAAAACACCCACTTTCCTTGAGAAATTTTATCTGTCTATGCAGATTAATAAAGGTTTTAATAAAGTATCTCAATGACAAGAAGAGACATTTCTCTATGTAAACTGCATGAGAATTTCCATTGGATAAGAGAATTCTAGTTCAAGAACCTATTATGTTTCGTTATGTTACTTTGCTGTGGCTGCAGGTCAGGGACACCTTAGTGAGCCATCTTCAACTCTGAAAACAGCTGAGCTGCGGCAAAGCAGAACTCAGTGTGGGCTGCTAAAGCTGCTGAGAAGTAAAGTAAGTACTAGGGGGCTTCTCTTGTGCTGAGCTCTCAGCCACTGCACAGTCAGCAATTTCCAAGTCAATCATTTTAAAGATAACTCTTGTGCAACTACTCTACCCAGTTATATCAAAGATATGGATTCAGGGATAAAAATTGTCCTTAGATATATGATGTGTTGCCAGTAGCCTATAGCAGGCAAGCATAAGGCAATGAACTTATTTATAAAGAAAGAGATAGCAGCCTTGCCCAGCTAAGTGTGCTTTGATGCAATCTTTCTGTTGACAGTCAGGATGTTTTTGTTATTTAAAAAAATTACTTGATTTGTGCTTAAAAAACAGTGACTCATAAGGAGGACCTTCTTCTTATAGCCTCATAAAAACAACAGGGAAATTGATAAAAAATAGTCGACATAGAATTAATACAATATATAAAACTGTCCCCAAGCTGGCCAATTCTTTGCACTATTAGGGTTTTGGGTTTGTTTTTTTTTTTTACTTTCTCAGCCTGACATCCCTCTCCTGATATTACAGTAAAAATGAACCTGAAAACTTATAGTTAGTGTGTCAGATCACCTCAGCTGTATAACATGGTGTCAGCAGTCTCACACAGATATCTATTCTCCAGAAACCTGAATTAAAAGAGCCTAGCTGTGATAACATTTTTTATCAACATTAAAATATGTCTTTTCCTTAGTTTCCAAAATCGTCAAATATTTGGCTTGGTAAATTAAGTTCTATTTGTCAGATCATCAGTTTCTCTTTGAATTCAGTAATCCTGAATATTTGTATACTTCAGTTTTCTAGATTGAGACTAAGATCCCTAATACACATTTTCTAACTTGATGAATTTATACCTTCAGTTTTGTGCAGTTTTAAGCAAAGCAGTGAAAAGTGGCCACAAGAAGGAACCATCACGCTGCCAGATATTAAAAATGGTCTGAATTAATGGAAGCTCAAAAGTGTAGCTTTAGTCACCAATACTTCATCACTTTGAAGCTCAAATTGATCTGAAGGGTCACACACAAACCTTTCTGGCAGCCACTCACACCAATTGCTTCAAGCAGAAGGACTGCTAATAGGGCTGGATTTCATTTAAGTATGCTTTTTAAACCAGAGATAGCAGGATATCGTGCACTTAAACACATGACCTACAGTCTAACTCCCCAGAATTAAATACTTTCAAGAAAAGGTATTTAATGATCAAGAAAAATCATCTTAGTTGAGTAGAAGGAAAACATAATAAAGGAGGCAGTATAATACTTGGTCATGAACCAGCTGAAAATACTCTATGAACTTTAGCCTGATTTAACAGTCAGTTTCTGAAACAACTGACTGTCCGTGAAAATTTTTGATATTGTGATGCATATTCAAAATCATTACTACCTACCTGCCATCAGTGCTGAATTTTCTAAGCAGCAGGGATATTAATGGAGAACCTTGGAATGCTTATCAGGGCCATTAAAACTTATTAGTACTTCAGGATCTGACATGACATCACAGCACCAGGCCTGTCAGAGTTCAAGAAGTGTTTGGACAATGCTCAGGCACATGATGTGATTCTTGGGGCTGTCCTGCGCAGGGCCAGGAGTTAGACTTTGATGATCTTGTGAATCCCTTCCAAGGAATTTTTATCAGAATATTCTGTGATGATATATGAGTGCTAATCAAATGTCCCTTATTGTTCTGTTCAATTACTCAGGGGGACGTTATCTCCAAAGAGTATAATCAGTCTGTATGTTGAGTGAGAAGTGAAGAGCCACTCAGAGCTTGTCATTAGAGAACATAGGGCATAGGTATCGTAATGTGAGCACTGCAGCAGTTTGGTGGAGTTGGTTTACTGATAAGGTAAGGTTAGGTTGGTGTTTCCATACCAACCTAATAGCTGAACAATTCTTAGGCAGCAAGTATTTTCTTCTCTAAGTAATTTTTTGCCTTAGAGAAATGCTCCCATTGTTAACTAAAGTTTTCCAGTTCTCAAGATTTTGCACAATATAATCTCCCTTTATATTTAGCGCAGAAAGAATATCGTAGGCCATGGAAAGAATGAGCAGAAGTCTCATGGTGCCCTGACAAAATGACAATGAGTTACCTTAAATGGAGAAAAATTAGGTTCTAGCCTTTGTGTAGTTCCTTTCAAGATAGATCTTCTGAGTTTTGTGCCTGTTACTATTCACAGAAATCTGTCTCAGAATCACTGATTTCTGTGCTAGTGATTAAGAAGCTTCTCATTTCCAACTTCAATGTATTCATGGCCAACTTCAGTCAAGACAGAGATATCCTAACATTCTGTCTTTGGGTAAGTTGGAGCTCTCCAGCAACCCCTCAGAAAGCAAATCTGGGTTATAATGTTTATGCCAACTGAAGTGGTTGAACTGGAAAACAGATACCTTTTTTCCAATTAAATGTTATATTTAGTCCAAATGAATGTTATATTTAGTCCAAATGAAAAGAGTTTACTTTTATTGTTTATTTGCTTTTTAGTAAAATTTACTTCAAAGTAAAAATTGAAAGTTATCAAAACTTTTCAGCTGAAGTTTTGATCAATAACTTATAGTGAAATTTAGCATCAAGACCTATACATTTTTTCTTTTTCCTATTATTTTCCTTCCTTTAACCCATGTTTGAGCTAAATGAATATAATTTGGCTATGGTACAGAATGTATCAATTTACTTGTTTTAACAGGTTAATTCACAATGTTGTAAGGTTCACATTCAGAGTTTCAAAATACAGATCTTCACCAGAGCACTGTACCAGCAGCCAAACTACCCTTCTCCTGACTTTCTGTGGTGACGTATTTTGTATTTGTCATTCTGACTACCATAGGATATAGTGCAGGAAAAGGATACACACTTACCAGAAGCTATTTTGTCTAATACATTAATATATGCTTACAGCTGAGACTTGAATTTCATGTTACCTTTTAATGAAAATCAAGAGAGTGCTGATGGAAGTGTGAACTATACAGTAGCTCTTCTATCTTGCATTTTTCTGGGTTTTTTCTTCAATATAGCTAGTACTTTTTAAAGCACCTTTCAAAACCAGAAAAGATTCCTGAAATTTACACCTAGAGTATTTGCTACTGTAGCTGTTTCTATAACAGATGCTACCATTTTAAAATTTCTTTCAATTGTTAAAGTATTTCCTGGAATTTTACAGTCCCTTTTATTTTATCAAAGTACTAATCCCCAAAATATGATAAGCTTAGGAGTTTTGTCTGATCATAATGTTATTTTCATACATATTTTTTGTATTTCTGATATTATTTAATTAGGATGCTTTCTAGTGACTTTTTAAAATACTGTATCTCCTAGAGGAGCACAGTTCACCTGTGGTCCTGTATTGGTCACTATTTTATAGACAGAGGTTAGAGACCTGCTGGTCTCGATGGGAGTCTCAGGCTGACATGTCTTCCTAATGTCATTGATGTTAGCATGTTTTACCACTGATTTCAGGTGGGTTAGATTTTCACTGTGTACATCATCTTCCAAAAGAAGGAAATAATATTCCAAAATAGGAATTAGTCAATTAAGTATTGATGTGAGACTGGGAAAAATATCTCTTGCATTATGAGATGAAAAAATTAGGTACTATCTATGAGAATATTTCCCTTCTGATTTTGTCTGAAATCAGGAGAAGATGTCTCTTAAACTACCTGTTACGGTGTTGCAGTTGGAAGTGGCTGTGGATGGGTCAGTGAGATGTGTAACTCCAATTTCTGCCCTGTTAAGTTCTTCTAATCACATTGTGACAACATATTCAAGCTGTGGCCCACTCTAACTGTTTTTAAGCCGTGTTCAGGAGGTGAATGAGACAGCCTGAAAGTTCTTTCTACAGTGGAGCTTGTTCCTAGGTTGTCCAGGTTGAAGGTTTATGGTATTACCCAAGAAACAGGCCCAGGCAATCTGTATTCACTTTGTGTAGACAGATACCGTCCCATATTCTTTCTTGACATGTGTGTAGCCTGCTGTTAGTAGATATACCCACATATCCTCTCCCTAATATTTAAAGAAGAAAACATTCATGATTTATTGTTTCAATTTTCTGTATAATGTGGGAATTGGGGTTTTTTAGAAGTTACAAAGAAAACAGAAAAAATTAAATTTTCCTGTGCAAAGTAAACACCATTTTCATAAGGATTCAACCTTAATATAAATGTATTAACAGAACAAATTAAGACAGGGAATGAAGGTTTCAACAGCACTTCATAAATTGGTTTCCCATCTAAGTGGTCCTGGGCAGCATAAGATAAAGTGATAGGTTCCTCTAACACAGCTGTTCCCTTAGTTATTCTGTTTTAAGCAGAGAAATTTTGTAAATTGACAAACCTACATTGTCAAAAAAATCTCAAATTAATAACGAGAAAATTGAAATGTTCCAAATTTGTCATCAAATAAATAGAAGACTAACACCGAAGCACTGTGATAAAAATTAATTCTTTGCTGCGTTAGGAATAAAAAAAATCCTTTCTTTTCCTTCCTTTCCTTTCCTTC
>VZTB01010119.1:189-11445 GCA_013397245.1 Thryothorus ludovicianus
CAGCATCGGAGAAAACTGTGACTGTTTCCTAACTCTGTTATTAATGCTATAGTTATTGTTGTTATTTTGTTTGTCTTGTTAGACTCACTAGAAAAGAACTGTTATTCCTATCTCAATATTTTTGCCTGTGAGCCCCTTTAATTTCAAAATTATAGCAATTCGGAGAGAGGAAATATGCATTCTCCATTGCAAGAGCGGCTCCTGCTTTTCCTAGCAGACATACCTGCCTTCAAACTAAGACACCTGCATAAAACTCTTTCTCAGCTCAGGACAACTGGTGCAATGCAAATGCAGATGCAAATACTTGAAATCACAGTTCCTCCTCTTTTTCCTCTTTGTTCTCAGAAAGTTTGAAAGATACAGAGAAAACTCCACACTCAGCTAAGTTAACCAGCAAGTGGCAAGATGTTGAGAAAAAACCTCTCTCTGAAATACATCGTGTAAAGCTTAAAGGCTGAGAATAAATTTGAGCTAGTTAACTTCTAAGTATTCAGTACATGAAAATAAAAAATAATATTTTTTTTTTTAATTCACATGCAGAAAGAATATAAAAGTGATAACTGATTTCTAGCCTTTCATTTGATATCAGTTTTATTTATGTCACTTGCATTTCAGGAAGTTCCTTTGCTGCTATTCTCTGAAAAACAGAAGGGAGTATGTCTTCAGGTTCCTAGTTTGTCATAGTAGAATGATCTTGATCTTCCCAGCCTAATCTTGAAAACCTAAGTCTTCACAAATGCCTGGCTTAGAACAAATTAGCATCCTGTAGAATACTTTAGAGCAATTCAAGTTGTAAATATGAAATAATTTAAAAGAAACAAGAGGGGAAAAAAGAAAGGTCCTGAGTGCTTTGAGCTATTTCCTCTGACAATGTATACTGAAATTTCACATAAATAGTCTGGAATCTGAGTTGGTTAAATTGGTTCAAAACCCACTGCTATCTACATATGAGTGTCAACTTCCAGGTATCCTATAGCAGATCAAGGGCTAGTGCTGACTTTGTCTGCCCCCTTGCAGCTTGTCAATGATAGGAGAGAAATTGGCGATAAAACAGTTCTGCAGACCTGTGTAAAACAGGGAATTGGTATTTAGGGCAAGCAATAACACAATATGAAAAATGTTGCCTGTGCTTGGGAGTTCCAACCTGAGCTTTTCTTGATTAAATACCTAAATGGATGACACATGAGCAGAATCAGGATTTTCTTCTTATCATCCTTCCTCTTGATTTTCAGGTTGATAGTGATATCTTCCCTATTTTAAAAAACATGCATAGGTCTCTGTATTTGAATTAGAATATAATTGAAAGAAATATACTGATATCAGTCACAGCACTAAGGAAACAAAAACTTGCAGGCATGTGATTTTTTATCTCTTTCAGGAAAATTCATTAAATACTGAATACTGTCCTTTCCCGTTTGCTACTCAGTAATGACAGAAGACTATGCAACTGTTTCATTGTTCTGGGATTGTTTTTCTACTGCACAGGATTTTCTCCCTCATTTTATGCTCATGCAGGTATGAGTTCCAGGAAGTTAAAAAAACAAAAATTGTTTTCTATGTTGTCTTTTACTTGTCTTTTTCTAGAAGAGAACAAATGTTGATTTGAAAAGCTAACTGATTTGATATAATCTTTAATTATATAAATGTATTGGTAATTTGTTACAAACTAGTCATTTCTGTGGCAGGTTAACATTGTCTTTGTCCTTTAGGCCATCTCATCACAGAAGGAATTTGCCTCATCTTTCAGAAGACTTCAAAATGGAAAAGTTGTATTCATTCTTCTCCTTACAATACATTCTTGCTGGTTATCTCTCAGGTCATCCCAAGGTGTCTTATGTCTATTGCAGACTGCCTAAAACACCCTACATCTACAGATCAAGGAGCAATTTCAGTAAAACTCATGAGGTCTTAATCACCCCAGATGAAAAATCTACTCAGATAATGCAGGAAAGAGGCACAAATCCTTCCAAGTTATAGAAAGAACAGAGACTTTCCTTTCTAATATCCTTTTACATTTCACTTGTGTAATTGAACTTCAGACGTCATTCAGCCTATTAATTTGTCTTCTTTATGGCTGAAAAATCTCTCTCCAAAGTGGCTCAGAAGTTTGCCAAATAATGGTGTTGTTTCTCAGCTTTTTGGAAAATAATTTAATGTCAAAAGATTAAGAATTTTTGCATGCATATATGACAAATATATGTATGTAACATATACCTTAATATCACATGTCAGTAGTTGAAATGTTGACAAATGCTATTTTCTTGTTTATATGTAAATTCCCCTGGTATTTTTTAAAAATACATAGAATGAATATGTTAGACTACAACTTCAGTCATCATTTTCAGTCAGTAAGTCCAGGCTCAAAGTGTCTATAGATAACTTATTTTGCACATTTTGTGCAAATGGCATTTACACTCTGTAGGTTTTGTTGGTATCTGAATAAATAAAAATTCACCAAGTTACAGCTAAACGATCTACAATCAGGTAGAGATAAAGAAATAAGTTGAGTAATTTATCTACAAATGTTCCCAGTCATTCCAAATTTTGTTTTCCATATCAGCTACTGCTCTAAATGGTCATTATACAAAATTCTTCACTAAATAATTTCTACCAATGACTCTGAAACTGGAACTTTTCTGAGGATAAATAGCTAAAATTCTGTAAACTATTAAATGTGTTACCAAGTTTTGGTTGGACAACAAGATCATTCAGGATTATATATTTTACTTTAATGTAGGTAATATTTAAATCTAGAATTAGAAATGTTTGATTCTTTGTGCATTCCACCACTTGTATCAGCTGTCCACCTGTTATCCCTTCTCCAGCTTTATTATTGATATTGGAATCACTCAGGTGAATTCCTTTCACATTTTTTCTGTTGAGGACCATTTCCGCACCTACTTAAAGACATCTGGGCTGAAAGAAAGAAAATTATGAGGTAGTTTTGCTTTGCAGGGTTTCCCTATATAGCCTTTGCCTGTTTTTCCTGCCAGGGGCCATCCTTTTAGCAACACAACCTAAAAGGACCAAAAGAATGGTTTATATAGTCTACAAGAAATCATAGGCTCAAGAGAAGATCAAACCTCTGTCCATGTCTGGATACTTGGATTATTGTCGGGACAAAAAGAGAGCATTTGGTATGCTACACAGTATTTATTACTTAATACAATTTTTAATAGCACCATGAAAAATGTTTGCTCACCACAGGACAGACAGGCATGTCCAGCATATTGCTGTTTTAATGAGTGAACATCACACACTACTGACTTAGACACTGAAAATTTTCTTTTTCTTTTTTTTTCTGTTTCTTTCATGAGTTGGAAATAATATACAAAAATTTTGCATCACAACTAAGTTACTAGATCAATTTTAGAAAAGGTAGAAAATCTCTTTTGTTATTCAGAGAGAATATGTTGTAAAAAGCAAAAGGTAAGGCTTTGTTTTGTTTAGAATCAAATTCAAAAATATCCACAGCTGGATTAATTCTGTGATTTTCAAGAATATTCTGTACACACCTATTGATCTAATTTATCTACCAAACACAACTTTGAATAAAGCTGTAGCATCTTTTGTCTGATGGACTTTTTAGGCATTCCTGGACAGAACACAGAATCTGTACTTTTTCTTCCAGCACTGGTGGAAAAAACCTTGAAGTTGATCAACTTGATGCACAAAGTTTCTCATCCTGAATTTACTACTTATCTAGAATTTGTAATCTTTCATCTCTTTTGGGAAGGTTTGCTGAATTTTTTGTGTGAGGCTGTCCAGCCCAGCTCTTTCCACTATAGTGCAATGACTCATTCGCCTGTAAGAAAACTTGGCACATGAAGTTGGTGACTTGCATCATTTTCCACTTAACCTGACACAGGGAATGGATTTTCTTTAGGGATGTGTATACTTCAAATGGGGAAAGGTGGTTTGTTTAACCAGGCTTGGGTGAAAACAAATGTCTGTTAATTGCTCCATCTCTAAAAGCAATACTGTTCCTGTCATTGCTCCAAAATTACTTCAAGAAGACTGGATAGGAAGGAATAAATTACATATACACTAGAAATAAACAAGCAAACAAAATATATAATTATTTCCATAGAGTCAGGGAGAGCATAATGAACTAAATGAGCCTAGTCTCATAATGCATAGAGAGCTGATGGAGCAAGAGAGATGGTAAAACACTCAAACGACAGCACATAAGAAAGAAGAGTTGTCAAATCATCTGATTTTCAGTGTCAAAGCTACACCCATGCAACAAAACAAAGAGCAAACGTCCATACAAGATGCACAGTTTGACACAAAAGCCATTTGTCACAGTCAGTATCTATTCAAAGAACACATACAAGTTAGAGTTGCTCCTGCTGATCCCAATAAACATTTACTTGGAAGACAAGCAGATGTGATTACTGAAGTTCAGGGGAAATGTTTACTGGAAGTAACTCCTAGGAGACTTAGCTAAAAGGCCATTAGAGATATTCCCATACATTTTGACTAGCCCAAATTTCAGTGCAGTGGCACTAGACTCAATTTGATCACAGGTAGTTAGGCAAGTACCAGGGAAACTGCTACAGAAAGGCTGAGATAAAATGCAAAACTAAATACCAATTGATATTGACCAATACAAACCACAGGTTTCCAACTTTATCTCCAGAAGCTTACTGAAATAATTCTAGATAATGATAAAGCAAAAATATGGACACTTCTGTAAAATGAAATAAGCTTCATAGTTATTTCATCTTCGATACAGAAAAACATAGGGTTTTAGCATCTCTGAAAGAAAGTTGATGAGCTAGTACTTCACTGTATTTCCCAGCCTGATGAATAACACTGGTTGATCTTTTTCTTGAATAATACCAATTCTAATAGACAACTGGGTAGTGAAAAAAAAATTGGGAAGTTACAGGAATTCTTCTTACAGCATAAAGAAAAACCAACTGTAAAGATAGAACAGTGACCTAGTCATGTCATTGAAGTCTTCCTTGAACGGTGATTCTAAGAAATAGGGAGTGGAGCAAACACAGAAGAAAAAAAGTAAAAAAAAGTTGGTGCATTAGCCTTCAGTTTAGATGAAAATAAACTAGAATCTGGAGGAGTACTATTCCAGTCATATTTACTGATCTGTAGCAACAAAAGAGACCTTCAGTAAAACAAAATCCTGGGTAGTGACAAAACTACCACCTGACATTTTAGATGAGAAGATGAGTGAATCATAGAATTTGAAAGAACAAACTACATGCTAAGGAGAATAAAGAAACAAACGACCCTAAAGCTCTCATTAATGCATTAATGTGAGAAAAATGAGATACTGAAAAGATTTTAGAGATTTGGGAGAAGAAAATTAAAAGTGCAGTAGTTATAAATAGTTACTGTGGAAACAGACAAATCACTGAAGGCAAAAACCCTTCATGAGAATTGGAAAAAAAAAAAAAAAGGCATACTAAAAATTAGCAGAAATTATTATGGTTCTCACTCACCATCTCCCAAGGTGAATAGCTATTTCAAGGAGAAAAAAAATTCAAAAAATATTTTTATTGTGTGATTAAAACTTAATTACACTAAAATTTAAGCAATTCAAGATGACTCTTGAGATGTAACTCAATGTAATGGCAGAGAAGATACACAAAGAAAGAGTTGTCACAATACCCTGTTTATAGGAAATGTGGCAAGGTTTTGTATTTTCTTTTTTATACAAAATCAGTTGAAACTCTCAATATACACACTTTTTTTTAAAAAGGACATATCACAAGTTTCATTTTAGTGTATAATTTTTTCCCATTTAATTCTTTTCCCATCCCCCAAGGCAGTTCAAATAGCAATTAATCTTCAGCTTTACATGAAGCCGGAAAGTTGGGGAAAAAGGAATAAGACTGCTTACACATTTTGTAATTTGATATGTAACTGCCCAGTGGGGCTTTTATTACAATGCATGAAATAGATAAAATTAATCCCTACAAGTACTCTGTGTTATTTGTTCAAGCTAGGTAAATTGAGCTCAGCCCTCTGGAGGCAGACTAGTATTAGTGTAGTGAAAGCTCGTTCTGCACTGAAGATATCCTGGCAGTACTCTTCCCCTTTTCTGTTACTTGTGCCTCTGGGCACAGGGCTCTTGATCAGCTTTTGCTGCTTACCCACAAGCTCTGGCTGCAACCTCATTACAAACTGCTCACGTGCCTCCTCACACTGCTTCTCTCTGCAGCCCCGGTGGGATGAGAAGATGACAGCCTGGCAAACTGTGCCTGTACACGGCTCCCTGTTAATCTTTTCTCAGTGATCTTATTCCTATGTCCTTCATAACTACTTCATATCCTCCTCTTCCGCATCAGTACAGGATCTCACTTCAATGCATCTATAGGTGCAGAGACACTGAGCTGAGAAAAATAAAGATCTTCTGTAATTTACCACACTTGTTCCCTGAAGCTTTTAAATCACACCACGTGAACAGTCCTGACAAAGCCATCATCACTCCCAATGTTTATAGGGATATTTGCTGATCTAAGGCTTCAAAAATGCTGGGTAATATTTTTACATGGTTGTCTGGACTAGGGCCTTGTATAAACTGCTTGGAGTAGTTTATACAAGGCCCTAGTTTTTACGTTACATCAGTGAAGTAAAAAAGTTAAATTCTATTTTTTTTATATCATTTCACAAGATTCATTTTACTCACATGTGAAAATCGTATTAAAGCATAGGCTTCAAGGAAAAATTAAAACTTTCCTCTAGGGGTAAGGGACAGCTTTCTATAAAGAGGAACTTCCTGGCACAATTTCCATTAAATATATGAGGCAATATGGTCAAAACAGACATCTGGATTTGTACTATGCCTTGAACTGCTAGTGTCAATAACACAGTATTAATTTTACTACTGCTCTATTGCAATTCAACTTAGTATATCAAGTGTAGAAGGAATACAATTAGATACTGCCACCCTCTCGTGCATGAGCCATTTTTGCCTTTGAGCACAAATCCAAGCATAAAACAGAAGAACTTTGTAAATTTTTAATTAGTAATGAAACTTTGTGTCACAGAAGAACTAAAGTGACATATCTTCAATTTTAAAATTAGTTATTTTTGTCTCTCAATGACATTAACCACTAAGGAACTCGTGTTCCTCTTTGTATTTGTGGAAGTTTGTCTTTCCCATTTAACATTTCCTATGACACTGAAGGAGGCTTTATATAATTTTACCTTAATTTAGAGGGAACTGGGAGGATATTTTTTTGGTTTTCCCTTCTTACTGTATTGAGAAGGGGTTAGAACAGCAGTTCGGCACAATACCACAATTCAAAACAATATCATCACACTAATAAACGCAGCCTCAGAATTCAGGACACCCAAATGACAAAGTGAAATTCAACAGAAGTTGAATTTCATCCACAGAATCTCATAGAATCTCAGATTCACAGAATTGGTATGGTTGAAAGGGATCACAGTGGATCATCTGGTCCAACCTCCCTACTCAAGCATCCTACACCATATGGCACAGATTGCATCCAGACAGTACTGAATATCTCTGAATATCAGTGAAGAAGGCTCTACAACCTCTCTGGGCAATCTGTTCTAGTGCTCAATCATTTATGCAATAAAATTCTTCCTCATGTTCAGGTGGAACTTCCTGTACATCATTTTCTGCCCTTTGCCTCTTGTCCTATTGCTCAGCACCACTGAGGAGAGCCTGGCTCCAACCTCTTGGCCCCCTTCCTTCAGATATTTAGAGACAATGATGAGGCCCCCTCTCAATTATCTCTTCTTGAGGCTGAACCGTCCCAGCTCTCTCAGCCATTCCTTATAAGTGATATGTTCTTGTAGCCTAACCTCTGCTGTGAACCTCCCCTGAGATCTGTCCAGTAGCTACATGTGTCTCTTGTGTTGAGGACCTGAAAACTGGACACAACACTCCAGATGGATGACTACAAGGGCAGAACCACCTCTCTATAGCTAAAGTGGTCTTCCTAATGCATCTGCACCTAAGGCAATGCTTTTCCTAATGCACTCAGGATCCAATTGGCCTCTTGGCTCCCAGAACACATTTCTAGCTCATGGACAGCTTGTGGTTCACCAGGACCCAGCAGGTCACCCCCAGCCTGTACTGGTGCCTGGGGTTGTTCCTCCCCAGGTGTAGGATCCTGCATTAGCCTTTGCTGAATTTCAGAGGGTTTCTCTCTGCCCATCTCTCCAGGCTGTTGAGGTTCTGCTGAGGGGCTGCACAGCTCTCTGGGCTATGGGCCACTCCTCCCAGCTTTGTGCTGTCAGTGAAATTGCTGAGCAGGCCTCTACCCCTTCACCCAAGTCACTGATGGATAAGTTAAAGAAGGCTGGACCCAATATGGAGCCATCACCATGGCCAGGCCTTCAACATGACCTAGTGTCACTGATTATGACTTCTGGAATCCGCTGTTCATCCTGTTCTCAATCCACCTTATTGTCCTCTCATTTGGTCAACACTTCCTGAGTTTGGGTGTTAAAAGCCTTGCTTGAAGTCTAGGTTGAGAATATCCACTTCTGTATTGTCAAGGTATTATATCCATCAAGGTATTTGTTTCTTCACAGAAGGTAGTCAGGTTTGTCAAGTGTGCAAGTCAACTCAGGCAAGCAGCCAAAACAACCATAAGATTGTATCTAGAGCGCAAAGATTAAATTTATTTCTATTACCTGACTAAACAAGGCATATTCAAAGCAGCATCCAAGCAGAGGTATACAAATGAAGGAGACATAGGCGCTGTTAAACTCTGTATATGTTACAGGATCACTGTCCTTCTGTTTCAGACAGATTTATCAAAAGTTATTCCCAGGTGCCTCGTCACTTGAGTGACATGCAATTGTCTTTGCCATTCTTTAATCCATTCCTCCCACCAGATCCTCAAATTGCAGAAAAATAGCCTGAAAATTACACCAAAGGACACAAAAAATATTTTGGATCATTAGCATCCTTCTTTTATAGGGTTCCATTAACTCCAAATTGTTTCATTATCTCGGTGTAATTTTTTTAAAATTTCTGAACATTATGGTATTGTTTAATTTAGTTTCCAGGTAATCATTTAAAATCTCAAGCTCCAATTTTCACTATTTATTGGTCTACTTTCCTGTAAAGTTCTGCTTTTAATATTATCTGGCCCTGATATTCTGCATTTCAGGTTTGCATTTAAAGGATTAGGAGCTCATCAGACTACTATGTACATCCTGAAATAAATGATTGAGGTAATATTGGAGAGAACTTGCCAATCACATAACCATCAATAGTATATTACACAGACTAAATCCACCTTATTAGAGGAAACAGAAGTCAAATATTTATCATTATAAATATCAATGCATTATATGGATTTAATTTTAGAGTAAATTTCTCATTTATGAAAATCAATCCTTCATTTCTCTCCCTTATAACACCATTGTACAAAAAGGAGCATATAAAGTTAGAGGTGAATATGATTTCTAAGTCTTTTTGATATATTGCTCCACAAGTGTGGGACCACCAAGGTTTTGAAAGGTTTTAAAAGGTATTGAAAGGTTTTGAAAAACAGGGAAATACTTTAGAAGATAGGTCCTATTGACTATTTCATAGAAACATACTAAGGAATCAGGGAGGCTCTTTTTAGTATTTTGTTATGGCTACCAATCTTTAACAGCTTATTCTTGTGTAGGTCATATAACATCAGTTCTCCAAGGATAAAAGACACATAAAGTAGCATATTATCTATTGTCACGGATTCCTTCCACTTAATGCCTATAAAGCAGTAGTTTAAAATTTTCCTTTGCTTTTTTTCATAGAGTAATAAATTTATCATAGGTCCATTGACCAGCAGTGCACATAAAAATATGAACACTAATCTCCACATTGAAATGTTATGTGTTATTTTAAACATATTTGTAATTTCCTATAGCAGGCATAGTTCTTTGACTGATGTACTAAACAGCTGCATGCCATAATTAAGCTGCTGTAATAATAAAGATTTTATTATTAAGATAATAAAGAAGAAACAAAAATTTTTTATTAATAAGTCCTGTACTACTTTAAAAAACATTGATAAGAGCAACTTTCACCAACTCAACCAAGTTTTAGATTATTTCATACTGCTTAGTTGTGTGTCTAATAGATTTAAGTAACCTTTCTGTCTATGTTTTAAAGTTTGTGCAGGTAGGTATCTAACATCATATCCAACCTGTACTTCTTGAATAGCGTATTATTGTAAACTTCAAGATATCATAAATGGCATATTTGAGCTTCCCTTTGTCACGAGGTTGAGCCAAATATACGTACTATATTTCACCATTGTACATTATTTGTGACAATACCATGACTCGCAATTATGCAAAAATACCAGTGGCTATGGAAATGCCGCTGGATACAGAGAATATGAGTGCTTGTAGAAATTCAAAATGAAAAATTGTAATCTCTAAGTAGAAGAGAAATCAATGATCCTGTATACTCTGTAAATATTGTATGTATAAAATGTCACACCAAAAGGCTCTATTTCTTATTAAGAAATTCTTCATGACAATAATCTACATTATATGGAATAAAATCAAAAATGGAATATATTGGATAGGGCATAGAAAGAGCCATTTTTATATTTTCAGTCGCATTTGCAGTGGACTTCATAGGGTCTTCATTAATACACGATTTTAAATATATGTTATGTCTGATACATATCAACATTTTAATTTGTCTTTCACAGATTGTAAAATAACAAGGAATCCCATTCTAAGAAAATCAAATTCCCAGAAGAAAAACAAAATCTAGTGGAAGATTTTGTGTCTTTTTTTTTTTTATATATAGTTGCTATATTGGGCATAAATGGTTAATAAAGAAATGAACAGAATAAGAGAAAGAAAAGTTACATTTGAGAACGATGTTTATATACATAAATACACATATTTATCAACTCTTCAGGACCAAGATATTTAAAAATAAGAATATATTTTTTAATAATTTAAATCTACTCTATGCTATATCTCTTTATATTGCTTTGTAATCCTGCAATTTCTTAAATCAAAGGTCTCAATTTATTTCATAGCTAAATTTTTAAAGAACTAATTTGAACTTTATTATGTTCCTTAAGTATCAGTAATTTTAGACTTTTATGGGTTTAGTACAAAACCACATGATATTCTGTACCTTAGAGAAACAGACACTAGAAAATTGGACAATACAGTTGAGGTAATTGCCAGATTGATCAAACAGCATCAGTACAGGGAGTAAAAATTTAAATTTTCATATTTCATTCTCTGTGGAACCCCAAGCTACCTAAAAAAAAAAAAAAAGGCTTG
>VZTB01010136.1:0-42744 GCA_013397245.1 Thryothorus ludovicianus
TTTCTAGTTTTTGGAGTTGAACCAGACCTGACAAGGGAGGGAGGAAGCATTCCAGTTACCCTTACTTTTCAAGAAGCTACAGGCAAGAATGTCATGCTGCTTCCTGTTGGAGCTGCAGATGATGGTGCTCACTCTCAAAATGAAAAACTAAATAGGTAAGAGAATTTGATTCAAGAAGATTCCTTTGCTAGGATGTCTTGGCATGTCTTCTTCACCAAGAACTAAGCTCTTGCATTTGTTCAATTCTCTGCATGGCAATGTGGCATCTTCCCCAGCAGAGAATGACTGGTTTGTAGCTAAATCTTGATTTCTAGAT
The DNA here is from genome assembly GCA_013397245.1 of Thryothorus ludovicianus. Classification (NCBI taxonomy): domain Eukaryota; kingdom Metazoa; phylum Chordata; class Aves; order Passeriformes; family Certhiidae; genus Thryothorus; species Thryothorus ludovicianus. The sequence goes on from VZTB01010136.1 coordinate 317, forward strand.
TGATACACTTGAAACTAGAGGCAGGTTTTATATTTTAGTCTCTAAACTTGACTACCCTTTCCCTCAGGGGTGGTGATTGTCTTGCCAGGGATGATGTAGGGGTTTGGGAAGTATTGCTTGTTACCTGCAGCAGCAATTCCTGTAGAGTTTGTCATGTGTGTAGTGATGTGTGGGGTTTGCAAACAGGACATCCACTAGAAATGCAGCTCAGCGAAGACACTGCTAAAGGAAACTGTCTTCTTTGCAGGTACAACTACATCCAGGGGGTGAAGATGCTTGGTGCATACCTCTATGAAGTTTCCCAGCTGAAGGACTAAGTTAGACACCTCATCTTCTGGTTTGAGGATCAGGAGTCTGAATTATCTTCCAAGATGTCATCAATTACCAAGTCTTACATGGCTTCCCCTTTTCTACCAACACTCCACTGCTTTGGTGGGGGAGAAGGAAGCAGGCAGTTTCACTTGACAAAGAACATGGACACCAAAAATACTTCTCTAAATGCTTACTTTAAATGAACAGACTATTCCTTAAGTGGTCAGCAGTCCTCAACTGCATCTTCGTCCCGTGTATCGCTTCAGTTTGCTGTATTCATCTACTTTTCCTGTAAATCAAGAGGAAGGGTTTACTCTCAGCAATTTAAGCAGCCACAGCAGTGGCAGAACTTCCAGCCTATTTCAGATTCTTATTCCTGAGTATGTTCTGGAAACAAGTAGTCAAGATTATGGGGCAACACTGGAATGTGCTCAAGCTGTCGTGAGACATCAGTCTTTGCTGACTGAGTGATTTGGAAGAGCAGTTTGTCTCTTTCAGTTTATGCCTGCCTGCAGGTTTCAATTTACAGGGAATCAGGTTGTAGCAGATTTCACTGTGATGGTGATTACTGGCCATTTTTGTAAAGCTGCCTTTGTACTACCAAAAAAGAATAATAAATAATCATGCTGTAGTTTGGCTCTTGGTCTTTTAAGGTTTAAATAAAGGCTTGGGTGGGAAAGCAACTGTGGGAACTTGAGAGGGACACTTCTGTGGCTATAAAGGCAGATGAACAACATGGTTATGCAGGCTATATGTTGTGGGGATCCATATTTTTATTCCTGGGCTCTGTCTCCAAAAGAACTTGTTGACTTGAAACAGATGTTGCAAACTCCAGCTCTCCTGAGAGAAAGCAAGCTCAAAATGCTTCATTTTGGTTGTGTAAACTAGATCATCACACTGTAGCATAACTGATAATACTGCAGAGGAGTGAATGGAATTTGTAGGCATGAGCAGGGAGACAAGAGATCACTTGTTGCAACTACTACTGACATCCACATTCAAGCTGTCTACTGGATACATTAAACGGTAATACTTTGGTTGGCATGTCAAAAAACGCCAGAAAAACAATATCTTAAATGCTGTCTGGACTGGATTGGATCTCCTGCTTCTGAATTACCTGACCAGTACTGGCAGCCTAAAGTAGGCAAGTGTTTCAAGTGATGGTGCTTTGCTCTGAGAGCGTGGTACAGTCCTGTGTCCTGATACAGGCCAGCAGGATGGGATGATTTCTCCTTTGAAAGGTAGAAGGTAGGAATATCTTCTTTGTATGATTTTCACTGTTGCTTGATCTGGAGACTTAACGGTGGAGAGCTGTTGGGCTAGGGAGTCTTCTGGTCTCACTGAAGCTTGTTTTTTTTTTGGTTTTTCATTGAAGTTGATGGCTGGAGATAAACTGGTACCATTAACCCTCACAGCTGGGGTACAGTCAGACCATCCTGTGTCAGCTCTTGTGAGCACTGAACACAAACACTGGGGAATGAATGTTTATAAATTTTGTTGGGAACTATGTTCAGAAATCATGCCTAGTTGTCCTATTGCATTTGTAACAAATTTCTGGGGAATCAGTTAATTGGCTCAAGCTCTGCACTGCAGACACTCTATCACATCCTGTACTTGCTGAGTAAGTACAGCATGGCAGAGCTGTGAAGGAGGCCCAGACAGAACAAAGGGTGTTGAGGGGTTTGTAGAAAAGGCTGAGCAGCAGATGCTGTTGAATGTACAGCAGAAATATTTTGGTATGGGGAGAGTGCCAGAACTCTGTGAAAAAGGCATTAAAATGAGTCTTTGGCCTAAGCAATCTGCAGGGGCTTATTTAAGCCCACAGGAGTAGCTTGCTAAAGTAATCAGTACTTAATGAGATTTAATGGGACTTCAGATTTGTTTAAATGAATAATTGCAAACTCAGAAAACATCAGTATCTGTTAGCTTGCCACAATGGGGCTTGCTTTAGCCGTGACCTCTCTTGTCCCTGCAGAAGGTGACCACAAAAGCAGTGGTATGTGGCCTCAGCGAAAAAGGCAGGCACAAGGAGCTAGTGGTGCCAGACTGTTTCTGTGGCCTGTGTGCTGCAGACCTGGCTCCTTGAAGATTTCTTGTTGCAGAGAGCTGGCTTCTGCATACATGAATGCTTTTTCATGGTATGAAGAGTTTGCTTAGCCCAAGTTGTTTGAATAACAGCACTGTTGTACAACACAGAAGTGTCTGACATGAGAGAAGTTATGAGCTGATGATGAAAACCAAAATGTCTCAGTGAAGCCCAGGACCTTCCACCCTTGTCTACTGGGTGTGCAAAGGCCACTTGGCACCTCCCACACAGAACTTCACAGCATTGCTTTACATGTTGAGTTTTAAATTGGGACATCTCTTGATCAGTGGCATGTGGCTGTCAGCAAGTCTAGTTTGCTTGTACTTCCAGTTCTCCCACTCCAAGAAGGGAGAAAGTTCTACAACATGGACTTTACAACTACTTGTTCTCAGGGTGCATCTACTGCAAAACTGAGAATATGGACTTGTGCCCTCGTTGTTTCTTGTGTCTTAGCAAAACCCATGACAATGCATCTTGATATATAATATGTACTTAAAAGAGCAGCTGGAGTTATTACAAGCTATTATCCCTAAATAAGCCCTAAGTGCTATTTAAAATGTGCTTTTTTTGAATTTTTTTTTTCTTGTGTTCTGGGAAACACAAGTGCATGCTATTAAAACACAGCCCTGATTTTCAACTGCCATGCAATCCATTTAAGCTCATCCAGAACAATGTTTCCTAATTTGAAACTGTTTTTAACTTGCAAAACAGTTTGGTTTAGCATAATGAGTTTGGATGCACTAACTAAATCAAAACTTGAAAAGCTTCAACTTTGTGGTCTTGACCTTAAAGCAGCGTAAAGAGTGGAGATAACAGAGCTAATCTAGATGAAGTATTCCAGTTTTTTCATTCCGTTAAAGTAAGAGCTCAAAAACATTACCATTTTTTCAGTGTTATCTTATCTCATTCAGTTAAAATATAATAGATTCATGTATTAAATATGCATTTACATTATGAGGCATCAATCTGAATAAATTTCCTTCCTGATAATTAATAAATTTATGCAGGGGATTTAAATCACTCCTCAGAGAGTCTTCTTAGGCTTCCCAGGAAAGTTTAGTGGGTAATTTTGATTTTAATCTCTTGCTAGCTTGATCATACCCTTTCACATCACGAGGTTAGGTTGTGAACGGTCCTGAATGCTGAGACATGTTTTTCTAGTACTCTTAAATATTCATTTTTCTATTAATTTTGCATACCCTTAGTGATTCTGAGGTTTCTTGAGGAAAATTTAACATGCATGCTAATGAAATAGGCGATGCTCAAGGAGCAGTATGCAGTGTTCTCCTCTCTGTGCAGGCTTTTTCTTCTCAGTCATGGAGGCAGCTCATGGGCCTCTTATGTTTCTGCCCTTTAGATTGAAAAATTCAATAACAAGCACAGTTGAGCAGCATTTTTTGTCACTGTTATTGTGCTGTGCTCACCTTTGGAAAGGCAGCTGCCCTGTATAATTCCACTGGGATAACCACATGGAGCTACTCTTCAGGCTCTCTGTGTGTGCTGGAGTTGTGTGGAAGGTGGAGGGGCTGCTGTGAGGAGCTGCCAGAAGCTTCCATGTCTGACAGAGCTGGTGCCAGATGGCTCCAAGACAGACCCACCACTGGCCAGGGCTGAGCAGTGGCAGTGGTAGCACCTTTGGGACAGAAGAAATGGTTACTGCACAGAAGTTATTGCAGCCAGAGAAGAGAGGAGTGAAAATATGTGAGAAACAGCCCTGCAGACACTAAGGTCAGTGGTGCAGGGTGAGGAGGTGCTCCAGTGCTGAGATTCTTCTGCCACCTGTGGTGCAGACTGTGGTGAGACAGACAGGCTGTGCTCCTGCAGCTCAAGGAGAACCAACACGGGCAGAACTGACTGTCTCCCTGCACTTCTGGGGTAAAGGAGGTAGAGAATTGGGAATCAAGTTAAGCTTGGGAAGGAAGATGGTGTGGGACAAAGGCATTTCATAGATTTTTTTATTTCTCGTTATCATACTCTGATTTGACTGGTCATAAATTAATTTCTCCAAGTCGAGTCTGTTTTGCCCATGATGGTGCCTGGTGAGTGATCTCTCCCTGCCCTTATCTCAGCCTATGAGTCTTTCATTGTATTTTCCCTCCCCAGTCCAGGTGAGGAACAGAGTAATAGACCACTGTTGGTGGCCACTTGGAGTCCAGCCACAGTCAATCCCTCACGCCGTTACAACACTGCACAAAATGCCAGAATATTTGAAAATGAAACATATTTCATTTCAGATTCTCAGAAAATCTAGAGACGCTTCTGTGTTGGCTGTTGCTTGTGAAACCACGTGCCCCATGGTTGTCAGTCACTGGCCTGTACTGAAGGAGCCTTATTAAAGTTGAAGTGTTTATGAGCAATGTGTATGAAGAGTACTGAAGGTAGGGTCCTTTGAAGGCTGCTGCTACTGCCTATGTGTGAGTACAAGTGAAAACATGAGTACCTTTTCTAATGTACTCAAGTAAAGCTGAATCATTGTAGAACTGTTCCCTTGCTACTTTGGACAGAGTAAATTAATGGAACTGCAAATATGAGTTGCTAATCTATGCAAAATTGTAGCCAATTCCTGAATTCCAAGATAGATGCTAAGATATGTGATGAAATTAAATGCTGTGTTTCTATTTAATATTAGTGTAGTGAATAGTGGAGTCAATGTTAGATTTGAGAATAAATGTTGTGTTGCCCTGGACTGTTTTAAATGCTTATAGGTAGAATTTTGAGATTCTGCTGTTTAATTTCAAGAATACCTATTAAACACCTCCTTAGACTTGTAGAAAGTAACAGTATAACTGAACTAAGTGCTAAAGTAGTACAATGGCTACAAAAGATTTTGAAAACTAGAATGCTGTAAAATATCTATTTTTTTATAAATATGTCTTTGATAAGGTGTTGGTTTAGACTCTTGCTGTATTAGTAATGAGTTGACACCTTTTCTCTTCCATTATCAACTGTTTAGGAGTGCATCATTAGAAACCTTTTAAACATAAAAAATATCTTTCTTTGGATGGATTTTAAATAGTACATGCAAAGTACAGAATACCTCCCTTTACTGCCTCATATATTCTCTGCTGTTGCTGCTGTTTCTGCTCCCCCACTTCTATTTTTCCCAGTCATTCACAGGAGGGGAACTGATCCTGCAAGGGGAGCCCATGATGTTTCCTAGGAATATTGCCGGGGTTTTGCTGTATAATGTAATATTTACATGTTGACTGGATTGAGTCTCTTCTGCTTTTTGTATAAGAACTGCAGTTCTAATTCTGACATGGGAGTTGCTAGGAGGCAATGACCTTCAATTTCACTCTGGAGTTGTCTCTGCAATAGTTTTCAGTTTTTGAAAGTCAACATGCCATTATAATAACACTAAATAGAGTGGGAGAAAGTAACTTTTTGTTTCCGAATTCCTCTCCTTTAACCTCTTTACTATTTCAGTGAATAGCAACCAGTGAAAATTTGGGCAGAAGAGCAGCTATATCTGTAAATCCACTGGATCATAGTATTTTTTAATTTGTGGAAATGCCAGAAGTTAAAAGCATCAGAGAAAAGGAATTAGAAATGGTTCTAGGCATATCTCTTTAGGTTTTTCTATTGTGTTGAACACTTAGCTGCAGGACTGTAGTTCAAAGCTGCAAGAATACAATAGAAATTCAAAATACAGTAGAGTCCGCATGTCATTTTTAGGAACTGGTTGTCAAACAGAGAATTAATACAAAGATGTATTTCTGCACAGCTTTGAATCTTGTTAATGTTTCCAAAATATCCTGTTACGCGTTGCCAACCATATCCTAAACTTTTGCACAAGGAGAGGCAGTGCTGCTTGTGATTATTTTAAGGCAGTTTTAATTCTGGCCAGATGGGTTCAGGAATACAAATCAAGAAGGGGGAAGACTGTGTCAGGAGCTGAGGCACACGGGGCTCCCAATTCTGTTGCCTGGAAGCAGAATTTCAATATATAGTAGTGAATAAAGATGCCTTGAAGGAGACACAGGCTTGGAAGAGACACAGGTGGAGAGCAGTTCTCTGAAATGAACTAAAGGGCTTTGTGAGAGTGAATGTATAAATACATGAACCTGGAGACAGAATTCATTGGCTTCCAGTCTTTAGTCTGCTAATGTTCTTTTGCACTGATCTGGAAATTATATTTAATAGAATTTGGCTGGCTATGAATTTAAAGTTTGCAGAACTGCACATAATTTTTGGAGTCTTTTCTTGGAGCTGTCTGACACTCATAGATGAAATTTAAATACCTTGAGACCAGTTCAGAAATAATTTTTTTAAGTTCATATGAGTTTTGTGGAAGGGATTTGAGAAATGGCATAATAAAATTTTGGGTTTAACTGCAGATAAGTTCATGCATTGACTGGTTTAAAATAGAAATAGATTAAAATGTAGCAAACACATCTATATGTGTTTTTTCCCCATGGAAAATGGGAGCACCAGATTAACTGAGTATTAAATTAATAGAAAACTATGCTGTATTACATTGCCCACTGTGTGAAAGTGTTCCTATAGGATATGACAGGTAATTGAGTCATCAACATAAAATATTAATAATTAAGATGATACATTTCATTTTCTTAATGTGCTGTGGTTTCACATCTATCTACGTGCAAATATGACACAGATTTACTGGGACTCAGCAGTCACCTTGAAGCTGTGCTCAGTAGCAGCTGATTAGCATTATCTGTTCCAAATGTAAAATAAGTTCAGCTTCTCTGACCTCATTAGAGGGAGCTGAGAGTGCCTCAGTAATAAATGCTCATCTAGCTTCTTCCAGTAATTTGATTTATGTGGAAGAAAGTTTTAATGACACATTCCCTGCACTAATAAGCCAGCAGTCCTTACAGATGTTGAAGAAAGATTCTAAACATAATTAGACTTAGCACTAAAATTTAAAAAGGGGATCAAGTAAGAAAATATTTTTTTCACTAGCACACAGTCTATAATACAGCTGTCTTTTCACCCACTTGTATTCATAGACATCAACACAGAAATAAGGCTAAACCATCCAGAAGTGCTTGATAATCTGTTTGTAAACTTAGATACCTGCATCTGTTTGCTTTTGAATTTGTATTACTAGAGTCTATGCCCATCAAAAATAATGACCATTCTTGCCCACTGTTAGTCTTCTTTCCCACTGCTGAATAGAATTTGGTTGATAAAATGACAAAGTGATCTGTGAAGCTGAGGGACTGATTCTTTATGTTTGACTCTAGATCAAAAGTAGAAGAGGTGGTGAATTGAAATTGTGAAATATTCAGAAACTTGCTTCCTTTATAATAGAGCAAGATGGTAATTTTAATTTCACACACTTTGCATAAGATTATAATGCAAAAAAAAGATTGCAATCAGTCTGTTCCAAATATAAATCTTATCTCTGTTAATAGAAATTAATATCCCGAGTCTTTTAAACCTTTCAAGTTATCTGCAACTCAAAACTAACAAACAGAAAAATGGTATAAAAACCTCTTCTGTAGTCTGTGATTAGGGAGAATTGGTTGCTTCAGGAAAGACAAGGTATATTGGCAAATGATACATAAGTTTATGTGCTTGGTCTGTCACTCATTTTTCACAGGGGTATCAATACTCAGAGTTTTCAAGATGGCAGAAGCAAAGAGTGACTCAGATCTTACTATTAGCAAAGGAACACACCAAATACCAAAAAGCCTGCTCCCCACCCCCCTTATTTCAGCACTTGAAGTGTCACATGTCACATGGATAACATCCATTTATCTTTCAGTTTAAAGATCAAAAATTCTCTTTGTGTTTTTGCAGTGCTCTGAATTTGAGAGCTTGATCCTGCTAAATCTGTTAGTCGGTTTAGGGCCCAATTACTAGTCACAGGAACAAATGAAAACTTCAGATAAGATGACTCCATGCTGAGATAATTCAAAAGCAATCAGTCACACTACTTCAGGCTTTTTTTTTTTTTTCTTGAAATGCGGCTCTTTGAAAACTATTTATGAGAGGAAAAAAAGAGCACTCTTTTAATTTTTTTTCCCTCGCAGAGTTCACCTAAAGCCTCAACTGTGTGAGATGCATTATCTTTCTAATATTTCCACAGAGCATTTTCCTCCCTCCCAGGTAAAATAGAGGAAGTCTAGGTAGATAAAAGACATGTTTACTTGAGGCTGGGAAGGCTGCACACAGATGAAGGATCTGACATCTCTGACACCTTTGTATTCAGCTGAGATTGCTCACAAGGTACTAAATGGATGGTTGGAACTCTTTAAATCTATCATATTCCAGAGTTAGATTTTTTTGCTGTGAGTTCTTAGTGTAATTTCTGCCTTGGAAATGGACCTATGTGTTGCCTCTAGCAATATTTTCAGTAATAACTTTTCCTTTACCCTAGTAGTGAATGATCAGATAGGTAAAAGCAGACTTTCTGCAAGTGGAGAAACTGAGGCTGACATTATAAACACATTTGTAGTTCTCTAAATGTGACAGAAACAGGGTCCATTTCATGATGGCATTATCTTCAGTTCCCTGTACTAAATTACCAGTGTGGGGGGTTGTGTATGTTCCTCAGAAAACTTTTTGTTATGGGAATATCCTTGCCCAGCCAGTTTCCCTGTAGGTACTAACATGAAAACAAACTACCCTAACCTCTATAGCCTTAATGAGTAGAGACACCATGGGAAGGGAAGGGGACATCAGAACACTTTTTTTTTGGTTCCTATGTACTTTTCTGTAATCTAAGATATTGACTTCTGACTTAAGAAACAGGAAGAAAAAAGGCTGCTTTTCTTTTATTATTCTAATTAGGAAGCATAGCAAAAGAACACAGATATTGTGGGTTTTCCATAAGAAGAAATGAAAAAAATGCTATGTCTAATTTTTAAGTGTTTCTTTATGGGCAGTTTCTATGCAATTGCAGTCATAGATTTAATATGTATTAATATTATAGTCATTATACAGTCATAGATTGAGATTTACTGTTGAATTTAACTTAAAGATATTTTCCAGCTTAAAAGATTGTGCAATACAAGGATATCCAGCTCTACCACTGACTATATCTGTCCAGCACAGGGGAAACAATCAAAGAATACAATGAGATTGCACAAATAAATGAGAAACAAAAGCAATGGGTGTGTCAGACTGGTGGGGTTGGTGATTAAGAGTCAGAGATTGAAAACCTGGTGTTGCTGGTTTAGGCTGCCCAATAATACCCTTGAAGTAGGCAGGGCTTTGGATGGTGATCAGTTTGGAATGAGTCTTAGGAACGTTTGGGGAGCTTGGAGCAGTGCCTGTAGCCATGCACTGGATGTGGTTCCATGCTATCAGCAGCTCTGCAAATCAAGGCACCAAGCTGAGTGCTGCCCTGAAGCTCAGCCCCACACGGTGTGCACAGCCCAGCACCTTCTCTCAAAGGTACGTGATGATAACCTTCAAGGGCCCGGACAGGAAACTCACTAAAAATAGTTGAAACTAAAGCCTGTGATAGTGTTGCTCATCTGGAGCACCAAAAATCTGGTGACCCAAACAGACATCCAGGCAATACGTATCTGAGATGCCATTCCCTCCCCAGCCTTCCCCTTTCCCATGTTGTAGGAAAGGGTACATAGAGTGTTGCAAACGGGGAGAAGATGCCTTTTTTCCTGGTCAAGCTGTGCTCTGCTTAAAGACTGACTCCCAGGCATGAGGACAGGAGCACGTGGTGGAACTGCTCTTCTAACAGCTGTTTGTGCACTTGACATTTCATAGCTAATGACTTAAATGCATTTTTAAGTATTACCATGGGACTTCCTCTCTTTGTCTATTTTAGTTCACAGTGAGACTTAGGTCCCTCTGAAATGCAGTGAGTGAGGTGGTGCAAACTTTATGCATCTTCATGAACTATCTCTAATATTTCAACCGAAATTTCATAATTTAAATAAGGATTTAGGCACTCAGAGTGTAGGATTAATGGCTTATATCTGAGTGATTTGCAGAATGGCTTATATCTGAGTGATATCAGTGATTTGCAGAACTGTCATTTTCTTAGAGGTTAGGAGCTATTAAAAAGAATTAGTTCTGAATGTTTGGTTTTCTATACTACTCAAAATGAAAAGCCATCATTGCCTTTTAAGCCATGTCAAAGCACATGCTACAGTTTTGTTGGAAGGCCTTTGAATATATGAGAAACTTCTCTGCTTGAAAAGACTGTAACAAAGAGAGCAAAAATACTTGTCTGTAGGGAAAAGTGGAATGAGTAGAGGACTACTTTCCAGAGAAGTTGTAATTAAGTTTACAGCAACTCCATTACAGGTCCTGATCCACTGGTCATGCATCTACCTTGGCTGTTAGCAGGCTCAGTGCCTGTGTGCAGGTGTTTAATTAGGATGTTCAGATATGAAGCAGTAGTCTAACCAAATGCTCCAGTCTTGTAATTATCTGTCTTTCTGTTTCTGTTGATGTGCTGTTGCATTTTTCACAAAAAGGCCCACATCTGGCACAAGGTGCAAAGCCCTGGTTCAATGGGCATTTCCTCTGCTGAGGAAGGTGCTTTACCCTCGTTATGGGCAGTGGCACTTGGATAGAAGAGACATGCTATGAAATAGCTCACACTCTTCCTTAAGGAGGTCACAGACACAAAAGCTTTGCAATGGAAACATCTGTTAGCAAGAGCCAACATTATTGTGAGTGTGTATGTATATTTATATATGTATAAACAGTGGGTTCTTTTATTTTTCAGACACTTAAGCTTAAGAAAGCTTATATTTAAGTTTTTGGTCATTTAAGCTTAAAAGAGCTTGTGTTTGTCAAGAGAAGAACCTTGGCTTCCTTTGGCCTTTTTCAAATACACTTCAGTGACAGGGGGACTGCAATGGAAAAATACTCCTAAGCCTTTCTTGAGAGGCTGTGGCTCCTGGAACACCCAGCTGAGATGCAGAAGTCAGCGAAGTGTCAAACTGAGTTAACTTTGTGGTGCTCCAGACATGTGCCTTGAAGGACACCTCAGTGACTCGTGCCCTGACTCTGCCAATTCCTGGACCTCACAGAAAGGTGGGAGGAGGCTGTAGGAAGAGCTGCATAAACAAAGTGCTGCACAGTTAGTGTCAGCTTTACTCTGAGCCTGAAAAGCCAGTCTCTGGTGTGTGTGTTTTAAAATGCCTGTGAGTTATCAGCTGGATAAAAGCCTCACCTGCAAGGAGGGCATTTATCATCCCTAAGGAACACCAATGCTGAGAAAAGCCGTCTGAAGGACATCAAGATGGGAATAACCTCTTGCCATCATTTCAGTGTGATTAATATCTGAAAAAAATGTGCTTAATTATTAAGCCAAATGAATTTACAATGTTGCCTTTGGAAAAACAGGACAGTCTCCTATCTCAGCACTCAGAGCAGTGTACTGGAATTGGCACTGGACAAGAACTTGTTTGTTTCTCTTATCTAGCTTGCCTGCTTTGAGCCCTGGGCACTGAGAAGCTGCTGAAAGAGCCACCAGGCAGTGAGAGGGCTCCGTGAGAGGGCTCTTGCTCCACACAGTACTCAAATCTCTGTGGCCCTGCTCCTGGAGGGTGCTGAGCATCATTGCTCCATACAGAGGACAGTCTGCAGCCACCTATCCTCGTGAAGCATCTCCTGCTTGGGTAAGGGGACCTTTTTCAAGTCAATCTCCTTCCACTGGCATATCCAGGTGTGATTATTGACATCCAAGTAACCATTACTAAGTCAGGGTCTTGGGGACCTTTTCCTCTCTACCAGCACGATCTCACTCCACTGTTAACAAGCTCTCACAGGGGAGAGTGCTGCTTAACTTGTGTTTTGGAATCAATTGTGATTATCTTGAAGGATGGTGGCTGGGAAATACTCTTCTAACTGCAGTGTGAAGTGGGAAGGAGCAAAGAGGTAGAAAGGCTTGCTGCTCTGCTGCACAGAGAAGTAGAAATATCTGTATGGGCAGGAGATCTGGGGAATTGTGTGAACTGCCTCTCCTTTCCACACCAGTATGTCTGGGATGCAATGACAAGTTATATTAAGGGAGTATATTGAGAAATGACAATGAGCTGCAATAATAACCAAATACCACTGATTATGACATGACAATAATATTCCTGCTTTTCTGCACTACACATTTGAGAAATGAAAAATAGCTGTCTTGAACTAGAGATGGTTGCTTAAAGTGACAGGAAGCATTGAAAACCATAATATCATTTCTCTGTCAATGAAATATTGCTCCTAATACCATATTTCTTACATATTTCCTCACTCAAAGTTAGGATTGTGATTAAGATACTCTTTTAATTAAGGTAACAATTAAAGCATACTAATTCTGCTGAAGTGCCAATCAAGTGAAGGCACCATCACTTAGTAACCAAGTGAGGATGCTGCAGTTTGCCCTGAGGTACTAATATGAACACAAAGTAAGGGACCATCTCTGCCCTAGACTGTTTACATTTTCAAACAGCAAGAGAAACAGAGCCAGTGATGCTTTTTCCCTCTTTATCATATTGTTTTAGTTCTGCTTTTATTTTCCTTTAATCAGTCTATGTCCTTCTGTTTAAACACTTTTTGTATCCCAAAGAGAATACTCAACCAGACTATTCGAGTTGGTTCTTTCACTTGTTAATAAGCTTCCACCAAAGAGTGTTTTTATTAAAGAGATAAACCTTTCTACATTTAAAAATCCTTCTAAACAATGTTGCCAATGTTTATGATATCCCATAAACAGAATAAGGATGATAACAAAATAAATCTCTTATATTGTGGACCTTAAACCTTGTTCCAAGTTATAGGTTATAAAATAAAGGCAATTAGCAATAAAATACTAAGCTATAAAGTAATAATAGCTTTTTTTTCCATGATAGTATAGTTTCTCAGTAGTATTATATGATAAATAGACAAATTGTTGAATTGATCTTCTAGATATTGTAGATCTACTTTTAATATTTTACTATTCTAATTCAGGAATAACTCCAGTGTGAAACACTTAAAGCTAAGATACATGAAGGCAGGGTTCATGTAAAAATATAATTATGTTAAATAAATTAAAACAAATATTTAATTCTCCCCAAATTTTGCATTTCACTTTCAATTGAGTTTTTACACATTAATCAAGCGAAGAACAAGTACTTTAAAAAAGGAAAGGTCTTTGTAAGTTTCTGAGACAGGACTAGGACCTCCCTCATAACTTATTACTGAATTTTACCATGTCAATAGAGGTTCTTTCAAAATAGGCAGAGGACTTTGAGGGTAGAAATTTGTATGCAGACACAAGCCCCCAAAATGTACTACAAGTTCAGCAGTTCTCCCTTCTGCTATGGGAGATGTGGCAGCAAGAAGATGGTGAGGCCATCCACATCTAAGTACAAATACTGCACATCCCACAGTTCTTTCCTATGAACCTTTTTGCCACGAAAAGAGCAAGAGCCAGCAGAGCTGTCTTTCCAGGAAGAATATTTTCATACTCGTGTTTATCTGATTGCAAACCAATTAGCAGAAAATTTTCTTAGGTAAATAGCTAATTACTCCTCCTCACTGGGCACAAAGGGCGATACTACTTCCTGGGAGAAGGGCTTTACCTTTTCTTTCTCCGTATCCTTTTCTTTTTCACTTTTCAAGACAAAGCAAAATCCACCTCTTTTCTCTCAGTCCTTCAACATACTCCTGTAAAGCAGCAAAACTTATCAGCAATGCTAAAGTGCTTCCTGGCACTGAGATTCCTGTTGGGATATGGGACTTCCAGGAGGAAAAAGGAGATGGGAAAATTTCTCATGGCTTAATGTGTTATTGATTTGGCTATCCTGATTTGATTATTGTATGATAGAGAAGTAGAAGTGAGCATCTAAACCCAAAATTAATCTTTAACTTAAAACTATCTCTTCATTAACTTCAGAACTTATCAGTAAAATTGAGATAAAATGTCCCTGTTCTGCAGGTGAAAGAGGAAACCTTTCCAGTTCAGGCTCTCATCAGCAGCAACAAAGACAGCTGTAAAGAGCAACTAGAGACAAGGGTATTCTTTTAAAATATCATCTGCATTACAGCAAAATGGAACTGATAAACGGGGTCTTTTTTTTTTTTTTCACTAAAGGCTTGTCTTGAGCTTGGGCAGGGCTGGTCATTGTTCTTCTCCAAAACACCATTCAGGCAATTGATATTGCAATGCTTTCAGAGATGACTGCTGGAAATAGCACTGCCTGTTGCAGTGTCACTTGCCAGCAAGTGCAGACCTTGCCTATGCTTCCCAAACATTTTCATTGTTTCTGCACAGCCTTTTGATCTGGATGACACTTCTTTAGTGCAGCCAAGGTGCTGTGAGCTGGCATTTGTTCCCCTGCAGGTGTCTGGATCTCTGCAGCTCCCGGTCATTACAACAGGGCTGCACGTGGTCAGGGCTGGGCTTGAGAACTGCCACGTGAAGAGCTGTCATCCTCCTCCTCCTCCAAGGGTCTCTTACTCAGCTGGAGAGGTGACTGTGGCTTGATTGCCTGCTTCCACCAAAGGTATGCCACTTATCAATGAGTATTGTTAAAGGAAGTTAAAAAATAACCCTATTATCTCTGTTATCTTCCTTGATGGTGATTGCTAGGAGGGAACATACCTTTCAATGGAGTCCATCATTGATTTGGTAAAGTAGTTCCTACTTCTATAAACATCTTAATCTCCTTTCATGCCAAATGTACTTTATGTTATTTGCAAACCAGATGAGTTGTGGCTGTTTTTCTCTGGGGTGTTTGCACCCCAGTGTTGAGTTTTCATTGGCACCCCCCACGCTGTGTCTCAGGGAGGGAACCCATGGAGCACATGCTTCAGGAGGGACAAAGAGGCCTTCAAGGCAGGTTCAGGAGCTGCTTCTCAAATGTCTGTAAGTTTAGTTGATATGTTATCAAAGAATCATCCTAGTTAGAGAGTTAACTTGGATTTCTTGTTAAATCACCACAGAAGAACAGTGAATTTTCTTTTAACACTGCTTAATGACATGGGAGGAAGAAAGACAAAAAATGTTCTTACTACTAAGGAACAAAGGAAGAGAAAGTGCACAACTGACTGTCATGCATTATTTCTAAAAATAGACATAGTACATTTTTCTATAGAGCACCAACTGTTCCTTAAAATGACATCAAATAAAGTACACTTGACATTGAACACTGAAGTCTTTGTTTGATATCCCCCCCAACTTTATCATTCTTTCAAATAATTTCCCCTCCTAATGACACTGAGACATTTCAGCCTTGCCTGAAATCCTTCCACAGCTTTATTAAACTGTGACTCCCTTTTTGACATGAGCTGTTCCAGTTGCAATCCAAACACTCCTGAGCAGCACTTTGTGTATTAGTAGTGCATTAACATAAAGTCCCCCCAGCTGCTTCCCTCCCTCCCTTCCTCCTACTACTACAACAAAACATAGCTGTTACCTCATTTCTTGTTTGAATTATTAATATTTTGTGCACTCTGCTACTTGGTATCTCCTCACATTCATTTTGCAAACTTTGCCACTGTTCCTTACTTTTGTTTACGAAATAAAGTATTTTTGTGATAGTCTATGATATTTTCTTGAAGTTTGATCTGTTTCAAAAATATCATAGAATAATTCAAAATTTCTCTAGGATATTTTGCTTGGTTGGTTAGGTTTTTTTTTCCTTCACAGCATTTTAGCTTCCTTGTTTCATTTTCTTAAACAGTTAAATGCTAATGAAACATGACAAAGACATACATCTCTTGTCTGCATCTTTCCAGGTCATTTGCAAGTAACTGAGACAAAGAAAGATACCAGCATCACAGAGCACATCCTCTGTAAAAGCAAGCAGCCCTTTTGTGCTTCTGACATTAAAAGGTATGTATTTATTCAAATCACCACAAGGTAACTTTATATATATAAATATAATAATTTTTTTAGAGTGAAAATGCATAGAATTCAGCAATATCAAAGATCTGAGTAGAAGGAGGGGAAATCATGTGTGATGGAGACAGTGATATTTAAATCCATTTCGTGAGCTTGGTGCCTCTAGCAGCCGTGTTCTGACCTCTGCTATGATCTTCCTAGTTTAAGCGTGGTATAACCAAAAGATCTATTTTTTACATAAGTGAAGCTAAGAAGCCTGTCTAGTTTTCTACAGTAAGGTTAAATGAGGGAGCATACAGTGGCCTCTGTTGTAAATGTTTCCCAAATTGAGGTTTGGAAATTACAAGGTATAAAAATGAGTGAGATACATGTGAAACAGGCATTCAGCCAGCTTTGTGGTAAATGAAGATAATGGCCCTGATGTCTCCCTAGATGAACAGCTGATCAAAATCCTGGGATGTCCTGACCATGGCAAAACTAGGTTTCATCCCATCTCCAGATGAATGCTCCCTGTACCATTCCTACTCCTATCACTTTCTTCTGGGGGTGCTTTTCCAGAGCCTCTCACAAATGCACCCATCATGGTCCCATCCTCTCCTTGGCTCATGTGGGGACCAGCTCCCCTCTGTGAGACCAGCTCCGAGGTGGAATACCCTTTATCAGTCAAAAGGAGCAGTTTGAAGGTAAACTTTGCTCTCCTGGGACACACTGCTGGCTAAAGTGAGACTGAGCAACAAGCAGAGCCATTGCCTGGTCCCCCAAGAGTGCACAGTGACAAAAAGAGAAGCAAACAACATAAATGGCCTCTCTGCTCAGCTCTTACCTAATGCTGACCATCTCCAAGTACCTTGAGCCCCTTTTGAACGTGACCTGCAATGTCTTGGCTCTGATGCCCCCCTGTACATACCCAGGCACCGCCCCAGCAGTGCCAGTGTCTCATCTGTGCCAGGAAACTCAAGGTCCTGTTACCACCACCCCAGTCTGGGACTCATGGTCTTCTCTCCTCTGCCCTGTGCAGCCTGGGAAGCTATTGGGGTTTGATCCAATATTACCAGGAGGCTGTGCCTGAGCTTGCTGGCCCCTTGCTGCTTGCCTAGATGGTGGCACTGTGGTGTTTTCACCCCAGTGGTACCTCAGGCTCCCTGGATGTTGCAATTGACCGCTTGGAGACAAATCCAGGCATGCAGGAGCTCAGAGAGGCAGAGAGGCTTTATGGTGAAGGTGAAGAGAGGAGTCGGTTCTGATGGAGGGTTTTGATTCAGAGTTTTATTCCTGGCCCAAAGGCCTGTGAATCCTGCAACAGCTCCACCAGAACTCCCGACCACATGGCAGACCAGGTCCTTTAACCACGGGAGAAGGGGAGGGAAGGAACACAGGTGACACCAACCAGGTATGGGGGTAAGTCCTAAGGGACAGAGGACACTTGGATGGCCCAATGTCTCTCCAGGGGTGGGAAGCATCTTTTGAATTCTGCCAACCACTCGATGCCCTTCTGGAATGCCGGGGTTGACAGGCAGCACTCATTCAGGGTTCAGGGTGTGGAAAGGAGAAATGATTGACAAATCTGGCAGGGAATCATCTGGGAGGGGCCTGGGGTATCTGAGGCAAATCATGGCATCACAAGGCAGGCAACAGGAAACCCTCCTGACCATGCCTGCGGTCCACACTCCTACTTTCTATTGCCCTCTGTGAAATGGGCTTCAGTTGACCAACATTTGCAGCCACTTGCATATTCCACAACTGGAAGAAATAGCCAGACTGGGAGTTTTAAGTTTAGGGTACTTGTTGCAGAATTCCTGTTTTTAAGCCTTACCTGCAGAAGCGCAATCCAAAGGTGTCTATAACCTAAATTATCAAAACCTCATTCTCTGCCATGTCTTTGCTGCTAAATCCCAGAAGCTGCTTTGTCTTGTCTAAAGTGCCCAGATTTTTTCCATGCTTGCCTCAAAAAATCCTGTAATAGTCGCTTTTGTTTTAGGACAAGTTGCTGCTGCTGTGACTGGTGATGAAAATATTTGAAGGAGATTGTTGATTAGATCCACCTCTTAGAGGTAGGATTTACTGTTTTATGGAGAAAGCAATGTGAGAAGAAAATAGTACTTTGTCCATCACTTAAGGTTGGGGTTTAGTATTTTAAAAATATTTCTATACTTAAAGAATATGGCTAAATTTAATCTCCCCATCCTAAAAATCACTTCCAAATTTGGATTTTCTTGGCTTGGTTAACAAGTGTTCTCCAAAACAGTGCTTTGCAGCTTCACTCTCCTGCAAAATCAGCTTTTGGTCTCTTTCAGTACTAGTGTTTCCACTGTCAAAAGATGTCAGGAACTGGACACTGGAATTATATCTACTGTCAGAGGCCTTCTCAAAGCTTCACTTCAGAAAGTGAAGTAAACTTTGTAACCTTGCTGCTGAGGGAAGATTGGAAAATGGGGCCCATCCTTCATACAACCAGGATCTCCGGTCAAAGTGAACAATGTTTCCCTCTTCTTGTTCATCATGCTTGGGTTTTCAATCTTCCTTCTCTGTCAGAGAAACATAATTGAAATTATTAATATTACCATAGCCTATCACCTTAGCAATGCATCAAAGTTAAGGAGTTATGGATGGATCTGCAACTCTACCTTTCGTTACTACTATAGAATATCTTCAGAAAAGCAGAGGGTTTAGACCTTGGAGTCCATCCTGATACAGCCTGATACAGCAGCTGTTCTGAATTTAGCCCCTCCTAGTATTTAGTCATCCAAGGAATACTCTGCTAATACCAATTCAAGACGCTACAGCAACAACTTCAAGCAAACATGAAAGGAAAACCGGAGGAATAAGAAAAATACACTTTAAAATCTTACCTTGCCAAAAAAATTATGGCAGAGAGGTTCGCAGGTACTAAATGACTCCTGCACTTATCAAGTGTTTCAGTATTGTCACTGTTCTTAATCAACCACAATAGCTATTTGTTTTCTAATACTCTCCATTGTCAGGTTTACCTTCCCTTATTCATGTAAAATATGGAATGTGTGTCAGTGAATCCATTTTTCTGCCTTCTTTTGGCACTCTGGAGGGAAAATCATGTCCTGGGGTGCAGGAGCACCAGCTGGGCAAGGAAGGGGGTTGTTCTGCTCTGTTTTGCACTGGACTGGCCTCACCTTGAGCACTGGGGCAGTTTTGGGTGCCACAATATAAGAAAGATTAAACCATTAGAGAGCATCTGAAGTAGGATTTTGAAGCTGGTGAAGGGCCTCAAGGGGAAGCCACGTGAGGAGCACCTGGAGTCACTTGTTCTGTTCAGCCTGGAGGAGACTGAGAGAGACTCATTGCAGTCACAACTTCCACGTGAGGGCAAGAGGAGGGGCAGGGAGTGATCTCTGCTCTGTGGTGACCAGGGACAGGACCTGAGGGAATGGCCTGCAGTTGTGGCAGAGGAGGTTCAGGCAGGATATTAGGAAAAGATTCTTCACCCAGAGGGTGGCTGGGCACTGGAACAGGCTCCCTAGGGAAGTGGTCAGTGCACCAACCTGCCAGGGTTTGAGGAACACCCAAACAAATTGTTTGGACAACACTCTCAGGCATATGGTGGGACACTTGGAGTTGTGCTGTGCAGGGCCGGGACTTGGACTCAGTGATCTGTGTGGATCCCTTCCATTTCAGGATATTCTATGATTCTGGAAATGAAGAAAAAGAAAGATGAGTCCCCTGAGTTGTTGGTGTTGGCAAGTCTTGTGCCAGGGTTGTCTTCCCAGAACATACAATTTGATGCTTGTGTACTGAAAAAATGATGCAACAAATGTTTCTTTAGGAAGTGTTACCCCTAAGTTATTTATAAAGTTGAAACTAAAGATGTTCACTCTTTGGTCATTTTTTCCATTTTTCCTTTCAGCAACTTGACTATGATTTAATTGAAATTTTTATGTGATAAAATGAGTACACTTTCTCAGGGCTTGAGGAGATTAAATGAGACTTAAATAAGCTCAGCACTTTGTAAATATCTCTGCTTTCTAGTGCAGAAAAGAAATGTATATTGCAGCATGTCATATTGCAGTAATATTGAATTTTATTCTTAAATTTCCGACAGCATCCTTTTCAGCCCTGTGCTGCTCTCTAAAGCAGTAATGTCCTCCTCATCCTCTTCATCGCTGGAGATAGAGATCTTCCAGTATATTGATGCACATCAAAGTGATTTCATCAAGGTAGGAGCTATATTGCAGTGAAATGATGAGCACAGAGCTGGTGCTGCAGAGGCCTGGACTCCTCTGGCAGAAGGAGTGCCTGACACAAAAGTAATGAGCAGGGTTCCAGGTCTGGCATCAGGAGTACAATATGCACTTCACACAGCAAGGCTGAAAGGGAATAAACTGCTGGGGACCCCTGGGGTGAAGGATGGACTTCCACAAAAGAGATGGTTGTGAGCATCCTTTGAGTGTGTTCAGAGGGAGGCTCCACTAAGCCAAAATGCACCTGCAAGGAGCGTGCAAGCCAGATAGGATGCTCACTCTCTGTCTTTGCTCCAGAACTGACTTTTGTAGGTTTGGTCTTTACAAGGAGAGGAGTCTTGGTCCTGTGCTGGTTTGTGCTTTCATTTTTGTCAGCCCTCTGTGAAAAGACAGAAACATAACTAATGCAGTCAGTATCAATTATGCTTTGAGTCTATGAACACTTCTGAATCTTTAGGAGGATCAGTTACCAAGGTAAGTTGTACATAATGTACAAAACTAGTCAGCATCTAGTCTACCTCATCTTTACTGGATTTTAGACCCAGAGTGGGCAATGTGAATGCTGAAGTGTGAGCACCCTCACTGTTTAGAAAGTCAGGAATCTCAACCCTGGGGAGACACCTGAGACATTCTTCTCTATCTTGAAACCTTAGAGCATCTGTGATAATGCTGTGATGATACAGAAAGGAAATCATCTTCCAGTGTGAGCTTTCTGATACAAAGGCCAAGGACAACTACTTTCTGGATCACCTAATGGTACATTTCTTCCTGTACAGGATCTGAAGGAATGGGTGGCTGTGGAAAGTGATTCTGTTCAACCCCATCTGAGGAAAGAAGTAATACGAATGATGGCATTGGCAGCAGACAGACTTGCAGCACTGGGAGCCACTGTTAATTCAGTAAACTTGGGGTCACATCAGGTGCTTATCTGATTCTTGGGCTTAAAACATCATATCTACACATAGGTCTGCCCATTGCATTCAGTGCTGTGTACATATATGCTATGAAATAGTGTTATTTTTTGAAAGGTAGATACAAATTTATTAATAGTCCTGCTGTACCTACATGATACCTGCTGAAATCAGGTCTGAGAACTGAGCATACTGGGAGCCACACAGGCAATCCAAATGCAAATTGATGTTCTGTGCAGAGGAGGAAGTTTGATGCTATTAAGTGGAGAGAAGCAATTTGCAAAAGTAAAAGGACTGAGTTTTTTGCTGGGGCTCATTTTTAAATGTTTGTCTGTAATGAAGCATGAGAACTAATGCATCATTTGTCACTGAACTTTCTTTAGGAGGGAGGTTGTTTTTACAAGGAAAATGTTGTCAGACAGAAAGGGTTAGCTACCTAGAGCATCATCTTTCGTTTTCAGAGCTTCTGACAAATGATCCAAGCTATTTTCTTTCACTGTTGGAAAGCAACAAGGAAGAATTAATCTCTGAGAAACCTTAGTCTCTAATTTACTTACCTTACTCAAGCCATGGGCTCTTTTCTGCCCTGGGCTGTTACATTCCTACTCTAACAGGAATCAAAAGTTCAATAATAGTGATTCTCTTTTCTCTGAGGCTTTTAGTGAGGATCCTGACTCTTAGCATAAGGATCCTGAAGTACAGCAGCACTTTAATATTTCAGGTTGTGTCATTTGATAGTTGCAGAGAATGCAGTTGGGCCATGTGGAGCTCTGTTCTGCACACAGTCACATTAGAGGATTAGCCTTAACCTGTTTTTAAGACAGTCTGATGTAGCTGTTGCTTTCAGCAACACTTTTTTCAGCTTCTATATTTGAGCTTACACGCCTCCTGCCCTCTGTCTTTGGTGAAATCAAACCCCAAATTAATTTGGGTGGCTTTTGACTATTTCAGTGTCACAATAGACTCTATAGAACAGGGTTACTTGCTTCTGTCTTCTCCAGTGCTGGGAAGTGAGAGCTTAGTGAGGAAGGCATTTATGACAATAAAATATTAGAAGCATTCTACAAAGTCCAGCAGGAAATAAACAGTTGAGGAGAAAGATCTTAGTTTCTCTGAATAGGTTAGAACTGGATTCAGCCAGATTTGTGCACCCAACCAAATCAAAGTCAACTGAGGGTAGTTAAATTTTCAATACTGAGAATTCTAGATTTTTTTTTTTGTACATTTGTAGGTTTTAGAAAGTTTGATGTTCCTTAGTTGCCTTTTTCTAACCTTTCTCCATAGTTGCCTGATGGCCAAGTCCTCCCACTGCCTTCTGTGATTCTTGGGGAGCTGGGGAAGGATCCACAGAACCCCACCGTATGTTTCTATGGTCATGTGGATGTGCAGCCTGCCAAGAAGGGAGATGGCTGGAACACTGACCCCTACACACTGACTGAAATTGATGGTGTGCATCTTTTCATAATTTTTGTATTATTATTTGAGTACACAGCTGAGGTTCTGGGTGGGAGAAGGGTTCCCGTATATTTAACAAAAGCATGAGGACTTCTGTGGAAATCTTCTATGGGACATGTCCAGCACCTTTCAGCTTTAATGATTGTTCTGTGACTAGTGAGTTGTATCAGTGACAGCCCAATATTTGGTGTGGAAAAGCAATGTGAGGTTAAAAATGTTTTATAGAGTATTCAATAGAGAATCCATTTCTGCTTAAAAGTTCTTACAGGATTTTTGCATCAACCATTATCCTCCCTCGCACCTCCTGCTCTTGCTTCAGGCCACTTTTGTACCTCCACCTGCCATGCTGCAGCTAAGGAGCATTTGTGGTGGAAGAACGTGAAGACCCCTTAATGTAATTATCCTTCCAGCACAGCTAGCTGACTGAAGGAACAAAAATAATGGATAGAGGGTCAGCAGAAAAGTAAGACCTCAGAAATCCTGATTCCCAGGACTGCCCTTTTTCATTACCTAGGATCCATTCCCAACAGCCATACAAGTAAAATTCTTCTGCCTTATTCCAGAGTATATCCAGTGGGGACTGCTACAGAATATACACAGGCAGAGATTTCAGTTTCATGTACAGTGATAACTGTACACGATGGACAGTTGGAAAAGAACTTAGACTTGTGACTTCATGTTTCTGCCATGGCATTTTTCTATAGGGTTTTTGCTGCTTCTTACCTGGTCTGAATGATGTGTCCAGAAAATGCATATTGTGTGAACCCTTCAGGCATATCTGGTATGAACAAACAGTTCCTGAGAAAAAAACTGAAGCTCAAAAATTGATGTGTAGCAGAAACCAGAACATAATGCATATAAAAGGCAGGAAAGGGGGAAAATGAGTGTACCAATCCATTGGGAAGCACTTGAACACTCATCACCTTATTTAAAATGAGTCAGTGAAATCCTGATACTTTTGACACTCTCTCCCTCCACCATTAAAGCTTCTGTGGCAAGTGGAATTTGCCAATTACATTGAAGTGATGAGGGAAAATTCAAAGATTGCTTAAAAACTTTCCTCTTTTCTTTTTAAGGAAACCTCTATGGGCGTGGAGCAACAGATAATAAGGGACCAGTCCTAGCTTGGATAAATGCAGTGGAAACATTTAGAGCCTTGAAATTAGTAGGTATCAATGATGACTTCTTTATCAATATTGCTAATTTTTACTATTTAATATTTGTTTTTAGTATTTATTATACCTCTAGAGGGGTGTATTTACATTGCTGAGTAAGATGATTCCTCTCTGTCCCAAAAGAGTATGTACAATTTGAGATATTAGCTATTTCTGATGCAACACTTAGGCGACTGCTCTCACTCCAGTAAGAATTCGAGTATTTCTGTTTTGAACAGCCTGTCTGCAGTGTAAATACAGTCTTGATACCATTGTCCTGCAGAAGAAAACCCACAGGAAATCATTCAACATGGATTACATACATTACACAGCCCTGTTCTCTCAAGAGCTTTTAAAGTGGTAAAATAATAGACATTACAGAATGCTCCTGGAGACTCATCTCTGCTGATACATTCCACTGATCTTTTGTTTTGCCTGCCTACAAGATACCTTCAATTTATATATCTGTGTGAAGAGAATAAGCACCTAAAAATGTCCATCCAGAATGGGCTGTTATGTCACCAACAGATTAGATTTATCAAAGCAAATAGTTTGAATGGGTGCATTCACCAAGTACAAACACAGTCACTCAGAATCTGACATTTTTCTGAGGTCAGACATTTATCTTAATTACTACAACAACCAACACGATCATTTTCACATAATTCAATAACTTTGGAGCAGTTTTACCCCCAAGGTAAAGGTAAACCAAAATATATTTTGTAACTTGGTTAACTATCATCCTTTAAGATAAATTTGCATTGCATATTCTGTTAGTGTGCTGAGAAAGATTTCTGTCTCTTGTATGACACTATGACATTAAGTCTTGATTTTTTTTTTTAAGTCCTCTTAGTTAACCTCCTGGCAAACATGTTTTTCTTGCTGAATTGACCTTGGTCTCTCTTAAGCACTAGAAAACACACACATTATTTGCCTAAAGAGTAGTTGTTCTAAGTGGATATGGTTATGGGTCTGCCATGTTTGTATCACTTTCAAATCACTAATTGCTATCTTGAAATTTTAACAAGCAAGCAAAAAGCAATTTTTGTCATATTAAGCCTTTCTCTAGAAAACAGCATAGACCATCGAACAATATTCATTACACTTTGTTTCTAAAATATCTGTGGCCAACTGATGATCCATCAGTGAAGCCATCCATGATGCAAGTTCATTTAATTTTACACATTTGTTCTTGCCTTTAATCTGAGCATTGAATCAAAAGAGAAAACATCCTAAAACTACTAATGAGAGAATGAATTGTAACAGGAAACTAAGTTGAAATTTATGTCCCCTATGGGCTTGTGTCAGCATTTTCAACTCCTGCTATTCCATAATAAAAGTTGTCCTAATTACTCTTGGAAATGCATCCTTATCAACCAGCAGGCTTGCAAATTTATGAGTGTTAAAAAGACAATTATAATAGAGTCACTGACAATGTTTTTATCACCATGTAAGTCTGGTGATAGACAACATTGGGAAAACCACAGCCAGTGACTTCCACATTGGCAGTAACAGTTGAAATGTAAGAGGTAGGAAATTTTCTGTGAAAATGCAATTGCTATTATATTAGAATTTCCAAAGCAATTAGAATATTGAATAGCATTGAGAGAAAGCTCATTTAATGAGATATTTCAGCAAGTTTTCTGAAAAAACAAAGAAGAAAAAAAGACATCACTTATTCTTCTTTAAAAATGAAAAGTAGATAAAACCATGAAGAAAAGAACAAGTTTTTTCTGGGAACCTCTTGTGTCTCCCTCACTGGCTTTTCTAATGTATCAAGGTATATATCATACACACACATATTTCTTATCCAGACACAATTTGTACAGTAAACCAGTCTGCTCCTAATTTTAAAGCTTTTTTTTAAAAAAATTAAAATGCTTTTTTCTTACCCAGACTTTTCTAATTTTTACGTAGACTATGCCAGTGAACTTCAAGTTTGTAATTGAAGGCATGGAAGAAGCAGGATCCTTGGGGCTAGAGAAGCTACTTGAAGAAGAAAAGCAGAGCTTCTTCTCTGATGTTGATTATATTGTAATTTCAGACAACCTGTGGCTCAGCAACAAGAAGCCTGCCCTTACCTACGGGAGTCGGGGAAATGCCTGCTTCTTTGTGGAGGTGAAGGACACAGGTTCACTCAAGTGATGTAGCTGCACTTACATCTGCATGCAGAGAAAGACTGATATCAAACTTAATATTTACAAGTACTGAGCTTTCTTCTGCATGCCATTTGGCTTCTAACAAATTTCCCTCATTTCAGTTCAATTAGCCCTATTTACTTGCATTAACTTCTCTTCAATGATTTCTTCCCTTGATACCTTTCCTATCCTATTACTCTCCTGCCACTCAGCTAATCTCATCCTCCCCTCTGCTCATTCACTCTGTTCTCATGGACACCTGCCTCTCCAGCTCTCTCCAAAACCATCATTTCTGCTGCTCTGCCCTTTTCCAGCAGACACTGCTTAGTACAATGAATGAGCCCAAAGGGACTCCGTTTGGTGGGATGTCTGGGTTTAAAAGCCACACAAAATTTTTGTAACCATTGGCAGGAGCAAACAAAAGTTCACTGTAGCCAACATGCTATATATAGCAGGCAACGCGAGCTACTCTGGAATAAAAACCAGAGATTTCTCATCTGGAAATGCTTCCTGATGAAACATAAAAGGAATTCAGGGAGAAGATTAAAGAACTCGGGAACTAAAGAAATATCTGCATTAACCTTTATGTCTGAAAAAGAATGAATTTTTTTTAACTGAAAGAGCCTTGGCAGCCTTGACTCAATTCTTCTAAGTCTTGGTTAAGAAAAATGATGCTATTAAAACATCAAAAATGATCTCTCCCTGCTAGTAGACAGTTGGCTGTAATGAGGTTTTGAGAAGAATAAACAAGTTCATTGCAGGAAAATATTTTATGATAAAGTCAAGTATGAAAATGTGTCTGGAAAAAGAACCCATTTAATAACTCAAATGCCTCCATTCTAAAGCCTTATTATTCAAGAGACCTATAAATTTTATTTGTTGCAATCTTGAATTAAGGTTGGACATATATTCTTAACATCAAACAAGATTATTTTTCACCTTTTTTTAAAGAAGACTTTGCATTAAATAAAAAAGCTAGACAACTTGAAGAATTTATTCTCCAATGTTAGAAAAAGTAATAATATGCAAATGTTTAATGTATGATGTCTTTAATCTTACTGAAGCAAAAGGACTGGAGGAGGACCCTTGCTCTCAAGTGTGTAAAGTGCTACAGACAGCTGAATTTCTCTCTCTGGTTCATAACAGAACTCCACCTTTCCTGCCAAAGCAGATTGTTCCTGACACAATGTTTGCCTTTTAATAATTAGAAAAAAAAAATCATTTACTGTTCATTTGTGATATTGTTTAAAAAAACTGGAACCACCAGTCACTGTAGAAAACAAGCACTCACAAGAATAAGGTAGAGAGTGCCTACATGTAACCAGTGGTTTTGGCACAGGTTGAATGTGGCAGCAAGGACCTTCACTCTGGAACTTTTGGAGGCATCATTCACGAGCCACTGCTGGACCTGATAGCGCTGCTGGGTAAGGACACTCAACATGGCAAAGGAGCACTGCCCAGTGACCAGCCTGATAAAGGTCAGGGCCACGTTTAATTGTTGTAAGGCAAGCCTAATTGAAGAAAGATCCCCAGGTTTTCAAACCTCAACACAGCTATGGTGGCAACTGAGGAAGGGAATGTCCCCAGTAAGGCCAGGACTTCAGGTTAAACTGATGTCAGTCACACATCAGTTAAGAACATTTAAGGATTACAGGCAACTTTAGTACATACACGCCTAGCAAAACTCAACTTTTTAATGCTGATTTATATCCCAGTATGTTGGGAAGATGAAACAGGAAAGCCTTATGATTGTCTAACAAAAGATTTCGAGAATATGAAAACTATAAGCGAGATTGAAATGAAAGCAATGTTTGACATACCAAGCCTTAGTTACTGAACAACTGAAAAACAATGCTCTGTCCAGCTGAAAGTAATCCCCTCTTGTTTAGATAAACAAGACCCTCTGCTTGCTGATAAGTAGGGTAATGTAAAGATTCCTATAGGTTGTATGTAAATGCTATAGGATTTGTAGCTTGTAATAGATTGATTAGCGGAAATTAGAATATTCAACACAGAAGAGGATTTATTGCATTGAAACTGGAATCTTGCTCTTTTTCTGCTCCTCTCTTTTCGGTGCTTTCTTCCTTGCTCTCTTGCTGCTCTTATCTACTCTGCTCTTATCTCTTGCTCTTCGGTCCTTTTTTCTCTTTCTCCCTCTCTCGGGCCTGCTCTGAGCTGTGGCTGGCAGCTCCAAGCAGGGCCCTTGTACCCTTTGCAATAAACTCTAAGTTCCAGGACCCAGCTTCAGAGATCTCTCGTCTCCATCCATCGTACCCATCCCTGGGCACCAACAGTCTCCTACACCAGTAAGATGATGTTTTCATGTCAGGAGCTGGGCACACACATCACTCACTACACACAGACAGCAGCTCCATGGTTTTGTTAATGAATATGCAAATATATGAAGTTAGGTGTTGCAGCTTGACAGACGCAAAGAGTTGTTAGGCTTACTAATTTGGTAAAGAGCTAGGTGGAAGGGAGGTGTTATGATTGCCAAGGGGAAGAAGTAGGCACCACTTGTACTGATATCTGTATCTTATTTTGTAGACAGCCTTGTGGATTCCACAGGTCGTATTCAGATCCCTGGAATCTACGACAGTGTTGCTGCCCTGACGGAGGAGGAAAGGAAATTATATGAGTCGATTGAATTTGATCTAGAGGAACATAGAAATAACTGTGGTGTGAAAAAATTCCTCTATGGCACCAAGGTAACATAAAATCTGTATGAATACTCAACAGAAAGAATTTAAATCACCTATTTGTAGTATTTACGTATAAAGCCAAAATGAAAGATATTTTCAGTCAATGGCAAGCTCAAAATAGAATAAAATAAAGGAGCACTGAGAAGTAAACCATAAATAAAATTAGTCTGCTGAAAATGCAAGGCACTGCATCTGGGGAAAGTGATCTGAAATATGAATAATCAATTAAAAGAAATAATGAGGAATTAACAGTATAACTCTCCCTTCCATGCTTACCCCTTCTCTCCACTTAAGCCTAATCAGCCAAATAAAACATACATTAAAATGCCTACATTTAGGTTGCATAGTAGGAAAGAAGTTGTATTCAGCTCTGAAAAAATGGGAGACAGCTTTAGGCAGATATGATTCGGGTGGTTTTTATTAAATACAGATTTTGAATGTCTGTCAAGCCTGCCATAAAAAGCATCCAAAGCTACAAACCTCTCCTTACCAGCAATTAAAAATTATATCCTAAATAAAAAAAAACCAGCAGGTAAGGGCTGGCTTGGAAAGATCTCTCTCCACAAGAGTGGCAGCTGGGAGAAAGGAGTTAATTAACATTTTTATCACTAACATAATTATTCTGCTAACATGGATGCTTTTATTTCCATGAAAAAGCTTTCAAATTACCTAAAGCTAGACTGTAAGAATCAGTAATGCAAAAGTATAATGTGGCTACACTGATTTTCGATACTTTACCTATATGAGGATGAATTTATGCTAATTTTATGTGTAGATAAAGGTCTAGTCTTATAGGAAGCAGCAGCACCCTGAGGTTCTGCAGGAAGACCAGTTAACAACTTACATATTTCTCTTATTTTCCTTAGAACAACAATCATAATATTTTGTTACCCCTCTGCATCTTCTCCAGAAAAACTTGGCCACTGAAAATTATAATCCTTCCTACTGTGTTATTTGGTGTTCATTAGTAGAATTTCTCCACTGGTATCATCTGGGATGGATCTTCCTGCATGGTTTCTCCAATTACAAGTTCCAGGATAAACAGGCAGTCAGATCAGAAATTGTTCTGATACTACTTTGCACTAGGAAAATTTATTTCCAATATTTTAAAAACTGCTCTATTTTTCTTATTTTTCACAAAAATCGTTACCATCCAAATCTTTCTATGATTGAAAGTAGCAGTAATTTTTTTAAATGAAAATACATGTGCATGGGTTTTAATTAAAATACCTTTAAAATACAGAGGTCTCCAAATACAAACTTTAGGATGGAAAAACTTGTTTATATCAATTGTTGTTGGCTCCAATGTCATCCCTTATATTTTCAATTTTTTTTTTTCAAAGGAAGAAATACTTCTACACCTGTGGCGTTACCCCTCTCTCTCTATTCATGGGATTGAAGGAGCTTTCCATGAACCAGGCATTAAAACAGTCATTCCAGCAAAAGTAATCGGCAAATTCTCAATCCGTCAGGTCCCTCACATGGACCTTTCTGTTGTGAAAAAACAGGTAAGAGACAAATCTTTTCTTTGGCTGTTACAGTGTACACTAAGTCCCTCTAGGCACCTCACAAATCTACACTTGCAGTAAATGTTTTCAGCACTTACTGGTTTCCAAGAGAAGTAGGAATGTGAGTATAAGCCAGAGTTGCAAGATGAAAGGTTTTTTGAGAAGTATCTTCCCTACAGGTGGTGGAACACTTGGAGGGTGTCTTTTCCAAGAGGAACAGCCCAAACAAACTGAAAGTGTCCATGCCTTTGGGTGCGAAGCCCTGGCTTGCTGATGTTAATGATCTACTATATAAAGCAGCAAGAAGGGCAATAAAAACAGGTGTGTTCCTTTTTTTGTTTTTTTTTTAAGTGTTTGCAAGTGTGCAGGGGCTTTATTGAACAACAGGGCAAAACAGATTTCCCAATTCTGTGCTGCAGCCTCTTACCCTTCAAAATCTCATTGATTTTGATGGAACAACTCATCAGCATCTTCCAGACCTTGCTAAATTTTGATGGGGGTTTTTGTATGTTTTATAGGAGTAGCCAAAAGCTCTCATTTACTTATTTTTTCAGTGAAAAGAAACCAGAGGTTTATAGAGCAGAGCTGATTTGTGAAATCAATTGGCTACACACTCAAACTCATTTCTTCTCAGAAGCTCTTAGTATCAGTTCTTTGCCTAATATATGAGAACAGAAAAAAGCACCTGGATTACATCTATTTATTAATTAATTTTCCCCATGTATTTCAGTTTTTGGAGAAGATCCAGATTTCATTCGGGATGGCTCAACAATTCCTGTGGCCAGAATGTTCCAGACTGTAACACAGAAAAGTGTGATGATGCTGCCGATTGGAGCGGCCGATGATGGGGAGCATTCCCAGAATGAGAAAATCAGCAGGTTTTCTTTATTTGTCTGTTTCTGCTGTTAGAGAAGGGGGGAGAACTGAATTCCCTTGGTAACCATGAATAAGCATACCCAGACAGGAGGCTTTGGGCAGCCCAAACCCACTATCTTCAGCACACTAGTTGCTGTGCTAAGCAGAAAGCAAAATTCCCAATCTAATGCATTATACACACTTCTAGTCCATTATACTCTTCTCATGGAGTGTCCACTCCATCTTTAAATTCATCATATTGGCAATTTGCATTTCACTAGCAATGAAATTTTCCTCTAGTCTGAAAGATGATGGTGTGGATGGGCACTGTTCCATCACAGCTTCTATTTTGAAGTGTGCCAGTCACAGACACTCATCATTATGTAAGGACTTTGGTGGTTTTCAGTATAAACTATAAAAATTTATTTATAGTCCAGGGACCAAAACTAGCATGATTATACAAAAAAATAGCTTAAAATTATCACTGATGTTCATTGTTGGAGGCACCATGGTAAGCCAGTATTCAGTGTGTTGCCTGAACACTTGTGCAGGCTCTGAGTGAACTCATGCTGGACTCTGGAAAGAGGAGAATCCTCGAATAATTCTCAAATTATTTTCTGTCTCCCCTTATTAAAGCCTCAATGCTGCTGGCTACAGGTAATACCAATTTGGGGACGTAAACCTGAAAAAAGTTTTCTGAAGTAAATCCAGAGGACTACCAAATTGAAGGATGTCCAGAATTTCTGTGCATTGGGTAATTTTTGGGGTTTACTAATCTTGCAAATTCCTCTGAAGACTCATAAAACTTCACTGGACTATGTTCCTAATTTTAAAAGCAGGGCAGCCTGACTAGACTTCATTGTGTTTCTTTCCTTTTTCACAGACATAACTATATCAAAGGAACCAAATTGTTTGCAGCTTTTTTCCTGGAGATATCAAAGCTACATCGGAACTTACATGAAACTTCCAACACAGAGACTATCAACTGACAGACCATATCAAGAAAATCAGCAAAGCACTTTTTTAAACTTTCTAACTTATATAAAACATATAAATCACATATTCAGTGGCTGTGAATTGGCAGGGAAAAAAAAAATAAATGCTGTTCTATTTCCTGGCATGCATTTGTGATATCGTCAAGTGACCTTATCCCTAATGCTGTAAAATAGGGTTAGGCATAATTCATTCTTGCTGAACGGAATATGTTGCATTTTAGTTTTAAACTTCAAGACAAAGGGAATTTATAAATCCATTTTATCAAAATTACTTTATTTCTGTTTTGTAGTATCACTTTTCATGCTGCCTAGCTCACATTCCAGTTTCCAAATACGAGTTTCCTCCTAACTATATACAAAATTATACTTATGTAGTTCTTTGAAGAAAGATCTACTATCAAATTGATCTCATTTCTTGTCCTTCACAGAAGGTTTTAAATAGGAAGGGCAATGAAATATTCTTGTTAAGTTTGATGTGAAGGCTTGCCTATTAATACCTATTTAAGGCTATAATCATTGACTGAAGTAGAACTGCAACAATAAATAAACATTTCCAGGTCTGGAGTCTACCTATCCTCTCATCCAAATCACCTCTTACTGTGCTAGTGGAAGATTAAAGAATCACTTAATCATGTTTTCTTCATGTGACTTTCTTTCCATGCAATAGAAAGGAGTTTTTGTAGACATCTCTTCTGGCCAAAGTCTGTCATCAGAAGGGTATTTTTCCACCCAATTAACAACTGGTTGTTAATTACTTTTAAAGCATCCATTTACATTAATAATTAAGTCAAAGGCAAATGATATATTTTGAAATAAAAGCAAATTATTTGAGAGCTCTTGTTTGCTGTTTAGGCAAAACGTTCAGCACAAAGCTCATAATTCAAATCCAGATTTTTTTTAAACTTTAAAATGTCATTTTTACTCTAACATAATTAATTCACACTCAACACAACCAACTGAGCCAGTAGTGTTATCCCTACTGTTAAAAAGATTACAGTAAGTAAATTACAGAAAGTATTCGGGATCCTTCCTTTCTCCCCTGTTACCTTCCTGCAAAAATCTGCAAGAACAAAGATGTGGATGCGGAGTCAAGAGAAGGGAATTCCCCCACATTCTCCATAAACACCTCTTTCCAGCCCTACCTGAGACTGAGAGGCTCACAGTTCAGCTGCAAGAGCTGAGTAAGGATTCTGGCTCTGGCTGCTGCTGATGTTCAAGGGGAAAAGGAGGACTGAGCTCAGTGTCATACTTGGCACTGCTGACTCCAGAACTGCAGCGTACTCCAGGACAAGGACCAAAAGCCTCAAACACCAGAAGACTCTGGTTTGTGTATCATCAACTTTCAGGATAATTCTCTGTGATCTCTCAGTTCCCTTCACGTGTTGAAAGCATTCAGCAACCAGCATGATAACGAATGTTGCAGGGTGAGTACTCCAGTGTCTGCACAGGACTTGGGGCAGATTGGTCCATGCTTAAAAGCTATCACACCATAGAGTTACATGAGGGAATTTTGCTGAAATATTTCAAGACATGTAATTGACATGAAGCATCGCAGTCTCTGGGTTTGCAGTGGTTTTATGAGTTACAGAGTCACATAGACTCACAGAATATGCCAAGTTAGAAGAGACTGACAGGATCATTGAGACAAAGTTTAGTCCCGTACAGAACCATACCCAAATTAACTTAAAATATAATGGAAAGAAACCTCTGCTCATAAATATGACCCTTTTGGCAGAAGAATTGAAAAGTTGGTGAGATGGAGGTGGCAGATTTCTTCATGGAAGAGGGATGGAGGCTGTGTTTTAGGAATATGACTGCTCTGGAGTACCATTATAATAGATGTTGTCTGTGTGTTCTACAACATTATGAAGTTGGAGTGGAAGATGGGCTTATGCATTTTTTACTGTTGCTCTTTGGAGTGACAAATAAAATAGAGTCAAAAAAAGCATCATTTTATAAGCAGAGCAATGCACTGAAATAAGGTTCTGCTGTGAAATAGCCACTTAGTCCCAAGTTAAAACTATGTGAGTGAAATAGTGGGGCCAGTGAATTATTCAGACCATCGCCATGCCTCCTTCAGCCTCAGAGGAGAGAAAGAGCATAAAGCTTCAATTTCAGATTCTCCTGTCCATGAAAGAAAGAAAGCATTGGGAAAGCAACTCCTACCTACAGGGGTATTGAGAGCTACTCTTTCCTTCCTAGAACAAGAATGAGTATCCACCCTTTCATTCCTTTCTGTTTTTTTTTTTTTGTTTGTTTGTTTTTTTAAATGTTGTGCAGCATCTTGTCAGCCTGGTGAAAAAAAGAACCAACATGCATATTTTTAAGGTCTGTAGCTTTATACAACATTTCTAGAAATGTTTCTTCTTGGCTGCACTAACAGATATTTGTTGCCACAGTAAATTAAAGATAACTCTACAAAAATAGTGTTAGAAATAGGATTAAAGTGTTTGTTTCTATTTGTTGGCCTTATTCTAAATGTGCTATATCCCATGTGAGAGCATACCAAATATTTTCAAATTGTGACCAACTAACTACAGAAATCATATGTGTAATTTGTGTGTCTATATATGCATCTATGTAGCTTTATATATATGTCCACTTGCAAGATCTAATCCAGTCACTGATTTAAAAAAGAAAAAAAATTGAACATTCTGGTTCAGGTTTTTTCTTATGAAAGACTGAATAATGGGAAAACAACGTTGTGGGGATGTCCAAAAGCAGCATCTATTTCTCTGAAAGCTGGATACAGATATCAAGACCTGGATGATAGGATAATAAAAGGATTTAGGTTGGAAGGGACCCTTAAGGCTCATAGAATTGTTTGGACTGGAAGAGACCTTTGGAAACCATCTAGTCCAAGCCCACTGCGATGAGCAGGATCGAGTAGATGAGGCTGCTTAGAGCACCATCCAAGCTGACCTTGAATGTGTCCAACCACATCTCTGAGAAACCTGTGCCAGTGTTTCACAGACCCAAGAGCATGTCTAGCAGTACTAGGTGTCTATACAGAGCTGGGCAAGTTCTGCCCATCTCCCTTGTCCCAAGTTTTCCTTTTTCTTGTAGGCTGTACATCTGTGTTGTAGGGAATCGAACACTCAAGAATGAGATCATGTTTTTCTACTGATTATTAATGTGAAAGAATAAATTAGAACATTTTAATTTCCATTTTAAATCAATGGGTTTAAGTGTGAAAGTTGCTTCTTTATGTTAGATAAACACAGTTTTTAATCCTTAAGTAATGCTTCAAAAGAGAAGACTGAAAAGTGTGTCAGCTAAAATCATGGAGAATAAGATGCTGACAATAGGAGCTGAAGGCATAGAGAGAGCCTCCTGAGACTGAGAACTAATCAGGTCATCATCTGCTTAGCCTGTGAAAGTGGAATTTCTGCTTACTCACATAGTTATGGTTTTTCTTTTCAGTCACACTACTCCCAAGAAGTTTAACTTTGACTCCTTTCAGAATACAGCATTTGGCTTGTTCCACAAAATGTTATAAAATGCATTGCTAGTTAAGGCTGTTCATAGTCCATGTTTGGAGAGGGGAGATTGTGCAACTGTGCTTTTACCTGCGACACAGAGGCCCATGCCACAGTGGCTGGTGCCAGCGAGGACCCATGAGTTCTCTTGTTTCTGCTGGAACATTCCAGCTGCAAGGAACATGTAAAGTTAAACACTTATTACTCCAAGGTGAAGCTTAACTCATTTTCAAGTTTATGCTTTGTATCATAGAATATCTATAATTGAAAGGGACCCATAAGGACCATTGAGTCCAACTCTACATATATCTGTATTTGGAGCTGCAGACACATCATGCCCTTTAGGACGTGTGTCATTAAATATTATAAACAAATACATGAACAGAAAAATATGAACAGTTCCTTGTTAACAGAGTGAATATTTGTCTACTTTTCTCTATTGCCAAATATTTCAGTGATCTTCTCACTTGCATTCTTCAGAACAGCATATGAAGAACACCTCCATGTTGCAGATAATTTTGACAAATATGTAGGAGGGGTTTTTCTGCAATGCTGCTACATTAGATTACATAAAAATAGACCAGGAAATTCAGAATTATCTGCTAACAACACAAGCATAGTGGAATGCAATCTTGAAACCTGTTTGCATATTCTTTTTCAGCTACGAACTTGAACCAGTGTGAGTCTTCTTCCCCAAGTCAATTAGAGGTCATTTCCACGTGTACACTACTTTCTAAGGAGGTGAGTCACTGTGTGTTGTAATGGGAGGATCAGCAGCTCCCAGTTTTCAGCTGGCTGTCACAGGGAATGAAATGTTTAGATGAAGGACAATGGAGACAGTTCCTAGTTACTTTATCTGTTCTCATGGAGTTTTAGAAATTGCAAATACTATGTGAAAATGTGCTTGTATTTTGTTATGCAATTTCACTCAGGTTCTTTGGGTGAAACATGCCACATTCACTTAGTCCTCAAGGCAGGAACAACAGTTATGATTTTTTGTGGACTTTAAGAGATGAGTGAAAGTGCAGACACACTCCTACAGGTGTGAAATTTGGATTCTTTTTGCTAAGGAACTTTACTCTTGGGAGGGGATAAAAGCCCATCAAAACCTTGCTCCAAAGTCCCATCCCAACAGCAAAGAAAAATGGTCACATTCCTTACTTGATGAGCATTTGAGAATTTCAATGTGTAACCAGAAAATTTTTCCTGTAACAGTATAAACACATTCTTAGTTCAGTGGATGTAGTTCTGACAGGACTAGGATGCATGTGCCAGGTGGATAATGTGTTGACTTACTGAAGATGAAAAATAAGGATTAAATCTCTATTTCATGTAGCATACTTTTTTGCATATTTTTTTCTGATATGCTACCACATTAAATCTTAATGTATTGATGCATAATGTACTCAACTTGATGCTTGTATTTGAGAGATGTTTCTATTTGAGAGACTTTGTGAGTGTTCAAGAGATTAATTATACAGTCGCAGAACTGTAAATTCTGGCAAGCTGGACATCTTCACACATAACAGACAATACAGGGTAATAAATGACTCTCATTTTACTGCAATGAATTATTATTAAAATTAAATGAATTTTTATTAAAAACCCACAGTATAAGAAAACTAAACCCTTGGAGGTTTGGCAGAGTCAGTCTCCAGACAGACTTAAACATATCCATATTTAAATGAAACCAGATGTCGTGGATGTATGTGTGGATAATGCTGATTTTGCTACCTGTCTCAAAATCATTTTGATGATCTCTCGCTGTGAAATTACATGACGTGCCAGCCAATTGCATGTTCCCCATCCTTCCAATGCAGTTACAATTTTCTTTTTTTTTCTAATATCTGTAAGAATAATTCAAATATCATGCTAGAATTTTTATTTGTGGAGCTGAAGGGAAGCTTAGAATTGAAACTGCAAAATCGTTGTAATAGAAACCTGAAAATATTCAATATGATACACTCCTGACATATACTCTTCTGGCATGAGGAAAGAAGTGGTGGCAGAGCCCTCATATGAATTTCATGTAAGTTTGCATCACTTTTTTTTTTACAATTAGAAATTCAGGAGTTAGTACTGCTTTACTTGTCTCCAGTACATTATTGCCTTCCTGACAAGGCATCAAATTCCATAGGTTGGATTAACATCCTCAATTCCTCAGCAACTCTGACATTCCAGTGACAACTTCAAAAGATAAAGTTTAATTTCATTTCATCACAGTGTAAAGACCAGTATGATCTTGGAAATATATCCCTTCTAAACCTACCATTTTTGGGGACTCTAAAATTTATATAGTCCACTTTTTATTGAAAAACCGTGGAATGAAAGATCCATTTTAAACAAACTAACAAGCAAACAAAACCATGACAGATGCTGTGCTAGCTTCACTCTTGGTGAACAAGCTAGCAATGGCACAGCGGTGCCTTTATTGTCATATTGGTATTGATGTTAGTAAATAGAAAGCTGCATGCACAGAGACGTGAAGTCTCCTGTCTGTATGTTTTGTATTCTGAATGCGAAACAGTTTAGTTGTTGGTGCTTATATACAATTTCTTTCTATGACCATTTATTACTATTTATTTTTGAGATATTGGCTACTGACACTGAGCAGACAGCTATATGACTACTGTTCTAGACTTTTACATCTCATAGATGTTACACAGTTCTCTTACCACTCCTCAGCTGGACTGTAACTTGACTTTAGAGAAACATGACTCAGATTATTCAGGATCTGATGAAAGATCATCTGTGACTCTCCAAGTGCCTCTTTGAAGATACCTCTCTGTGCACATGCAGACAGGTATCCATGGCCCCCTGCTTCCGTGTTGCATGCTGAATAGCAAGCCTTTAATATTACTGGCAAGACTAGGCCTGGATGATGCATCATTTATGGGCCAAATGAAGGGATTTGCAGTCACTCTTATTTTCTTTTTTTAAGCGAGGGAACTTCAAGTAATATCTTATTTCTTTATTCCAAAATCTTGCAACATCTATCTGTAAACTAAAACATCTATAAAAGTATTTTAATTGCAAAAAACCCTTTCAATTACTTCACACTGCTCCAAAATATTTTTTCCCCTAGATTTTATGTACTTATAAGAAATTCAAACAAATCCTTTACAAGCATTGCATTAAAGCCCAAGTGCTTTCTTTTTTATTTTTCTCAAACATTTATATTGCACTTACAATAGCAGGAAAAGTTGGGAAACCACGTAATTTTTACTACATTTCTACTTGTTTGCGTAAGGTTCTTTATATTAGAACAACAACAAAAATTAACAAAAGGTACCTAGCAGTGAGTGAGCTTTTTGTTTATGTAAAAATGGGTAACTATTTGTACTTCAAACAAGTTCCTTGGCACTGGGCAGCGAACCCAGCGGGTGGTATGAAGTGAGTCAGAAGGTGAAGCCTTCGATGAAAGAGCGGGTGCGGGTGCCAGGGGCAGCGTGCCCCCGGTGGCACAAGGGCGCGGCCGTGCCCCGACGCGGCCGCACCTCCTGTGGCGCCTGGAGCGGCCCGAGCGGGGCTGTGCGGGCTGGCTCTCCGTCCCTTCGGCCACCAGGGCACTCCACTGCCGCCACGGCTCCCTCCCCACTAAAGCACATCGCAGCTGCAGCCAGCGGGCCCCGGCCAGCCCATCCGTGCTCGAGTGTGGCGCGGGCAGTGCCGGAACCAGCTGAGCCATGGATCCACAGTGGTGCAGCACCAGCGAGCGACCAGGATCACCGGACCACGGCCGATTCATGGAATTGTTCATTGAAACCGTCCAGTGATAAAAAAGACCTTTATGGAGTCTGTCGGGAAAACCCACAAACGCCAGAAACTTATGTCCAAAAAGGAGACAGAGGAATCCTACAGCATTATTCGAACAACGGGACAGAGTCCACTGAAAACACACACCGGGCCGGCTTTTCACTCTCGGGGTTTCGGAGGGCGCAGTCTCCTTTTATCCCAAGCTCTCGGCCGCATGTTGCCCTCTTTCTTTCCCCATTGGCTGAGGTACTGGGAAGGTACAGCCTTCCCGACCCGCCTATCACCTATTCCCTCCTGTTCCCTCCTACTTTACCCGAAAGCTCAGACACTCAGGCTTTTGCAGACCCCTGCTTCTTTCACGGGCCAAGCTGTCTGGGCTCTGCAACAAACCTGCTGCCCGAAGTTTACAACAGAGACGTTTCAAAGATGTTAACACTCATACCTTCACCCATCCAATTGTTTGTAAAGTCATTAACTTACCTCTCAAGTCCAACAATTTCCTCAGCACTGCCAAGTCCACCACTAAATCTTAGTGCCACATCTACACATCCTTTAAATACCTCCGAGGATGCCAACAAATTCCATCAGTTTGAACAGTGTGCAGCAGCAGGTCAGTCAAACTGGAAAACTGCACTTTGCTTCCTGAATCACACACCTTGAAAAATGGGCAAAATGTACCTTCCCTTTTAATTGCATTTAAAAAGGGAAGGTACAGATACATGTGTAGGTAATTGACACTGAAGAAATTTTTGGTGTTTACATCCAAATTATTCTGTTTCATGTTTTCCTAGGATTGGAACTGCAGAATAAAGATATATGCAACTTTTCTTCAAAAATTTGCTACTCAGTGAAAAACCAGAGTTGGTTAAGGAACCCTTATGGGTTGATGTTGATAGCTTGATATCCTACAGACACCACGGTGTCCTTTGGAGGGCCTGCCAGTGACATTCTACCTATGAGATTGTCACCGAGTCATGGGGCTACTTCTTCTTAACAAATCTGATGGGAAATCCCGTGATTCACAGTTGGGAAGCAGTATTATGGTGACTGCCTTTATCCTGCTCAAAGGCTGACTTCTGGTTGTAGTAATCACAAAGCTGTGAGTGTTTTCTGTACAGGAGAAAACATAGAATATTAAATAGGAAAGGTAGGGAGAGTTTTAAGTTACACAAGTAAAGAACTGGTACTACTCTTAGAATGAGTGATATTTGTAGTGAAATCAGTATTTTTTTTATGATAGAAATACAGCAACCGCAGAATCATTCCTAGTGTCATATTCTATTAGAAAATAAATACAGTCTATATTTACAATCCATTGATAAACTAATCTATTAATTAAATCCTTGTTAATTACTTATTGACTTATTCAGCTTGCATTCTAATATATTTTTATTAGCATAACTATTTCACAGAGCCACTTTTCAGCACAACTTTAGAATTCTGTATATACCTAAGCCAGAACATGAAATTTTTGGATGTCATGTCTGTAAACATTTAATAAATACAGCTTATAATTACAAAATAAAATTTTCGGTACAGGTGTGATTTTTTTTTTAGATTAATAGTGATGCTGCCTTAGCTGCTACTTGTCCCATACCAATGGCTCCCTCTTCAGGCTATTCCTAAAATATTCTGCCTCTCTTCATTTTGTTGGAAATATTTCAACTTGTAAAAGACTGCAGCTTGCACGGTTGCATCTTCTTCTCCAGTATGTTTCCTCTCGGTAAGCAAATGGTGAAATAACTAATGGACCTGGCAGGCTCACTTGGTCTTACTTGAGACCCAGACTTACAAATCTTTTAAGGCCTATTAAATGAATTTGTAAACTGCAGAGAAACTGAGCTTAAAGAATATCAAAAGGTTGTTTTACCTCTTTTCCCCATGCTGAAAAATATCCAGAACAATCCGATTGTTCATAATTGCGTTATTCTTACAATTGCTGGTGGCTCCTGTAGACTCAAATTATTGCATCTAAATATGTATCTAAAATCCCAAAGATATCTTTACTACTGTATTTTGTGTGGGTTTTCTATTATACACAGAACAATTAAATTCTGTTCTACAACCCTTAGGTACAGGACAAGGAGATAGCCCTCTCTCACCAATGTCCTGTGTGGTACTTTATACTAAAGTTTTGTTCATTCCAGATCTTTCCCAAGACACTGGGAAAGTCCAGGGTGCTCCTATTTGCTTCAATGAAGGGGTCAGGGCACACCAACTGCTTTGGTTTCAACCCAGTCTTACAGTCTTTACAATCCACAAGGGAATTTGCATTGCTGCGCCATAGATTTAGCAGATTAGCCAGTGACTAACTGGCTGAATAGCACTGTAAGCTGTCACTTCTAGTTGGTAAGCTTGTGCACACCGTGTGACTGGAAAGTCAACGAACTGCAAACCTATTCCCGAAGAGGCGTTCTCTCCTAGAGTCTGTGCCACGACCTTGAAGAATGCTAAGTGCTGTTTAACTAAGATGCTGTTTACTAAAAGGAGGTAAATGGGAAACCTGCGTTTTAAAAATTATGAGTCACAGTAGAAAGAGCAACTTCATTTCACCACAGGCATCTGAAGACGCTATACATTTTGCTTCTTTGCTTTGATAATATACTTAATCATGTGACTTGGCTTAAGGAAGAGGAAAAGAACGCTTAAGATTTCATCATCACGGTTTCTTCACGAGTGTATTAAATAAGAAATGATTTATAAGTTGCCTCTCTCTTGCCTTTTTCAACTGTTTCTCTCTTGAACTGCACCCCCTGAAAGTAATTTTAATATAGCTTGGAGCGTCGACACCCTTCGACTGATAACCCTAGCGAACGGCTGCGGGCTGGTTTCCCAAGGACCAGCTCCAAATCTCGCTGCAGTGCGATGCACGGTGAGAAGGTGAAGCACCGCTTTACACACAGCCCTGTGCGGCCCAAGGCTACCCTGGCGCAGCCCGGCGCGGGGGCTACCGTAGGGGCACAGGCCACAGGCGGGCTGGGCTGCGCCACGCACCAAGGCACGGGCAGCTTCGGGAAGCCCCAACACCGCACCCGCTGGCTCGTCCGGCAAGCGCATCCCGGGAAAACTCTCGGGGCCCCGTCCTTCCTTCAGGGACCGTC
>VZTB01010136.1:43435-85935 GCA_013397245.1 Thryothorus ludovicianus
GTCGGGGAGGGCGCTCGGGAGTGTCGGCGTGTGGGGTTCGGCGCTGCCCTGAGTGGTCTCAGGCGCCCGAACCCCAGTTTCTTAGATTCCCCACCTTTCCCGAAGGTTGCTGTTGGATAATCGGGGAAGTGCAGCTCTTGGCGGTGAGGGACGACGCGCGTAACTGCAGGAGCTCTGTACGTCGCTCTTGTAAGGGATAAAGGAAGGGTTGTAGCTGCTCATTTATTCTGCTTCAGTCGCCAGGCAGAGCAGAATGAAGTCACAGAATTACAGAATTAGGTTGGCGAGACCTCTAATACGCCGAACACCATTTCATCAACAGATAGCATTGTGTGCCAAATCATTCCATTAAACGCTTCCAGGGACAGACTCAGTTACTTTCCCAGGCAGTCCATTCCAAAGCCTAATCACACTTCTAGTGAAAAAATTCTTCCTGATATCCAGCCTAAACTTTCCCTGCTGCAATTTAAGACTTTTGTCCTCTCATCCCGTTGCTGGTTGCCAGCTGCTGGCCCACACCTGGCCTCAC
Source organism: Thryothorus ludovicianus (assembly GCA_013397245.1). NCBI lineage: Eukaryota > Metazoa > Chordata > Aves > Passeriformes > Certhiidae > Thryothorus > Thryothorus ludovicianus. Next base: position 43,965 of record VZTB01010136.1, read on the forward strand.
CCTGCTTTCAGGTGGTTGTAGAGAATTATAAGGTCTCCCTTGAGCCTGCTCCCTCAACCATTCCTCATAGGACTTGTGTTTCAGGCCTTTTGCTTATTTACTGCCCTGCTCTGGAGGTCAGGCTCTTGAATACTGACTGTGCTCTCACAGTCTTGTGGTTTTCAACGTGTTTTTGTCTGATCTAGGGAGTCATAGTAGGCTCTTGGGGAATCTGTCAGATTGTGGCAGGGCAAGCAAGTTCCCATAAACAACATAGTAATGTTAATTCACTTCTGAGGGTGTGTGGGTCTTCAGTAGGGAAGATCATTAAACCAAAACTTCTACTGCTTTAGGTGGCCTTTGAGGGATATGTTACCATCTATATGTTCTTTATACAGAAGAAATTGTTTAGTGTGAGGGTGGTAAGGTACTGGCACAGGTTACCCAGAGAGGTTGTGGATGCCCTATCCCTGCAACTGTTTCAAGGCCAGGTTGGATGGGACTCTGAGCTACCAGCTCTTGTGGAAGATGTTGGAATTAGGTTATCTTTAATGATCCTTCCAACCCAAGCCTTTCTGTGAGTCTATGTTCTGTCTTGTTTAGTTTGAATTATGAAAGGTTTCCTGTTGCTCCTTCAAATAACTAGTGTGGCCTGTGAGCCACAATGTTAAATGTAGTGTTAGTTGGAGGAAGGAAAAAACATTTGTGATCTGAATGCTGTAGCTAGTAGAATTTATAAAGTTACAGGTTTTGTTTCTGTTTTCCTGTGCCCTCTTTACTTCTTTGTGTGGTTGTACTGATGCAGACTTGCAAGACCTTGGCTTTGTCACGTGCTCATGCTCATCCATATGATACTAAGTGTGATGGTAACTCCTAGGGAGTAGTAAATAAGGGAAATTCAAAAGTGCAAGGGTAGGAGTGGCAGTGGTGGGTTTTATGGTGGTGAAAAGCTATAACAGACTAACATGCAATTTAAACACTGGATGTAATTCCCTGTGATTTTCACCTTAACACCCCAAAGGTGTGGCATGTGAAGACTATAAATTTTCCATTCCTGTATCAGGACATGAGTAATCAAGATGTTTGTATGAGGCTGGAGCTTTGGATGCTGGGCTCTATATTTTTCCCAGGTCACACCTCCTCATGAAGGATGAAGACAATTACAGGCTTCACTTGGGTCTCTCTTGCAATCTCCTACAGTATTCACAGCAGGTTACATTCATCATGGCAGTAACATTGCAGTCATTCCATTCTTATTTCATAAATTATTTCAGCATGGACGAATAATCAGATTGTAGCTTTTATATATAAAATATGGAGCCTGGCAGTAATTGTATAATCCATACATTTAAAAAAAAGTCAAATGCACTGATGTGACAGGATGATGATGGACTGTGACTTTTTCAGTATGTTCAAACATGTCAGTTTTATTAGCATTTTGGGAAATATAATTCAAACGACCTGAGTTAAATCTTTTACTATCATTCTTCTGTAGGAACTGTTGTATAGTAACAGCATCAAAGATTTCTGATTTATTTGCATGAGCGTTTTCTTTGTTAGAAACGTTTTTAAAACTTAAGCTGTGTTGTCTCTATTGAAAAACATTACTTGGAGATAGAATGTGTGTGAGGGAGATGTCAGTCACAGTATTCCATTAAACCCAACTTTTTGTAATGAAGAAGAGCATTTTCTTGTTAGTATGCACTATGCACAGCATTAGAATGAGGTGGCTATACTTTGCCTAGTTTTTTTTTTTTAATTTTTTTGAATGTGTACAGTGTTGGGGCTTTGTGCATGAGATGGAATTTACAGACAGACTGGCACATGAAATGTGGTTGAACTGGAATTGTTCAGTGGCTCCTATGTTTAAATTTCCTACTGTGGTTTAGAATTTAAATATTTTCTTTCTCAGGAAAACAGGCTTCATTGAATGGATGATCCCATCAGTCAAATAAAAACATTGGTTTCAGATACACTTGGTCTAGTCATTCATTGAAATTAATGCCTTGGTATTATGGTGCATGTTAAAGGTACTAAAAAGTTGACCTTTTAGATTGAAATCTGGAGTATAACTTACTCTTTTGAAAGCTTGGGGAAAAAGACAGGATGATGTGATTGAACAGATATAGTGGCTGTGTTTCCTTCAGCTGTTTCCAAAACCAGACACGTGGTGGAGTGGTCTCTCTCCTGTGCTCTGTTGGGTGAGGAGTCAAATGGAAATGGTGCTTTCACTTTGACAGATCGTCAGCAGCTGCTCAGCAGAGCATTTGTGGTTATTTTTTTAGCCCAGAAAGGTTTTGCTTTGTGTTGGCCTTGCCACCTTGGGGTAGCACAGCCACGAGGGGCTGCCACCACTGCCCGAGGTGCTGGTGCATCACACAGAGCCTGGCCAGCAGCAGCCAGGCCGGGGAGGCACCACTTCTCCCTTGCAGCAGGAGTGAAAGGAGCAGAAGTAATGACAGCAGTACTGGTGGACACAAAGGCAATGAAGGAAATGAGCACTGTGCCTCACCAGTGATCACAGACTCAACTAGGTTCTTTCTCAAAGGACCTTTGAGATCAAGTCCAATCTCTGACCCAAACCACCATGTCAATTAGACCGTGGCACTAAGTACTGAGTCCAGTCTTTCCTTAAATACCTCCAGGGACAGTGACTCCATGGCTTCCCTGGGCAATCCATTGCAATGTCTAATCACCTTTGTGTGAAGAAACTCTTCCTTGTGTACAGCCCAAACTCCCTCTGGCACAGCTTAAGACTTGTGTTCTCTTGTCCTGTCGCTGGTTGCCTGGGAGAAGAGGCTGACTTCTCTCAGGCAAGTACAGTGTTTAGCACTAACAGACGAAGGGTTATCCATGGATGTCTTGGAGAGAATGAATTAGGAGTGGGGTTGTATGTGACCTGGCATTGTGAACTGCTTAAATCTTGCCTGGTGTCAAAGTTCATGCAAAATCTCTCCAGTAACATTAGAGTGATTTTATCTTTGATCTGTTTGCTTCTGGAGAGGACATTCTTACATGGTTACACAAACATGTAGGAAAGTTTAATACACCTATACCTACTTCTAAACTGGATTTTTTTTTTTATTTTTTTGTCATTATGAGCTGTGTTAACACATAAACGGATTGTTTATTAGCATGTGTGTATAAAACTAGCGAAGAAGCAAAAAATGTAAAGATGTTCCTGTAATTTCAAATTTCTCACCTGCAGAAATTCCAGAGGTGACTTTTTGCTTTGCAGAAAGGAGTTGTATGTTTGAAACGGGAATCACACGTGCTTTCTTGCTCTGCAGTTGTGAATACCATTAGTCCTGTTTCTGCCATCTGCCGGAGAAGTCAGTAATTGCAGAACAGTCTGCAGCCCATTGTAGGTGTTTATGTTAAACGGGTGTGGAAGTTTTCATATTTTACTTAATCTCGATTTTTCAACATGTGAAGATGAAAAAAAGTTGTGTCCCACACTTACATCAGCATTATATAGTTTTATAGAAGAAACTGAGCTTTTTTTCCTCAGTATGGAAAGGAAAATTACAGTAAGTACCACCCAATTCTTTATAAAGAAATGACCCAAGTGCCTTATAGAAATAGGCACTAATAGTATTCCAAACGTAAAATGCTTGTTTGCATGGTCATGACTGCTTTCCAGTCCTGTGTTAAGAGAGTTATTGATTGCTGAATTTTTATTTGCTTTGTTTTATTTACTTGTTCTACAACAGGCTGGCCTTTTTTTCTCAGTAGTCTGGCCTGCTACTGAACGACTGTCTGTATGGGTTTTGTTTAAGTGGGCTGTGAATGTTCTTGGGTTTCTTTGATCCTTAGTGGTACAGGCATAAATTTTAATTGCCTCTGTCTTCCTGAGTCTAGACATACAAGTTGTTATGTGTGTGTGTGTGTGTATGTGTGTGTGGTGTATGCAATGGCCCGGGGGGAGGTGTGCAGAGTTAGGGTACACGGTATTGCAGTGTATAGATCTGAATGTATACATCTCTGTAAGTTAATGTTTTGCTACAAGTGCATATAGAGATGCTTTTCTAGGTGTTATTTCTTTGTCTCATTGTAGTTACCAAGTTTCTTGCTGTCCTTAGCCCCAACTTCAGAATTTCAGAAGTTCTTGTCAAAAATATAGGTAGCAAGACATAAAAATTACATATAAATGTTAAAATCCACTGGAGTTATAAGGGGTAACAAAACTTACCAGAATAGTAACACTAAGTCATCATTTTGTACAGAAAACATTGTTTAGTGTGATTTTTTTTTTTTTTAATGGAATCCATATAGTTATCTGGTATATAAGCTTTTCTGTAGGAAACATTCCAGCAAGAAGTTTGATAAGTGTGGTGGTCCTGGCACGAATTCTGATTCAACCAAATACATTGTTGTGTTGCCATTTGAATGGCCTCAAGAGCTCTGGTATGGCTTTATATATGTGAGTTCTCTCTTTAGTCAGGTTTTCAAGCTTGGGCTCACTCTGGAAGAGCCTGTGACCTTCACCTGTTTCCATTCAGTGGCTTAGATTGGATTTATTCAAATGTTTGCCATAAACATTTGCTGTGAACATGAGATATTCCATGCAGAGTTTGTGTTAGGACTCCTGTTCAGGAGGAGACTTTCTTTACCTGTACTGGTGGTGTGTAGCGTGTTGGCATCACCCTGTTTGTGTCAAAGGGAGAAGCGTGGACAGGAGTGACCTTTCCATCTTGGTTCCCGTGTGGAGGCATCAGACTCGCTGCTGTTGTACTGCCTGGAGGGTCGGTGCCTCTGGAAAGCCCTGTGCTGGCTGCATGTGCTGTGGCTGAGTGGCATCCTGCTGTACGCCCAGAGCTCACTGGGTGTGCCAGGGTTTCCTTCTCAATGTTCTGCAGCTGTGCAGGAAATCCTGCGTGACTGACAAATGCCAGGTTTCCGGGTGCATGGGGTGCAGTCAGGAAGTGAGAGGTTTCTGGGTAGCATGTCTTGATGTTCCTGGGATAGCCAGAATATACACACATCTTTCTGCACAAGAACCATGGCACAGGAATACAGCACTTTTGCTTTTTGCAATGCCATGTGGTCTTTTAACATGGAGAAATTCCTGTTGCATGTTTGTCTTCCACTGGATGTTTAAGTGACATTGAATATTTAAGTTGGGTTGTTCCAAGTCCTATAGAAAAGGGTAGGAAACTCCATATATTCAGTGAAGGCAAAATGTTGCACTTTACTGGTTCCTTGGTGTGTAATATGCTTTCTGCAGGGATGTATTGCCATTGGATTTGGGATGCTGAATGAACAGTGAGGACAGCAGTGATCCTTGTGTTTTGGGTTTTTGTTTGATGTGTTACTTCTTCTTTACTTTCCATTTTCAATGCCAAGTGACGTAAAGGCTGTTTCTTTCCATGCTCCCCATGTGAGGCTAACTTACCTTAATCTTCAAAGGGAAGGCTGTTCTTGTGTTGCATCATATAAATTACTAATAGGATATACATTTCTGAAAAGTAAGAATGGATAAATATGAAATCTAAAAGCATTGATCAACTACAGTTTGTTTGTTTGCTTTGGCATCTCCAGAATAAAGCGCGATGAATACCAAAAATTACTGGTCCAGCATGTGTGCATCCTTTACTGGGCAAAGCCTGGCTGTTACAAGTCAGAGCTAATTTTTTTTGGATGGGAGCCAGTGCTAGCACAACATGTAAGTTCAAAGATACAGTACATAAAGATGTTTTCTGGATGTTGTCTTCAAAATCTGCCAACTTAGTTTCTGTTGTTCAGAGTTTTATTGGTACAACAGTGGACTGATTTGAATTGCATTTGTTTTGTTTTCCCTGCCTGTTGTTCGCATTTTCATTTTAAATTATTTACAAGTCTGAGGCTTGAAGATGAGAGCCTAATGAAGGCTTTTAAAAATAAAACCTTCTTCTTTAAGCATGTTATGCTTCATGTTTTGAATTTATAACCCAAGCCTTAATGAATAGTTTCCTAGTTGCTCTTATCTTAGAATTTATGAGCTGTCCTATTTACAAGTCCTACCTATACAATGGAAAGATAATTCCTGTTTACCTTAAATGAACTGTTCTTGTTAACAAGCTTAAACTGCTAATTAGGAATAATATGGCAATGAATACTATGTCAAACCTTTTAGCAAGAATGTGAAGGCACAACATTTCGTTATTGAGCCTTTTTCTGGTACGTTCTCTGTAAGAGTACAGAGTGTTGTGGGTTTTGCTGTCTCATATACATATCAGGTTAATAAAAAGTATTTTATGAAGAAACTAGGGCCTATAGGTAGGTCCTCACAGAAGCAGGTTGACTTCTGCCCTCCGTTTAGGATGATATGTTGGTGTCCATGTGCTACAATACTGCTAAAAGCCAGTTTGTTTCAAGGCTTCAAATGGCAGACATGTGAAGAAGCCTTATGGTTTCATGTTTATGTCCAGGTAGTATTTCTTAACAGATAAGTTATTCTCCTGAAGAAGCCAGCAGGGATAGCAGTAGTTGCTTTGTTTTGAATGTACATTAATGTAATTTAATCAGGAAGGAAAGAAAACCTGGGACTAGAATTTGATGTTATTTACCTGACTATAAATCGGAATATTTCCATTTAGTTTAACAGAATTTTTTCAATTTGTGTCAAAATGATCAAAATCAGAACCTGACACAAGCTCTCCATTTCATAATTTTTTGCACACAGAATCAAAGAAATAAAATTGGATTTTGTATTTTTTTTTTTTTTTGGTCTAAATCCTACCTCAAAAAATATGTTGATTCTTGAGCAGAGGTTTTATAATATAATACAGTGTTGTTACTTGTTGGTACTGGGAACTTGGCAGATATATGAAAAAAACTAGCTTTTTTTTTCTTTAGTTGTTTCTCATTAGACTTCAAGTGTCAAAAATGCAGACTTGTGAATTTGACTGCCAGTCTAAATCTAGGTAACTCAGGAATTCTTGACGAGTATTGCTTTGACATCTTAGTGAGTGCCTCTGATATCTGCAGAGGGTTGTATACAGACTTTGTTCCCTGTCTCCTTTCCTTTGTGTCACCCAAGGAGTTTGCAACAGGGATGGCAACCTGAGGAGGGAAGGGGAGGAAGAGACTAAAGAGAAAGCCAACAAAGGTCTGATGTTGACCTTCAGCAGCTCTGGAGCAGACATCTGATGAGATACAAGCAGCTCCTTCTGTCAAACCCCAAGAATCCTTCCTGGGCACAAGGTCATTGCGTACAGAAGGTGTTATTTGGAGAGGACAAGAGAAAACCTGACAATGCATTTTGCTGGCTCTGGTCAGGCTATTCAGGTTCCATTTCCAGATAAATAACATGCTGAACTTTGCTGGTGGAGGTTGACTTGCAGGAATCCTTTCTCTTTTTCTTCATTCACGTAATCATGAATTTAGATGTTGCTGATTTCAGTAAATAGTATTTTGGAGGGGAGTATTAAATAAACTTTTATTTCAGAAAAAGTGTATTGTTTGTATTTTGTATGCTAAGGGTATATACCCTATTAGGGGATGAGTTTCTGAGGAGGTGACTTACAGGCAGAGGCAATATATTATGGCAGCTGCGACAGAGGGAGAAGTCTGTGAGCTTTCAGGCACACAAGCTTGTCTTTGTATCTGCTGCTGGTACCAAGATAATTAAAATGTGCTTGAAATGAAAACAAAGTTAATCTCTGAAATTTATACGTAAATATTGCCTGGAAGTGCGGGAATGTAAGGAGGATGGGGTCAAAGAATATTTTATTTATACATTTGTTGTCAGTACTCAAAGGTTTTTAGTCTTGCCATTAGAGAATTTTGGGTGACAATATAACTGACAGTGCTGAGAAAACTTCAGTTGATGTCACTGTGACCATGATTTCATTTTTACTTTGCTTTTCAATTATTTTTCATCCTCGTAAGTTGTATTTCTGAGCTCTATGGGATCTGTTTTGGGAGAAAAGAAATACTTCACATAATATTTAAATTTTGTTTGAATAAACCACCTGGAAAGCACAGGAAAAAAAACCAAAGATATGCTCCCTAAACCAAAATCGCAGTAGGAGTTTTGCATTATAAAAGATGATGTTCATAGTGCTGGATTTATTTAAACCGTCAGAATTGCAAAGCATAAATAATTACATAATTTCACACTTTCCACTGAAGTCAGACCCTGATTAAGAAGTTGACAGCCTGAAAGAGTCTGCTCTTTGACAGTGATGTCTGTATTCCCTCAATTTGTAGCAACTGCATCTAGGAAAACAAACTGAGCTTTATTCCCTTTACTTTGAATGAGAACCCTTATTGACAAAGGGAGAATATTCTTTTTATTAAAAGTTTTCATACTTTAAATGCACAGATATTTCAGCTTTTCTGCTTTCAGCTAGCGTATATTTTGCTGATACCAGGTCTTCTTGCTGTCTTGGTCCTCACTGTCTTTCAGTATGTTTGATATTCATATTTCTTTTTTATTCCTTCTTCCTTGCTGTGCTTTTTTTCTTCCTTTTCTTAAACAAATAGACAATATGGTAATATGAACTCTAATAGGAAAAAGGCATTGTTTAACTCAGTTGGGGTACTACTAATCCAGTCACCAAATGTAACCATAACACAGCATGCATTTTAATTATTAAATATAATGGCAACTTTGCATTTTAAATCTAGAGCTATAAACCACTTGTTTGAAAATGCACAGTTCAGCGCTATGATTTTAGCTTGTAGTGAATTACAGGGCAGTATTCTTTGATTGGTTATTACAAGTTGAAGATTAGTAGCATTCAGTGCTTGTGTTAATTTTGGGAGTACATATAGGAGCCACTGCAGGTCAAACTGAAGCTCAGTCGTGTATATTTTTAATGATTTAGTGAGCTGACTGCATAAAGCAATGTTAAAATGTGTGGCTAATACAGTCATGCCACTCATTCCAAATAGGGGTAATTTAAAGGTACATTTTGAGGTCTAGTATGCCCCCAAATTCTAAGACTTTGTAAAATATGCTTTATTCTTAAAAACCATATTGTTGAAGTTCTGCTTCTAGAAATGTTAGTTTGAATATTTCTTGAAAGCAGTCCTAATGATTTTTTTGTGACCTTCCACTAAATAAGACCTGCCAGGTAGAAAAATTAATAAATGTTTTCTCATATTTGTTCAAGACATATTTTTGTAATGAATACATTTTGATCATAAATTCGAATAAATACAGTGAATTCAAATGAAATAATCTCATAGTGTGTGCATTTTTTGACATGAATTACAAAACTATTCCTAGAGTGAATGTGGATTTTAGTGACTCTTCATGAAGACTCCTAATCCTTGCATGAGACATGCAGGCCTGAAGAGGCTCTGTTTTTGGGGCTGGTGGACACCAAGTTATGGAGCAGCTGCAGTAGGTTTGGAGGAGTAGGAGGCTTTGCTTGGGTGCCTTCTTTGGGGCGCTCGCACTGCAGGTATGCCCTAGGAACAAGAATGAGCCTTCTCAGGTTTGTGAGCAGTAAATGATGTGGCAGCAGCTCTGCAGAGTCAGTGTCTTTTCTCCAGGTTGCCAGATTTAGCAGCCCTTCTTTTCTGGGCTTAGGACTTGTTCTTGTTTGTATTTTTCTCTAGCTTAGGGGCTGTCTCATGCTGGTTGAGAAGGAACTGGATTTTTTTCTTCCCTCTCTGATTTGGATGTGAGATATCTGTACCTAAAACTGCAGGTCTCACTTTCTAATCCAGGCATTTTAAATCTTGACATTGAGCAGTAGAGTAGAGGCTAACATACCAGGTGGATACAGACATGAGTGATTTTGGACTGTTGAATTTTGGGAATCGAGTGCAGATTTTTGTGCCATGGGACCATCCAGTCCCTTAGAGGACCCTTGCTGCTTGGTTCAGCCTTTCCTTTCCCTTCTTCATTTTTCCTGTTGGTGATCTGTCATCAATTCTGTAAACTGGTAACTGATTTTACATTTGCAGCCTTTGCATTTTGAGTCTGGTTGTTTTAAGGATACGTTTGCCTTAGGGCACCAATCTTCTCATTCTTTCTCTTGTTCCTCATTGTTTGTCTCTATTGCAAATCAAGCTATATCAAAATAATGAATGATATCAATGTCTAATAGATCCTTAAAATTCATACTTTGTAGTTCTTTTTGCTCATGTACCTTTTTTGAGTGTGTGGCAGGAGGGTGTGTAGGTAATATCTTTCTACTGTGTTTGGGTTTTTATGCATATTTTGGAAATATCCTCTGCTGTCTGTGTATGACAGATTAATCTAGTCCACTGAAAGATCTTCCTGTGAAGGTTATTTTTAAAACTGTGACAACCTTCAAGCCTGAATCACTGTAGAGAACCAATGAATTTGTAAACGTTACCTATTTGTATTGTTGTGGGAATTGGTAGCAATATATATACATAGTCCTCATGGACTGTAGTTAAAGAATTGCCAAGAGGGAGACTTTTCTGATGAATAAACTTAGCTGAAGACTAAATAAAGGCTACGTTTGAACACATGGCCTTGGTGGTTTCCTCTAAGCAGGAGTGCAGCATCACCTGGGGCACATCACCTGGGAGCATCTCTGGACTTCTGGTGTTTGCCAGCTGCCCTGGTGCCCTGAGTCTGTGTCTGCAGGCATCTGCCTGGTGGAGCTTGGTTGTTGCTCCTGCCAGCTCATCCAACTCACCAGCTGCACTATGAACCAGCACAAGGTTTCACACCTTTGCTGATTCTTTCTGTTCCTTTTAGACTGTAAAATGGGGACTCAGAAAATAAAGGTTAATTTCGCTTTTGTGCTTTCTGTTGTGCTCCAGGAAAAAGCTGAAAGTAAGATATTGCTAGAAGGAAATAGTGTAGGTTGTAGCTTGCACCTTAAGGTCATAGGTTGCTTGTCTCTTGTTGCTCTATTTCATGTTTCATTTTGGAATCTGCCATCTTATGTATAAATTGTTTTGCATGCTGTCTTAAATAAGACCCTTTAAATCCGTCTGTGAACTTCTGGTGGTTTTTATCTGCCCTTTTTTTTCTGTTCAGTTTTCATTGCACTGTATGTTGTCCAATCTCCAGTTCCTGAATTCTCAAGGCTTATATCCTTTAATAGTGAGAGCTCTTTTTTTCCAGGCTGTTTGGTCTACTTGTCATTTTTAAGATGTGCTGATGTGTTTTGTCTTGCCTCTTCTCTCATACAGGTGATTTTAATGCTCTTTGCTATTCTCACTTATTTTCCATTTGTCCAATTCCCAGTTGTACAGCTGACTACAGAAGATAGCAGTAGGTTAAGTTAGCCTGAAGCTGGCAGGTCAGCAGCAGCTGGAGGCCAGTACCTGACTCCCGTCTGCCCAGGGGCTCTGATACAGCCAACTGACCATCTCCCAGTGGCTCTTCAGGGAATCGAGTGGGAAGATGGATCTGAATTATAAAAGATGGCTCAGACCAACTGATTTAACTGGCCAAGAGTTAAAATTCTTAGTCTGATTGCTTTTCCCTTTCTTTTCTCCCGCATTCTTTCTTGCCTTCTTTCTGAAACAGATTTTTTTTTTTTTAATTTGTAAAAGGAAAAGTATACCAACTTTTACATATGAAGTGGATTTTTACAGCTGAGTTATAAATTCCAAAAACTAGGTGGTTTATAATGGAAATGCTTATGGGGGAGAGGAGAGGGCATGTTATAATACATATGTAACCTTTTTTCCCCCTCTCTTTAGTGAATAGACCATTTAAACTAAATTAAGTAAGGGATATAAATTCAATTGTTTCAGTTTTTAATATTTCATGGCTGATTTTATAGATAAAAGTTACATTTAATTGTAAATATGAAGAAGAATTTATACAGCCTGTTCTAGTTTGATATGGAACAGCAAATCTCATTTCTCTGTAGCTGTAAAGAAAATTCATTATAATGTCTTTGATTGTAAGAGATGTCTTCATTGTGATTAGTTACGCTGATAATAAAACAACCTTTTTACAAATGGCACAAGATACATGAGATCTCATGTGTCTGCCTTTTAATAGCATTGAATGTATGCGTATGCTACCTTTATTCTGTAGTCCTTTCATTTATAACTGGGCACTTTTAAAATCTACAAGTTATTAAAAATAATCTAGGATAATTTAATTTTTCTTTTGAAGCATTCTGGAGAGTGAGTAATTAATGCAACTAAACATTGTTAATTGTTGAGTTTTCAAAATATAAAGTAATTGTAATTAAAAAGAAATGCACTTATATAATTTTATTTAATTCCGAATAGCAAGTTTTGTAGATAAAATAGTGAAATCTGGATATATGACATTATTTTACAAATCTTTTTTATGCACCTAAAGAAATATCTTGATTTTCAGACACTGTATTCCCAGTGAATTCAGTTGAATTTAGATGTTAAAATTTAAAACACACATAGTGGCATGAGGATAACTGACTTGAAAAGCTGGCTTGGATGGCAGGGCCCAAGGAGTGGTGGTGAATGGAATTACACTCAGCTGATGACTGGTCACAAGTGATGTTCTCCAGGGCTCAGTACTGGGGCTGATTCTATTTAGTATCTTTATCAATGATCTGGGCAAGAGGATCGAGTGTGCTCTGTCATTTTGCAAACACCAAGTTGGATGGAGTGTTGATCTGCTGGAGGGCAGGAAGGCTCTGCAGAGGGGTCTGGACAGGCTGGATCAATGGGTTGGGGCCAGTTGTGTAAGATTCTACCAGGCCAAGTGCTGGGTCCTGCCCTTGGGTCACAAAAACCCCCAGGCAGTGCTGCAGGCTGGGGGCAGAGTGGCTGCAAAGCTGCTGGTGGAGAAGGACCTGGGGGTGCTGATCCACAGTGGCTGAACATGAGCCAGTGTGTGCCCAGGTGGCCAAGGAGGCCAATGGCACCCTGGCCTGGATGGGCAATAGTGTGGCCAGCAGGAGCAGGGCAGGGATTGTCCCCCTGTACTCTGCACTGCTGGAGCTGCACCTCAAATCCTGCACCTCAAATTCAGATTTGGTTTATTCATATCAACAAAGACACTGAGGTGCTGGAGTGTGCCTGGAGAAGGGCAATGGAGCTGGTGAAGGGTCTGGAGCACAAGTCTGATGAGGAGCTGGGTTGTGTAGGCTGAGGAGGCCCAGGGGAGACCTTATCACTCTCTGCAAGTACCTGAAAGGAAGGTGTGACCAGGTGGGGGTTGGTCTCTTCTCCAAGTAACAAGTGATAGGACAAGTGGAAATGGCCTCAAGATGCACTGGGGTTTAGATTGGATTTACAAAAAAATTTCCTTTACAGATAGGGTTGTCAAGCCCTGAAACAGGCTCCCTATGGAAGTGGTGGAGTTTAGCATCCTTAGAGGTATTTAGAAGACATGTGGATGTGGCACTTGACATGGTTTAGTAGTGAAGTTGGCAGTGCTAGGTTACCAGTTCGACTCGATGGACATGGTCTTTCCCAACCTAAACAATTCTATGATGTGGGGAGAGGGAGAATTTTGTGAGTGATTCATTAAAAGGGGTATTAATTTATTTTTTCCATTGTAGATGCACCTAAAAATACTCAGATGTCCTTAACACAGTAGTACAGAATGAGATTGATGAGAAAAGTGTGATGGTTGTAATAAGATCCTTTGCATATTTACATTGCTATGATTTCTGATCTTACAGGGGTTCAAACAGTAGAATCGTCTGTATTGTTTAGTATATGGAAATAATATCAGATATTAAATCCTGGAAAAGTGGTGCATTTGCTCCAAAATTTTAACCTGTGAAATGGAATTGTATTTTAAATTGTAAAATGGAATTGCAGGGTCACTGTTACAAGTGAACTCCTTTCCTGTGTCATGTAAAAAGAATTTGGGGCTTTAGAATGAGGAAGGCTGCTTAGCTGACAAAACAGAAGTTGCATTTGGTTATCAAATACTCATGGAGTTTACCAGAAGGTGAAAGTCTGAATCATAGCTCTTGCGGAAAAATAGGATGTGGTGCTCAAGTCTTCTGGAAAATTCGTAATGGAACAGCACACTTAATGTTAGGTTTCACTGTAAAAGACATAAACCGACATTTTTGCTCTGTTAACTGTAAGGTTTAATTTTGCGCTGTTGTCTCTTTTCCATCGATGATAACAGCTAGGAAAAGAGTTAACTTGTTAAAGTTTTTCACAGGGAAAATGACTGTTGATGACTGAAACAGATGACTAAGTATTCTTTTTACCCTCTGAGAGGTAAACAGGCTGTACCAGGATCCTTTACTGTAGGAAGCAGCCCCTTTGACCTGCAGTCACTTTCTGGGCCCACATTGCTCCGTCAGAGGGACTGGCTCTGTGGTCTGGGCTGCTCCATCAACTGAGAGCTGCCAAACCCTGCCCTTCTGTGGGGGACAGATCTGGCATTGTGTCCTGGCTGTGCTTTGCTATGATAAGTCACCACGTGGGTCACCCATCTTGTGGTCCCTCAGATCCTGTGGGTGGTTGAGCTGAGTAACAGCCTGCTTAGTGATATGTCAATTTTTTCCTGCCAGAAAAGCATTGGAGCAGGTGCAATTTATTACTCTGGCTAGGTCTTCGGGTCCTTGCCTGTGATTGCTACTGTGTATATTTTCTGTGTTCATTAAAACCTATTGATCTTTGGAAAGTTTGTGAGATTGATTTCAACTGGGTGTTTTTCAGAGAATTAGTAGTATTTTTAGTAATAAAACTCTCCTGAAGCATCCCTGAGAGAAAGAGTGATGATGTATCGAGGAAATATAAAGTCTCTGTGCCCAAGCTGCAGTTCTGCCCCAAATCCCAAGGTCTCCTTGCACTGGCAAGCACGGCATAGTTCTTCTGTGATGCCCAGGAGCTGTGTCTGGGCCGGGTCCAGCAGCATCTGCACTCCCTGCCCAGGAGAGCCTTGGGGAGCAGAAGGCTCTGCCTGGGGCCACCAGGCTGGCCAGGCACATCTTCCTGGTCTGTGGAAGAGGATGGCTGTGGTGCCATCCTGATCATGCCAGATGATGGTGGGGTTAGCAGTGGCTCTGTGTGGCTGCTGGGCTCTGGTGGGAGGGAGAGACTCCCCACACCTTGGGCTCCATTGCTGATATTTCCCTGGGAGCTGTTTGATATTGCGGTGGTGGCTGGAGATTGGAGTTTAATTTGATAAACCAACAACTGAAGGAAATGTGTTGTAGCCTTGTGTAGCTGTTAAAACAGTGTGCTTCAAAATAGGGAGAGGCTTTTGCATACTTAAGATATCCAGTAAGCAAGGGACATCTCTTAGAGCAGAGTGAAGCTTCAAAAGTTTTGTCAGTATTAGAGAAGTGCAATTGTTCCCTGTTCCCCCATGCACCACTCCTACAGGAGAGATGAAAATGTTAATTCTCAGGTGATCCCTTGTTTGGGAGCTGTTGAACACGTGTGCCTCACACAAACTGTGCTACCTCTGCTTAGGGATATTGCTGGTTCTGGAAGAGAACTGAGTTTCAGGGACTGATTTAAGTGAACACCAAATTTGTTGTATAGAAACAAATAGACATGGAGGGAAATGGATACTGTTAACAAGCAGCAGCATTTGAAACCTCCATGGTATTTATTGCCAAACAATTAGTAAATGTGAATGCTTTGGACTAGTAAACAGGGGTTTTGTTTTAGTAGTGGTGGTGGTATCAGCAGGAGGCTGTTCCTTGTCTTCAATTCCTTCCCTCATTCAATTCTATCTGCCTAGGACCCATTCTGGGAAGATGTAGTTTCATCATATGGGCTGCAATAGGAAGTAGAAGCTGCTCTGGCATCCTCTGGCCTCTCTGGGATAGCAATGCTCTGTGCCTCATTCACCTTCACTCTCCACCTGCTGACCAAGAGTGTGTTCTGCTGGGGAGAGGTGGGAGCCTGCTTGGCCTTCAGCCTCTTTTTGGTCCGCAGCTGAAGTGAGGGAGGCTTTTGTAGCCAGGTGGTTTAGTTCTTCTAAAGAAGGGCTTGAGTATGTGGAAGGGAAAAGGCTCCATGGTGTGCCATAGTAGTATTCCTTGTCTGCTATCACAGGCACCACAGAAGTCATGAGTAATTTTTGTATCATCCCATATTGCCAGTGCTTGGGCTCATATTGCCACTGTCACACTGGTATGCCCCTCATTGCTGTCCTGTGTTGGTTCCTATCTCTTGACACAGACAGATGTGTCACAGGTGGAAATTAGAGTAAAGGTCAGTTGTAACCCCTGAACTGTTCTGAGTGCAGAACTACGTAGCATTAAAAGTTCTGCAGTGGCTACAGCTGAAGCATGGGTTTGTTCACCTGAATGCAGGTAACAGTTACTTCTGGAGGAAGTAGCTTTGCATAGCTGTGCATGGTTTAAGTCACAGTTGTGATCATCTAAGTTATTGGGGGAGAAAACTCTCTCTCTGTGATGCAGAGGACATGTTGTGATTGCTTGCATGTATTACTGTAAAGCATTAAGGAGAAAAGGTGTGATTTGTCCTGCAGCTTTTCCTCTGTGTGTTAAGGGTTTACCCTCACCATAGCTGAGGTCTGTGTACAGCTATCCTTATTTATACTGATTCCTAATGATGGATTTTAATTCCTTTTTGGTAGAAGTCCAATATAAATATACAAATAGATAAATATAAAGAAGGAAGGTTTGTTTGCTTTGCTAAAGTGAGCTGGAGGACTGCCTGTGCTGGAGGGATTTGGGACATCATCTATTACACAGAGCCCTTCTGAGTGCACCCTGGTGCGAGGCAGCCCCCTGCTTACATCGTGCTTCTCCCCAACAGCCTCTGCTTTATGTGAGCAACCCAGCTGGAAAATCAAAACTGAAAAAAAGTCCATTTTGTATGTCTCGTAGGATTGAGCTGAAATAGTTCCAGTGTATTCACTTCTATTTAATTGAAGAGAAAAACGGGGTTTGTTACTAATAGTTAAATTTTTGAGTATGTCTGTGTGTCTGCCGTAATACAGTAATTTGATATAGACAGACATGTAAATATGTACATTCTAATAAATATTCTAATTGAATAATATCAGCTGTCACTTCTGTAGATATGCCTACCAATAGAACATGTAGCACTTTTCTGTTTGATCTGCTTTTCTCAGATGGAATGCAATTATTTGCTTGTATGAAGTGGCCACCAGGGGTCATCAGAATGCTTTTATTTTTATTAACGTCTTTTCTTTAGAAGAATATGTACACTTTGTATTTTCTGGAAACTTTGTTAACCTATCACACAAAAAATCCAAAGTCTTTATGTTACCTGTTCAGCCAAAAATTCATTTAGCTCTTTTTAGCTGAGCTACTTGAAGAGGCAGTAGATAAGGAAAACAGAGTGCACAAGAGTGAGAAGCAAGTCCATAAATACACCAATTACTGCGTGCATTCTTTTCTTGGTAACTTAACTGGTGATAAATACAGTAGTAGTATACTGCTGTAAAAAATGTGTCCCAGGCTGTGATGGTGGAGGCTTCTTATTGCTTTCTGTATGAAATGGTAGTGTTAAGCAAGAGGCCAAGAAAGCCATCCTTTTTTTTGTCTTTGGGATTTAATTTTGAGGAAAGGCTGATGGAAATTTAGTAAGTCTTCACAAATATTGAATACCAAGTAGCCTTCTAGGAAATTCACACTCCTTATGTTTTTAAAGGAGAAAATAGGGCTTCTAGGACCATATTTCTAAGGTAAAATTTACAAGAGCAAATTTACAAGTAGCAGGAATTAAAACTTGCTTTTATCTTTTGCTGCCAAAGTTCAGGAAAAAGTTCAGGCTTCCAACTTTTTTTCCCAGCTGTCAGTGGTAGTGCCTGTGTACTTCTCTGATGAATTCCATTGTGATCCACTGTACTTAGGAGGGTACCACAGTCAACAGTAGAAAGGGATTCAAATTGAATTTTACTTTTTGTTTCTCTCTAGTTTTAGTTGGTGTACTTGGTGAGAATTTTGTCTTGTACGGAAGTGTCTCGTTTGGACAATTCTCACAAGCCACAGAACTTACTAGTGTGTGTTGAAAATGGTGTTTCTTTCCTGGAAATTTCTTTTCTGGATCTGATAAATTCTCTAAAATGAAGTGTTTTGTGAACACTTAGAAAATGCTTTTCATCCATAAATATCACAGTGCTATATGAATGCAGTCTTCCTTGTATCTTCAGAAGTTTCTATTGAATGTTTTTATTGCTATTGTTACATGTATGCATTGCTCTGGAAACCTTCAGAATTCTTTGATTTTAAAATTCAAAATATACAGACCTTAAATATTCAAAAATTGAAAATGTGGTGGTTATATAGCAATTTCTAGGAGATACTAGTGCATTTCCTGTCATTCCCTGTCTTGCACATACATTCATATAGATTCTGACTGCACTTGAAATGAATGTATGTCTGTGTGTGTCTTTTTTGACTTCCTCTTCAAAGCTGATCTTACCAGTGGTCCCTGCTGCATTTAGCAGCATTTGGCCCTTTCTGAAATGAGTGGATGACAAGCTAGGGAGCTTTTGTGTTGCCAATTTCTGCCCAACTCTGAGTGGTTTGGAAGCAGAAGCAAGTGGGATGTGGGTAGTATTGCAGATGCATTTCCCTGTGATGCTGTTAAGAGTTTTTTCTGGTAGCTGTGAGAAAATGAAATAAATGGGTGCAGATGACTAACTCCCCATTTTCAGTGATACACAGGGGATGACCATCAGGGGGCTTTTTATTTTGTCACTTGAACTGTTCTTGATAGATCTGTGTGGAAATTTCAAAGTCTTTAGTCTTGGAAATCTGCAGCTTATTTGGAAGTCTCCTGGGGAGATTTTGCTGTCCTAGGAAAGTGGTGGCTTTGTGTGAAGAACAGGCTCATGATGCAAAGCTTGAAGTTCCAACATTTTTGAGCTGCAAGGGAAAAACAAATGTTTGTAGTGGATATCATCTGATTCTCCTCCCAAAAAGGTGATGTTTTTTCCATTTGAATCAACAACTGTATTGTCTCCTGTATCCATTACTAGGGAGACTTAGCTTGGATTAGTCTTTCTGAAGGAAGTAACTTTGTAAGGCCATAAGAAAGACGTATGATTTGAGTTAGGAAGGATGTTGTGCCCCTGAGAAGATGCTTATTTAACACAAAGGTTGTACGTGGAGATGAGTTGTTAACATGCAGTTGTGTGCAGGCTATTTAAGGAGCTCATTAAAATGATTTTGCTTCATTGTATCCATGATTTCACTGAAAGAATTAATTGTCTGAAAACGGGAATTTTTACTGGAAAAAAAAGGAAACTCTGTTTTCCATGTGTCACATCGTTTACAAGCACTGTAGATTGGGCATTGAATACTTGGAGACAATAAGTGTGACAACTGTGACTGAGAAGTGCTCTGGAAATTGTTTATGCTGGGATTAACATAAAAAAAAAAAAGGTAAAATTATTACTTGTAAATAAACTTTTTTTGTGTTCTTTTGTACGCATCCTTTCCCCTTTTCTTGGCATATGACCAAAAAGCGAAGTAAATAAAATCGTATTGACCATCAAGTTAAGGAACTTTGAAGTTTACTACAGGTTTATCGCTCATTGCTAAATTCCTTGTCCTTTTGATCTTAATTTAAGATTACTACTTTCTCAATTTCATCTGAGGATTAGAACAGTGCAGGTCTTACACTGGAAAGCTTAACTGCACTGTCTCCACCTTTTGGCATAGTAAGACATTATATGCTGTTTTTTTGGATCAGTGGTAAAAAACTAGAACATTCAAATCCAATGTTCTCTATTTTCATCAAAGAAAACAGCTTCTATCCACAAATGACTTATGCTTGTGTATAGAACTGTAGCAGACACTATGTCAATATACAAAAAAGCTTTGTACGTAGAATACAAAAGTGTGTTGGAATCAGGTGAAAAATGGTGGTGGCTGCTCAAGAAGTGCTGTTTTTCTCTTTTATTTTTTGTATGAATTTTCTACTTTACAGATAGTGAGATGGTGCTGAATTGTGATTGTGGGATGTCTTTTAAATTAGTTTAAATATTGAAACAAAAATCCACTATTCTGATGATTTGGAAATCCCAGTGGATTAAAGCGGAGAATATTTAGCTATATTGTTTTATGTGATATAGGCAAAATACTACTTATTATGCACTTGCAATTTAAAAATGTGTGTCTTATACTTTCTGTAAGGATTTGGATAGTTGTCCTATGCAGATGTAACATGCATAACAAACATTCTGCTTTTGAAGATCTTAGAAATATATTTCATTTCTTTTAGATATTTAGAAAATTGTTGAGGGAAAGCACTATGTTTGAGCACGTATTTACACTATAACTATTGAGCTCAGCTTCTTCCAAGCAAAAATTTTGAGGCCACAACAGGTTTCTTTCCAAAACTCAGGAGCTGCACTGTGTTACAAAGATCCTTAAAATGCATTAGGTAATGTATGACTGTCTTCAAGCAAAAGAATTTGTTAACCTGAAGCTAATGTGGCAAATTAATTTTTGGTCATATCCTTTAAGGATCTGTTCAGCTATACTTGATTTATATGAACATTAACAAAAGATTTATGTTACAAAAAGTCAACCCACTTTTGAGTTAGAACAGCTTCATTTTGAACATCGAATATGATGTTAAGAGAGCACTGTTTGACAGAACCAGCTTTTAAACTCTGGAAATATGAGGATTTGACTGCTGTCTGCTTAGCTTGGGATTGATCCTGTGCTGCAGTTTTCTGCTGTGCTGTACCTTGCATTACCATTGACACAGTCTTGGAGTCTACATAAATACATTTTAGATTATTTATGCAATATTTTAAGTGGTTGCGTATTGTTGCACTTTAAGCACTTGTTACTTGTGAAAATGTTTCCAGATGATGCTTTAAAAGATGGAGGTAGCAGGAAACACAAGGAAGTTTATATCTTGCATTGATTTTAGTCTTGTTTGTCCACGGATAAGGTGGTTCAAGAGCTGATCTTCCCCATTCCTATTGCTGTACAAGTTTGGCAGCATTACATTGCTGTCAAAAGGCTTACTTGATCACACAAACAAGTAGGAGTTAAATTTAAGTATATGCTTAAGGTGCCATGGCTTCAGAGGGTTTCTTGTTACATCTAGAGTGTGTTCTTAGATTAGGTTAATAAAATTCCACATGCTAATTCTTTGCTTGTGATGATGGTCCCTCTGCCAGACTAAGGCTTGATCCAAGATTAATTTTGCAAAAAGAAGCCCATTTGACCTTTTGTGATCACTAGGACTGTCCAGACTTTGAGTGCTGTTGATGCCTTCTCCAATGCATTGATTCTTCTATTACAATACCAGCTGCAGGATATCCCTTAATTAGTGTGGTGGCTTTACTGAGAGCAGAAGGGAATTGGTTTAGGCAGACAGAGGATTAGGACTGCCCTGGCTTATGACCAGCTTGTGCTTTGCCATTGTCCTGGTACTCTGTGGCAAATGTGGAAAGGAGGTTATGGGAGAGAAGCTTACAGCAGAGGAAGCACTACAGGCTCTTTTTATCTAGAGGCAGCTAATGGTGTGCTGAATGCCTTTTTTGAGTAGTGATAGCCATTCCTGCAATATATCCGTGCAGGAAGGAGTCCACAGCTGCATTTGGGTGTGAGGCACTACTCTGCCATCAAGGAGGCTGAGCTATGTGTTATTGAAATTGTGTTAGAGGCACGGCAGCATGCTCTGGGCAAAGGCTGTGGCAGGAGGAAGCAGAGACATGGTTCAGTGCTCCAGGTCTTGTGTGGGAGAGTGTTGCGGTGCATCTAAGGNCCAGTGCTTCCAGGTCTTGTGTGGGAGAGAGCTGAGAACTGAGCAGAACTCAGCAAACTGCTGATCATGGTCCCAGCAAAGAGTAGTGATAGTAGCCATTAAATGTCTTATCAGAAGATGCGCTCTTGTCCTACAGGCAGCTTTAAAAGAGAGATAAAAGAAATTAGAGGCTATTTAATTCCATGGATTAATTAATATAGGGGCAGTTTTATTGAAACAGCAGCAACTGCCTCATAGTTGTTTTCTGTCATAGAGAATACTTTCTAGGTTTTAGTTTCAGACTCCCATGCAGTGATATTTTGACACAGATTATATGGAAGTGGATGGAGGCAAATATAACTTTAGGAAAGGTATGCAGGGTTAGACTATTTTCATGGAAAATGATGTGTGGTAGTGATGAAGTTGGTAAAGGTATATCATTACCACACGTTGCCACAGGTAGTCTGCTGTGCAGCTGGAGAGAAATTGCCTTGATAATGCTTACTGGTTGTGGGGGTAGGTGTGAGGCTGTTGACTTCTTTAGGAGAACTGCTTGCAAATGGAACAGAGTGCAGTCCCAGTCTGCATACTAAAAGTTTGTCATGAAATGAAGGCAGAGATGAGGAATTAGGCAAGAAGTCTGGGGTGTAAGGCATCTTAGCATATTTGTATTAAACGTGTGATTATTTTAATTTCATACTGAAGTTATTGGCAGCACCTATGAGGTTTATGCTTTGCATTTTTTACTTTCTAGCAGCTAGTTTGCAGTTCTTACTACAAACAGCCTTCAAAGATAAAATAGAGGGATACATTTTTTTTCCTAAGCACTACAAAAATCCATAACTGATGCAGTTGAGTGGGAGATAAGGTTGGACACCAGAGCTAGGATTGTGATCTGAGCACAGAGAAGGATGAACTTCTATTGGAGAGTTACTGAACAAATGTTGAGAAACGAGGATAAACCTGCAGAGACTGTGTGCAGATAATCAACCATCTTTTTTAGGTGTGTGAGTGGTCAGTGCAGATGAGCTGAATTTCCAGAGGCGTGGCAGAAAAGACCACATTCTTGTTGGAGAAACCTCTAATTATCCTGATACAGCTTTTGATAGTGGAAATGTTCAATGCCATTATTAGTTCACTACTGGACAAGTTTTCTGATAAATCTTATGATCTGAGAGGAAAGTATCCGATAAAGAAGATGGAGAATTGGTTTGAGATGGAGAATTGTCTTGTACATCAAAGGAACAACTGCTGCTCTTCCCCAGGCCATACGAAGGAAGAGTGATGGGGTCTTGGTGGCGGGCTGGGAATCTGCTGTAGATGTGCAGCAAGGCAAAGGGCCCACGGCTGCTTGTTTAAGGATGGACTTGTGACACTCGTCACTGAAGTAACTTGATATTTTGTATTGTATAAATAAAGCTGTACTGCAGTTAAACTACGTAATTTTCATCTGATCTTTTTTTTCTGTATCCCAAACAGTGCTCATAACCTTTTCTGGGTATGCTTGCACTTCAAAGGCTTCATCTGGTCCTGCTATTAATTGCTGTAGTGTTTTTGAACATACTAACAGCGTGCTGACTTATACCAGCTGAGAATATAGCCCTGACTGTTTTCCTTCTGACTAATTGTGATAAGTTTCTATTGCGGTTTTGTGAGCAAAGAAAAATAGTAGTGCATAAGAATAAGAAAGCTACATTTAGGGGACAATATCAGGATCCTCCAGAGGGCTCTTGTGATCTAGAAGTGGTTATGCTCTTGTTATTTAGGTATAGCTAGCTTGGGTTCGGTCAGTGCTTCAGTTCAATGAGAGACTTACAGTTGAAAAACTGTGCAATGTATGCAACAACTGTGCACTCAATTCTTTAGGGGCCTCCCATAAATTATTCTTAAGCAGAAAACCATTTTTTTACTTCCATGGGTAATAAGTTCAACTGATTTGAATTTATTTTCTCAGTTTAATACTTTCCTACTTTGTCCTCAAAATTTGGCATAATTATTTTTTTTACCATGTACTTGAATAGTGTTTTGTACCCTACGTTATCTGTGTCAACATTGCAATTACTTAATCTTGTCAGGAGGTACTTACAATTGTGGTCATGGCCTCATTCAATGGGTAACTGAACAAAAAACTGAATACTTGGATCTGCAGCAAATTGATGTTTAAATCATAGTGTAAAACACATAGATAAACATTTAGTATTTAATCATCTGTTAAAATGAAATGCATTTTCAATTCTCAGTCGCTTCATATCAAAATGAAAAGGTAATAAATGTCAAGATTTGATTTCCCATCCCCATTCCTCTTATAAACTGTGTTGGTAGCATCAGTTTTCTAGTGGCAGTGTCTTCTTGGGAGCAGGAGGGTCACAATGGGCAGTTGAGCAAAAGCTTTTGGAAACTGGACTTGAATGGTTAGAGATTGTGCTGGGTCTCAAAGGTGCTCCCCTTCTCTGGGCTGTTATTTCATGACATTTTGTTTCTCCTCCATCCTCCTCCATTGAGAAACGCTGTTTTAGAGGATATTTTAGGAATGATGGGAAATTATACTTGCAGCATATTCTTTTAGAATATGTTCTATTTGTGTTTTCCCTCTTTCTCTTTTGCAGGTAATCTAAGCAGAGGAAGGAAAGCAAACTGCATACTTAAAATATTTAACATTTATGTTGGCTTTGTTTTGCTGCTTGTTGCAGTCATGATTATTTCTCCTGGGAACTT
The DNA here is from genome assembly GCA_013397245.1 of Thryothorus ludovicianus. NCBI lineage: Eukaryota > Metazoa > Chordata > Aves > Passeriformes > Certhiidae > Thryothorus > Thryothorus ludovicianus. Next base: position 68,211 of record VZTB01010136.1, read on the forward strand.
TGAAATTTGGGAAGCTGGTTTTCTGTTTCAGAAAAAGTTAGATATTCTGTGACCAGTTCCATGAAAATTGTTAGTATTTTGTGTCCTAAGTGTACTTCCAGAAGCAAAGGTCATGTTTGTCTGCCCAACTTTAAAGCATGTAGAAGATTACTTGAGTACATAAAAACTATGGGAGCTAAATGTTTGCTCACATGGTGCTCATCACTGTGAGAGCTCTGTAACTAGAAGGTGGTTTAGATACCATGGTGAAACTGTCGCCCCATATCTTTCATTGTGTCTTTCTTCCTGCCATGATCTTAATTTTCTGTTGTATGGGGTTTTTAAAATTGGATTCTTTTCACCTTTTAGTTTGCATAAAAGATTAATAATAACTCTTTTGTTTTGTAGGTGCTAAACCAAATGATTTACAATTGGTAATATCACTGTTAAGAATGGATGGGGAGGAAAATAAGAAGAGAGATGATGTTGATGAGAATTTACAAGTTGAATTGACAGAAGAATCCCCAAGAAATACATCAGCAGAAAATGCTGGATGTGACTCTTCATCTCAGCAGAAAACAAGGCTTACATCAGATGAAGTGTTCAGGGACCTTAAAAAGAAAGAAAATGAGAATGGAACAAACAAAACAGCACTGTCAGATTCACCAAATCTGATTGTTGTTGAAGCAGAGAAATCTGAAAATGTCTGCAGGAAAAGAAAGCAGAGTTCTTCAGAAGACATGAAAGATAGTAGAAGGAAATTGCAAAAAGTTTTAGCTGGAGAAGCATGTGGTATGATAGCTGGAGCTGTAAAGAAGGAAGGAGTCACTAGTTGTCCTGATAATGACATATTTAATTCTGATATCCTGTGCCTACGTTATGATTTCAGATGTGCTGCTGATGATACCATATTGAAAATTCACAAGGAAAATAAGCATTCACAAGAGGTATCAGCTGCTGTTCCTGATAAATTATATTCCTCAGAAGAAATCAGTGTTGTCTGTACAGCTGGAAACAAGGACCCTGAAGGCAAAATGAGTGACCAGTGTTTACCTTCCTGCTCTGATAAGGAAAAACATAAACAAGAAAGCCTCTCTAAACCATCCAAAGAGCAAACACGCCCTCCTTGTATTTGCATAGGTGAGTGTAGTTCAATGTCACATATGCGTGTTAAGCAAGATCATGAGAAATCCAAGATATTTTCTTGTGATCTTTGTGGTTTTCAGAGTGCTGAAGAGAGTCTCCTAAATTCTCATTTCCTTGGCAAGACTCACCTTCGACGCCAAAACCTTGCTGCACGGGGAGGATTTGTACAGATATTGACAAAAAAATCCTTTAAGAACCAACAATCCACTGCAACCAAAGAGAGGAATGTCAGAGCAAAACCTGGGACCAATAAACTAAGGGCAAGAACTGCTGATGCAAAAGAATTAAGTGTTTGCAGTGCACTGAAGGGCTCAAAAGTAAGCTTGTCTAAACAAAATAATGGCAGTGAACTTGTTGAAATTATACCATCTTCAAATACTCCCACTGAAAAAAGAGATACCATGACAGAAGAAACGTTGCTTTTTTCTGGTACAGAAGGAAATGATAAAGCTCATACTGAAAAACTAGAAATACCGGGGCCATCAGAAAATATCTTGCAGAAAACAGAATCCATTTCAACTACCAAAAAGCTGCTTAGCAGTTTACGAAGGACAAGGAGATTTGATAAACTGAAACACAAAAGAAATGTTTTCTTGTTAAGGTTTTCGTTTGGACAGAGTAGGTCTTCTAGATTAAAAAGGCAGGTTAAAAGAAGATACAGCTTGTTGGGGAATAGTAAGAGACCCAAATCTGAAACTCAGAGAGTACATGTGAAGCCTATCTCCAGCACACAGCTTAAACATGATGAATCAAGCCCCGTGTCACATACAGAACTAGAAACAGATGCTAATAGTAATTGCAATACTGCTGCAGAAATACAAGCTCTTACTGAATATAAGCCAAATTCCCCTTCTTCTAGCACTGCAGATGCTAAGGATTCTGAAGTTACTCTTACTGCTGATGATGGTGCTCTTCATACTTGTGTGGATTGTGGTCATGTTTTTCATGACCGAGAAAGTTTGGAAACTCATGTTGCAAAGCTTCATACAAAAAGGATCCAGTTTCATTGTCAGATGTGCAGCTATTCCTCTGGAGTCAGGGAAGACATGATGCAACACTGTCAGGACAGTAAACACCAGATGGGTGATTGTAGCTTTAATTGTCAGCTGTGTTCATTTACCAGCTTGAATGTGGTCAGCCTTCAAAGCCATATGAGTGAAATGCATAATATGTCCCATAGTTGTCCAGCTTGCATTCTTTTTTTTCAATTGGAAGAAGAGCTGATAAATCATCAAAAAAATGAGAAACATGATGGTTCCTTATTTCAGCAGGCTACTCCGTTGAGTAACAGTGATCAGACCTTGCAAGTGGTACCTTACAGTGACTCAGTATTGAACAATAGCCAAGGACTTGCAAAGGAAGTGGAAGTGTCAATGCAAGCAAGAACTCCAGACTCTTCCTTCATAAATCATAGAAATGAACTGAAGCATTGTATTCTGAATAAAACCCAATTTCAATGTAAAAAGTGTTTTTATAAGACAAGATCTTCCACAGTTCTTACAAGACACATAAAACTCCGACATGCACAAGAGTATCACTTCCTTTGCAAAGCATGTAATCTCTACTCACTGAGTAAGGAAGGAATGGAGAAACATATCAAAAGAAGCAAGCATCTTGAAAATGCCAGGAAAAACAACATTGGACTACGTTTTGAAGAATGTATTGTAAAGGTTTGTGTTGGTGTTGGTGGCATTAAATCAGTGGTGGATACTTCTGTTTCTGGGAGTGGAAATACAGAGTTGGATAAAGAAATTATACATGTTTCGTCCTCTTCTGTGGATAACATATCAAGAAATAAGGAGTTTGTTGCACTTGACCAAAGGATTGGTGAAAATGAATTGGTTTTAGCTGATGCATCCAGGGGAGGGAAGCCTAGAGGTGCTATTTCTAGGACATGTACCCATTGTGGCCTTTTGGCCTCCAGTGTTACGAATTTGACCGTTCACATCAGACGAAAGCACAGTCATCAGTACAGCTATTTGTGTAAGGTTTGCAATTACTACACTGTCACCAAAGGAGACATGGAACGTCACTGTGCAACCAAAAAACACAAAAGCCGTGTGGAAATAGAAGGATGTGGGAAACAGAACTCGGAGATCATCGTTAGCCCTGAAGGAGGTAATTTTGAATGCATGAGCAAGAAGATTAACAGCCCCATGAATGCCTTGCCTGAACACGCTGAAGATGGTGGTCAGTCATCAGATTTGGAAAATTCTGTCTTAGGCAATCAGGAAGTTGAGCGAGGAGATGCTGAGTTAAAAGCTGCAAATTCCAATAGGCTGCCAGATTTACAGCCTGCTAGGAATGCATTGAATATAAACCAACGTGTGTTGCTGGAACCAGTGAGGGTTGCTCAAGACTGTGAACCAGGCTTCCAGAGAAGAGCCATGGGTGCAAACGACAATAAGTGTGTACACTGCAGCTTCATTGCTCATTCTGCTGCTTCTTTAGAGCTGCATGTGAAGCGAAAACATACAAAACAATTTGAATACTACTGCATGGCTTGTGACTACTATGCTGTTACTCGCAGAGAGATGATAAGGCATGCAGCAACAGAGAAACACAAAATTAGAAGAGAATCTTACGTTTATTCTTCTGGGGAGGAAGCAAATACAGCCAGTATCACTAAAGAAGGCACTGCTTTGCCTCAAGAGGAGCACCATCACAGTACAGGAGAATCAAAAGCTATTTTAGATGAAACAAAGTGTGCCAATGATGCATCAGAAGGTAATCATATGAATAAAAGCTTTACCGACTGTACTGCCTTAAATGAAAATACATCTCCAGGAATCTCTAAAGATGTCAGTTCCCAAAATGCAGTAGGAGATGAACTTGATAAGGAGTCTAAAAATGGAGGAGAAAACCCTTTTTGTGAAGGATTCGAGCAAACTCCTCAGAAAGATAAAGTTGCTGAACTCGTCAAGGAAGTATCAGTTAAAGAGACAGGTGCTTGTGAGGTACAGAAAAGTAAGTACGGTCAGGAGGTGCTCAACTCAGATGATGATTGCACTGTGGAAAATCAAAATAGATCGAGCAACACAAATTTCAATTCAGAAAAAGATGTGGAGAGCTTGGAAGAAAATACTGAAAACCCAGAAGCAGAGTGTAGAGACAAAGACAGTCTCAAAAAAAAATCACTGAAGAAAAATAACCCACTTATGCTAAGTCTTCCAGAAACAAGTAGTGCAGTAGAGCAATCAAATTTTGCTGGAAACACTGGAGAAACAGTACAAAATAGACATAGTTTAGATGGTAACAGAAGTTTCAAAGAGGATCCTACTGGGGAGGAGGAAGAAGCCCTTATGGAAGCACAACATGAAGCTGAAGTAACTATAAATAACAATGTTTGGGAGGCAGATGGCTCAACAGCTGAGGGCACGCAAGAAAGTAGTAATGAGGCTTTAGGAACAGTTATCAGTGCTGATGATAAAGGAAAGGCAATGCAAAATGTTGGCAAGTTTGATTCTTCTATAGTGAGGTTAAAAAGTAATCAAGACGGGGAGGCCACTGACCATTCTGCAGAAGGACAGATGTCAGGGTCACAGAAAGCTAGTGAGCTCGCAGTGAAAGCAGACACTTCAACAAGTGGTGGGAAAAAGAAGAAGTCAGAAGGAATTTCCCTTGGGGAATCGACACGTATTCGCTGCGATGACTGTGGTTTTCTAGCAGATGGTTTGAGCGGACTAAATGTTCACATAGCCATGAAGCATCCTTCAAAAGAAAAGCATTTTCATTGCTTACTCTGTGGAAAATCATTTTACACAGAAAGCAACCTTCACCAGCACTTGGCCAGTGCTGGGCACATGCGAAATGAGCAGGCGAGCGTGGAGGAGCTGCCCGAAGGAGGCGCAACCTTCAAGTGTTTGAAGTGCACGGAGCCCTTCGATTCAGAGCAGAGCTTGTTCCTCCACATCAAAGAGCAACATGAAGAGCTGCTGCGGGAAGTCAATAAATACATTGTTGAAGACACTGAGCAGATAAACAGGGAGAGGGAGGAGAACCAAGGCAATGTCTGCAAGTATTGTGGGAAGATGTGTAGAAGTAGCAATTCCATGGCCTTCCTAGCTCACATCCGTACCCACACAGGTATGGAAATGCTGTCGTTGCAATTGGTCTCTTTCAAACAGAGTGAATTGTACTGTTGGTCTTTTTCTGCTTGTTAAGCCCTTTAATATTTCATATGAACTGGCATTTGTATCCCCTGATGAGCCCCTGATGAAATACAAAATTATCTAAAAGAGTATAAAAATACAGCGATCAAAGGGCAGAAAATGTAAGAACATTTCAAGTACAGTCACCCTTCTGCTTTTTGTTTCGTATAGGGAGATTTTCTTCCTTTTAATCTAAATTGTAACCATTGATTGGTTCTTATATTTATATAATGAAGCAGTGGTGGTTTGAGAGAACAATTAGCTGTTCTTTCTAACTTCCTCTTCTGTGCAGTTGTTTAATATCCAAATTATTGTTTGATTTCAATTAAGTGAAACTTTCAGGATTACATAATGCTTCAGAATAGGCATTTGATAGGACATCATTCCTAAATAAAAACCAATAAGAAACAACAAGAGGTTTCTGTAGAAATAAGTTCTGCTGGTTGGAATTGGTCAGCCTTTTTGGAAGGTGGCATGCAATGGTGATGTGTTGCACAGGGATGTAGCATCTGATTTAGTTTCTGTGCTGATCACACTTTAAATTCATTTTTATGTTTAATTTTAAGTGGAAAATTTAAAAACATTTCTGTGGAAAAATGCATAAGCTGCAGTTCTAAATTTATGTAAAAATTCACTGCGATGTTTCTATAAACCTGCCATACATTCTTTATTTTAAATAGACAGCTTTTCTAAATCACTGAGCTCTGCTTAGACAAGTGGTGTCTCCATGGTTGAATTTATGAGTGGATTTGAATAATAAATTCACATTTCAATGAACATATTTTCATTAAAACTGTAAGGTTTATTTTACTGTACTTTTAAATAATGGCTTATTATGGAAGCTATAGTTTAAATTCATGCAGTATTTGAAACTTAGTGCATGGTTACAAGGAAGAGAACAAAAAGGTAAGAAAAAAGAAGCATAAAAGAATGGTAATTCCTGGCATAATCCTAAAATAGTTTTGTAAGTTTTTTTTCTATGAAAAGGCAGGGGCGTGACTGGACAACAAATCCTAAAAATTAATCTTGGGGAACAGGGACATTGTATTTCAAACCTTTCAGAGTATTTTACTATAACTGCAGTATTCATGTATACCAATAACTCACATACTTAATACTTTCAGCATTACTTCTGTCCTGTCAATAGCGTAGTTATCTGTATTGCTTCAGCTAATATCCAGCTTCGAATGCAGTGTTAAGTCTTTAGAGGGATGCTCATGTTCACATGGTCAGAACAGCTGTATAAGCCCTTAATATGCCCTCTTACGGCAGATAAAACTGAATAAAACTAAGGGGGAGGATGCTAATGGAGCTCTCTTTAGAATTCTTTATGCAACTGTCTGGTCAAGACATGTTGCTTATAATTGATGTGTCCATTACTTGAATTCTCTTGTAATTATAGTCAATAAGTCTTGTAAATGTGTTAAAGCTCACTAAAAGCATACAAATTCAAGAACAGAGTAAGGCTAATAATTTAAAATAATCAATGTAGGCATTTCAGCACTTAATTTCCCTTGTGTGTTGATAGCTGATCATTCTTAATCCATTAAGATTTATTTAGTCGTTTACAATGCAAAATAGGTTTGCACTGGTCACTTGTGCCATTTGAAAATGTCCACCAGGTTAAGTGCAGAATGTAGTCCATTAGTCTTCCTTGACTATATGTATTAATTGCATTTAAAATCAAGTTAATGTGGATGTGAAAGTGAGGTAACTATCAATATATGACAAAGCAACCCTACTTACATAAGTTACATCATTGATTGTAACATTTAGTAAAAGTTAGTGTACTTTTTAACATCTTCTGTGTAGGTCTTATCATGGAGTATATTTTTACTGTGCTTTTGGAGAGCACTAAATATGCAAAGCAGTGAAAGAATACATTTAATTTTGCAAGTCATTTTTTGGTGCAGAAGTATAGAAGGGTTACAGAATAGAGTTTTATCTGCCCTCTTTCTCACTGCAACTTTAAATGAAATGTTTTTCTTACACTTTGCTTATTCACATAAATAGTAATATGGAGACTTTTATTAATACTTAATGGGAAGAAGGCTTTCTCTTCCAATCTGTATTTTCCTGCTCATGGTTTTATTGTTATAGAACATTTTCTTCCCATCTATATCACAGTGGATGCAGTTTAATAATAAACAAATATGTTTAGGTTATTTGGACTGGTGGCAGAAGGAAATAACCTATTGCACCAACTTGTATGTCCACTTCTTGTAACATTGGTGAGGCTGAAGTCCACCATCTCACCTGTCCCTGGGTGGCAACAGGTACATAAGAGCACAGCCACACATTTTCCCATTTATTGTTCTTATTATATGCTTTTAAAAAAGTCTTTCATCAGCATCCTGATGTTCATAAATAGGTTTTTATACATATATATGTACATGTAACCATCACTGGCTCCTTTCCTTTTTTTAATTGAGTAATCAGTGTTGATTTGGGGTGGTGGAGGGAAGGGAAGGGAAAGCTGCAGAAAGATACAACTAATAATTTCCATTAATAGAAAAATAATGTTTCAAAATATCATTAAATAATGTAGGAGATTTTCACATTGCAAATGAAATGAAAGCTTTGCTATAGAGGACCTAACAAGTAAGTCCATCACATGCTGACAAGTGAAAATGAGGAAGTGTAAAGAAAAATAAAAGGAGTAGTAGAGGTGGAAGACTTTTTAGTTTGCAATTGATGGAGGTCCCATAAACTTAATTAACAATCAACATCTGAGGAAAAATCACCTGCAACCACATCATCTTTGTTTCTTTTCTCATCAGACTTCTCAGTTAATGGCAGCTGTGCCCAATGCAAGTATGCTTTACTGCTCCCTGTGTCCTAAACATGGGAGGAAATGGTGTGATGGCATTTCATATGGCTCTGCTCACTTTGGGCCTGAGCAAGGAACACAGCAATGCCTGCAGGTGCAGCAGATGTTGCCTTTGGCTGGCCTAAAGCTGTGACAGTGAATTTTTTCTTATGGCTTTGGGTCTGAATTGTCCTAATTTAAAGCAAGGATTATGAACTCAAGTCTTTTACGAGACGGTAGAATGGTTTATGTCTGTCTGACCTGAACTCATAAATTTAGTCTTATTTTCAATTTGGTGTGGTGGTTTTGTTTTTTGTTTGTTTTGTTGTTGTTGATCTGGTTTTGTTTTGTTTGTTGTTGGTTGATTTGTTTGGTGTTCCCCCAATTGTTAAAAGCCTTATTGTTTCCTGATACCATCAGAAAATGTAGGTTTGTTTCCATGCCATACCTTGTGGGTAAAGTAGTTTGGTGGATTTTTTTACTTTTTTTGGCTTTTTCTGCATATTTTTTTTTGAGTCATTTGGTTGAAAAGATGATATAGTCAAAGCATTTTTCTTTTTTTTTTCTGAGAACTTAAAGCCAGATGTGAATCCAGTAGTACCACAGATTAAAACAGCGTAAGAGAGCCACTGAACCTGGTAATAAGTATGGCTAAGAAATGGTTAAATGTTTTACATTGTTTCAGACAGCTTTATGGCAAATACAATTTTTTTTTTCTACTATTAATTTAAATCTTAGTCTAATGTCTTCATTTTTAGTATAAAATTTTGTTTTGTTCCGTCCAAGAACATACTGGAACAAATTTGGCACCAGCAACCTAAAAGGGAGATACACTGCTTTTGTTTCAGGTGATAAGTACTGACTGGAGCCTGCCAGCACTTGAATTTTCATGGAGTTTAAATGGAGATGTTAACAGATATTCAGCTCTGGATCTGAGAAAAAAAATCAAAACCCCTCAAGGCCTCAGTGATTTTTGGATGAGAGCAGTCAACAGAATAATACATTTCTGTATTGTCAGCACACTGTAGTCACGATTGGTCTGAACTCGAGTTCTTCACAAAGGAGTCATGTAAATGGAAAACAGCAAAGGTCTTGTATGGGAGCCCTGTGGGACACCTGCAGTAACAGAATGAGGAACGAATTTACAATTTAATCAGTAGGAGAGAAACTGAGGGAACATAGGGTAGAATCCACATGGTATTTGAATTCTATGAGAAAAAAGAGCAGTATAAACACCAATAGATTTAAAAAAAAAATCCTCTTCACCTGTGGCCTTGTTATTAATTGTCCAGCTAAAGATCATAAGTTAAAACATCAACTTTTAGTGGTCACTTAATGCAAAGATAAGGGTTTTTTTTTATTTGCCCTGGTATCTTTGTAGAATGCAGTGTTGATTTGAAATGTCACCAAATTAATGATTAATTCAGATTTATCAGGATCATTTAAATAAACTGGTTTTTTTTTTCAGTGTGATGGATGGAATGTGATTGCTGTGAGCGTCAGTCTGAACCTACTTTTGACATTTAAACATATAAAACTGACTGAATATAACCATTGAGGTGCTAAATATATTTTACATCTACTTCCAACAGTAGAAATGGAAGTATTAAGAGATCTGGCTTCATTGTCATTGAACTGTGAAATATTCAACCTTGTCTGCCCGTGCTTAGTACTGTTGACTTTTATTTCGGTTAGAAGATTAAAATTAAATGCTTCATTTTTCGTTAGCTTTTGGGAATTAAATTGAAATTTAAGACTCTAAAAATTTTTACTAAGATCCTCAATTTCACCAGTGGGTTGTTGGAGGATATTCTGTTTTCAAGGGCAAAGCAAAAAGGTTCATTGATTGAGTATGATATAGTGCAACATTTTTTTTATCAGAGCTCTTTATGTATATTTATTAAAGATCTCATATTTCATATTATGCTTAACTGTATTGGAAGAAGTAGTTCACAAAACATATACTAAATGTAATATGGAGAATCTTTGACCATATTGTACTTACTTTTAACAGCAATTCTGTGATTTTGATTTATTGATTTAAGGATTTAGTGGTCCGAAAATTGGAAAGTGCTTCTTGAATGATGTTGCTGCATAATAACCTGGGGACTGACATGTGCCCAATTTAACTATGTCAGTAAAAAAGATAGTTTTTCCATCTTGAGAGATGATCACTGTTAATTAAGATAGACAAATAATTTGACTTTTTGCTGAACTGATGTGGTACAAGAAATAGGTTGATACTTTTTCCTTGGAGAAATAATTTCAGAGTTCTTTGGTCTGCAGCAGACATTTAATATTAAAGTTTGTTCTTGAAATAAATAATAGCCAAAATGTCAATACTTCTGGTTTGCAGAATAATCATAAATTCTTGACCATAAAACAGTCATAAAGGCATAATATTTTATCCACTGTATATTCATACATTGCATGCCATTACAATAGCTAGGTGATGAATCATTTGCTGTGTGTGACAGAACAAATCTGAAATACCAATGCTAATGTGAAATCTATTCAAAGTTGGAAGACTTGTAATATTATTTTACTTTAAAAATATTTGCTAAAAAAAAAAAGAGTACATTTTACAGTTTAAACCAATACCAAGGCACTTTAAGACCATTACCTGAGTTTCAGCATTTGGCCATTGGGAAAGGTGTAGGACGACTTTTGCCATCTTGTTGAAATGTTATCTGCCCATTATATTTTCTTCTCGTTTTATTGTAATTTGTGGATTTTTAATGACAAGGAAAATACCAGATTAAAAGTTAAGAGAGTATTTTCTGTGATCTTGAACTTGAGGAAACTTTAATGAGTAGTGTATAGAATATAATGTATAGAATATACTGTCTGTTTCCTGGGAGTTACAAATTTATGTGCAAGACACTTTTTTTTATTAGGCAAAAATCTCAGACAGGTTAAATGTGGGATAGGTTTTTAAAAGGTTATTTTTCCTCAGGAATTTTTATTTCTTTAACTGTGGGTGATATTTTATTCTAATTCAACTCATATCTTATGCTAAATTTTACTTAGGATCAAAGCCATTCAAGTGCAAGATATGCCACTTTGCAACAGCTCAGCTTGGAGATGCCAGAAACCATGTCAAGAGGCACCTTGGGATGAGGGAATACAAGTGTCATGTCTGTGGGTGAGTAAATTGAAACAGTCTCCACCATGGTTAACCAGGAGAAGAGCACAGAATATGCATTGTTTCAGAATTGAAAACCGTGATGTGAGCAAGAGTGGCTAAAATTATGCATGCATATCCTCCTTTCCATTGTTATGGTAAATTCCTTAAATACAGTTATGACATTCTTTTCCCACTTCTAATCCTGCACTGAAGATGAGCAATTTTATGGGCTACAAGGTCAATTTGAACCTGTAATCTGTAAATTGACTAAATTATAGGATGTTCATTCACATTGCCAGGGAGAACTGTAAATTCCATTTAAAGGCATAAAAAATATATAATATAGACTTTACTGTGTGGGGTTTTTTCTTTTGCTATACTGTTATAATTTTAGTACCATTAACAGATTTCTGGACTCCATTAGGGTTTTCATTCTTTATGAAAACAAAACAGAAGACAGATTTTTCAAACAAACGGATCTAAAATATTGCAGGCATAAGACTTCTAAAATAAATTGAAGTCTTTTATGTGTGCTTGTGTTCCTGTTTGCTACCCAAAAGATCTTGTTTTTCTTTTAACAATCGTTTTTTCCTTAGAAGGATCGTTCGTAATGTTTAATTGTCCTTCAAATGTGTTGCATTTAATAGGAGGCATTGAGACTCCTTAATGCAAAACTAATTAATTTAGCAGAAATGTTTAAAAGGTTTTAAAATGCCATGGCATATATGGTACATCATAGGACATTCAAAGTTGGATTTTAATGCCCTAGTTCTGATTAAAAATATATTTTAATGTTATTATGCTGAAGAAATTAACTAATATATGCATCATATAAAAACATTTTACGCAAACCTATGTAACCTGCTATAGCAGTCTTATGGCTAACGTGTAGAGGAGGACAGGTTCAATTAGATGGTGCAGTGCACACATGCATGGTGTGGTGTGATGTTGGGGATAATACTCAGCAGGAGGAGGTTTTTTAGCCTTAGTGTACCAATCTACTGCAGGACAAAGTGAGTTACACATTTTAGAAGACAAGTGAATCTTCAGCTGAAGATGCAGCTGAGTGATTTTCACTGATTCATCTCTCTGTTTTTCAAATAATTTTGCATGCGGCATTATGTGGTACTTTGGATGGGTTTACTCACTTAAGAAAATTAATTGCTGACTTCTTGAAATGAGAAATAAAAATGTATGAGCCTAATTCTTAACTCCACTGTATATCAGTAGTAGAATAACTTGTGCGACTCCTTATTTTGAAGTATAGTTAAAATGAACATGGTAGGGGATTTTATATTGTTTTAACAATCTTATTTGCTGTCTTCTGCTTTATCAATTGCCAAGAATTTGACCTGGAAGATAGCTAAAAACTACAGATCCACAGAAGTGTTTAGCAAAGGCTAAACTCTCTTCCTAAGAAGTTGTCAATAAACTTGCCATTGGTTGTTTGTTCAATTCACTTTAACTTAAACTGAAAAATCGTCACATTATTTAACTATTTCCTTTGGGAGGAAAAATAAAAAAAAATACAAGCCAGTTAATACAGTATCTTTTGCAAAAAAAGAAGAGGATTAAAATTTTTAGGATTTGGCATAGTACCTCATTTTTTCAAAAACTCATTCCATCACTTCAGAATTGACACATCTGACAAAACCTGTCTCAGAAATTGCACAACTCTCAGCTAGGATTCACAATAGATATGCAAGAGAGAGAGCAAAACGTGTATGAATGATTTAAACTTTGCATTGAAATGGTAGTCACTTTCCTAAGCTGATTGCTTATTCTATGGTGCTGACATGTCATACCTGGTAGCCAGGCAGGTACTTATTTCCATTTTTTGTATTGTTAATTTTCACCAACAACACGGAGCTGTGCTATTTAGATATGGCAAAATAACCTGTGAAGAGACATACACTGCAATACCTCATGCTTACAAAAATCTGATTTGTATCTCTGTTCAAATAACCATCACATTTCACTTAATGTGAACCAAAAATGTATTTTAACTATCATATACTAACACTGATTTATTTGGAAAAGACAGTTTTGCACTTTTATAGCTAACAATTCTGAAGAATTGATCAGGATTTGAAAGAGGAATGACAAGAGCAGTTTGAACCATAGTTCATGAACATGCCATCTTCTATGTGGAAGAGGAGAAATAAGTGTTAATATCTTGTGCTCTATTTGTGCTCTTTTAATTGAAAGGACTGGGTAGCGTGTTGGTTAAAAAAATAAAGTAGCAACATAAAAAAAGATAAAATTGCTAGGATTGGCTATCGGATTAGTGGCACTATAGAGCATTGGTACATTAACACCACTGACAATGTCAATTCATTATCATTGATGGCTAAATAATCTTAGAAATGCTCAGTGGACCTATTAGTTCCTGAACATAAGCAGCTCATGCTGCATTTCTTCATTAGCTTTAATTGCTATAAATTTTACCTTTTTAAAAATCATGCTTTAAAAGGTGAAGTGATCTTTCAGGAACATTAACTCTGTAATTTTGTCACAAACAGAAGGTCCTGCACTATGTTTTCTTTTCTAAAGTAGTTAATATTCTATCCTCTGACTTTTAGATTCTCAGTAATAAGCCCTCTGCTAGTTGTGAGGATAAATTGTGTTTCAAAAGCTTTTGAATCTGCTTGGGCACTTTTTAAAGGTGAAATGTCAGTGCAACATCATGGTGTGGTCTCAAAATACCATGTTTTTTAAAGACAAATTATTTCAAATTTTTTGTCTTAAAAAAAGAAAGGCCAAAAGCATATTTTTTGTGTTGTTTTAGGAAGAGTTTGCTGTGTCTCAGTTTTCCAAATGATCCTCATATTTACATGCTGCAAAGTACACAATATATAATTCAGCTAGTTGTTGAAAAAGGCAGTAATTTTGCTGTGTTGTTTTATTTTTTTTAATTGAAGTTCAGGGTTTGTTTTTCTTCAGCTGCACAGCAGAAACTACATGACACAGAAATTGGACACCTCTGATGTTTTAACATTTGGAATAAACCGTCTGCTACTCATTGCCTTATCGCAGATGTGTGTTAATTGTTTTCTTTTCCATTCCCTTGGCTGTAAAATATATCCCATTATTTCAGGGGTAATGTCTGTTTTCTCTGTGACTTTCTTTCATTTTTGAAAGTCTGACTCTGAAATTGACTGATATCCTGGGTTAGGTGAGCAAATCTTGGTTGCCCAGTGTTTAAATTTTTTGTTTTGTTTGCCTCGTGAAATGCTGTGAAAAGGCTTATCATGCACTTTTCAAATTTTATCCCTTAGGAAAGATATGGAAAATGCACTTTTTTGCAATTGAGGTTTTGAACAGTAGTTATAGGCAATGTTTGATTTAAAAATTTCTCTGTTGTTCCTTTGCCTTTTTCTTGCCTTTCCTTTTAGAAACAGAATTTTGGAGTATGTAGTTAGTTACATGTTTTTAGTAAGAGTGGCTGCTTCCTCCTTTTTTTTTTTTTCTCTCCTTTATAACCACTTAAAAATCGATTGAAGAAGATGGGTATAAGGTAGGTTTCTGTTGTTAGGAAAATTTTCAGTATATAAAATGTGCACTAAACATGTTTTGCTACCTTCCTACAGATTGAAAGGGCATTTGTAGCAATGTCTTTATTATGTTTATTACACATAGAGCATTTAATACATAGTAGTCAAATATTTGAGGACAAAAGTAAGCCTTTCTAGACACAAAGGAATTTGGAAGGGGGTCAAAAAGATTATATTTTTTTCCTGTATTTTGCTGGAGTGGTTATGTCTTGTGGGTTTTTGATGTATTTTTTTATTGTTGTTGTTTGTTTTGGTTGTGTTGTTTATTTGGGTTTTTTTGCTTTATTTTGGTCTTTTGGTGGCTGGAGGTATTAATCTTTATTTACTTCCTGCTCCTTAGTTCTCTATTTGCTTTGAAACTCCTTTTCTCAATTAATTCTGGAGATATCATAGGATGTTCTGATAAATAAGTGTTTTGCTAAATTCTATTATTTCTTAAAGCCTCAAGTAAATAAGTTTTGGGGACAGTTATAGTGTCCCAAGCAAGGGACACTATACACTCATTTCTGCTGCTGTTGTTAATGCTAAAAGTAATTCAGAGATTTGTATGAAGTTCAGTATTTTAATGACACTGGTTGCTTGGAGAATGTCTAAACAAAACTACTCACATATATTGAGCATAGTGACTAATAGATCTTTGTTCTTGATAGATAAGGATGTGTTTTGACCAGCTGCATAAGAAAAAAAAAATATGGCTGTAGTCCTGTTCGTTGTTTCTGAAAAATCTTCTAGATTTTCAGATATTTTAACTGATTATTATTGGTACAGGCTACTTTTAGTGAAAGGCTGCTCTTAAGAATGCCTTTAGCAAGCAAAAAAGATTTATTCATATATTTATTGGTAGGAGCAAGAAAAACATTCTATTTTCAAGGATGCCTTAATGTACTGTAATGTAAATTAATTATTTATTCTTGTGCAGTTTGGGAAATCTTAAATATAAAGTTGCTACTCTAGTAAAACTATTTTTGTGTGGTATTACCTAGTTTTTGTGCATTAGAAGGGATCTCTGTGTAGATGATTATAATGTCACTTTCTGACCTTTGCAGCTTGAATAATTGTAAATCATTGCTTCATAACGTGTCAGAGAATGTCTGTACTAGGGAATTAAATGGCAGAATATAATAGACCAAATTATTGCCTGTCATGTTTTCAACAACACAGTTAGTATTTGAGTTACACTTAATCATTACGTGCATTAGCAACTTCATTGGAATCCAGCTTCAGGCTGAGCATGAAATACATTACATTATTTAAACCTCTAATGGTAGAAGTCATTTATTTGTGTTGAAGTGTACAACATGCAGAGTTTCATAAAGCAAGGAACACTTGAGAGCTTAATTTATCCAAATCAAAGTCTAAATGCAGATAAACACAAGTGGCAAAAATTAGTAATTTTTATAGTCTGGAAATATTTAAAAATACATGGTTGTGGGTAATTGTAGGCGGCAGGAATAAATTAAAATCACTATTTTTAGTCAGCTCTGAGAATTAAAACTTCTATATCTAAATAATCAAATGCATCATGAAATTGCATTTTTGAATGAACAATTAATTATACACATCATGTCTACAGATGTGTCCAAACAAAAAATATATGTTTGATGCAGCTGTTCAGATCAGAGATAATTGCATGTGAAGTGACTGTTCCAGATCCAGCTATTCTTAGTTTCTCTATCTGCATTTTGCCATTTCGTCCTATCATATACTTGTGTCCATATGTACTTTAGTAAGGAAAAATGAAGTGCCCTGCATAACAGCTTTCCGAATTTACATATGATTTAAAAAAAACTAACAAGAAAATTCTAGAAAAATATATGATGTTAAATAACATATATGTAATGTTATCTTGCCCTTTTCTCTTCAGATTTTTTTAGACTTACAAATCCGACCTTCAGTACATAGTCTCTCTTATTACTATTTAAGAAAACTGCTTGAAGTGGAAACAATTTCCTTTTATTCAGAAAAGCTCCCAGCACCCTTAAACAACTGGTACAGATCCTAGGATGTGTTTTGCCAGACTGTCCTGGCCTGGAAGTCTGCCATGGAGTTGGCTGGAGTTGGCTGGTGGGAGACTTCTGTACAAGCACTAGAAGGACTCTTCTGTTTGAGACTGCTGTAACAATTGATACAGCACAATCAGGACCAGCTTTCCCCCTTAATAAAATGTTTTTTTAGCATTTTGTATGCTAAATGGAATTATAATAATGATTTAGTTGTGTTTGCTGAAGAGGCAAGGTATAAAAGGGACATACTTACATTGTCTGTTGTATTTGGAGATGCATAGAGTCTGATTCAATGCACTTCCCAATGGCTGCTATCGAGATGCACAGAGGTGTGGCACCTGTAACTACTGCTTTTACAGACATGCATTTTTAATGTTTTACTTTATTGTAGATTGCTTTGATGTCCAAGACATGCACTTCTGCTGAGCCATAGGCACCTCACTCTGAACCCATCCGCTAGCCACGCAGGGCAGTTTGAGCCCTTTCTGAGGGTGCAGGCATTGTGACTAATGGGAAATAGTTGGATGGTGCAAACGTGGTGTTTAACACTTAGTGCTAAGGCACTCAGTAGTCCTAAAGTTCAGTATCCCAACTGATAGAGAGACTTCTGTACTTGTCATCATGGTTTAGAAGGATTGGCCCAAAGGTTGGGAAAGATACCGTTAAAAAATGCTGTCGGCAGAACAAGGTGGCAAAAAATTTAACTCTGTTTTTGGGATCATGAAAAGAAGGGGGGTGAGAGTTGTTGGTGTGACTAGTTGGTAGTTGGAATTTTTTTGTCAGTAGGCTGAAGTAGTGTGGTTTGATTTTATATCCGAATTGAGGAGGCTTGTATTTGCTTCATTTTTTGTTTTAATCCTTTGTACGCAGGAATTGCATCAAGCTCCTGATTCAGCCGTGATTTTCCTTGCTGCTTTTAATAACTTTACTTTGAAATTTAGAGGAAAAATAACTGA